>JAKIXB010000029.1:0-497935 GCA_021642125.1 Nothophoma quercina
AGGTCCTCTATAAATTACTAGATAGATTTACTAATCCTAAGAGGGTTATACTACTACTATAAGCTCTATATAGGTTACAAGATTTACTAGTCCTATAGTATAAGGAGCTTTCTAGCATGCTCTGCACGCTTAGTCTTACTACCTTAAAAGAAGAGCTATTCCTTTTTTATAACTCTAATTGCTAAATTATTCTACTTTTTTATGTAGACAATATCTTACTAATATATTATAATAACAAATAAGCTGCTGCTAAACTACTAATATGCTTGTTGATAGCTAAATATTAGATTAAAGATTATAGAGCGGCTAAATGGTTCCTTAGAGTCTATATAATACGCGATTAAGTGGCTTATACAGTAACACTTGCTTATAACGCCTATGTTAACAAGCTTGCTACGAAATTTAAGGTTATAAAGAAGGGGTCCTTCCTAAACGTCCCTCTCCTAGCTAAGGAGCTCCTTAAATATAATGGAGAAGCTTTAAAGCAAGAGATTAAGGTATTTTAAGAGCGCGTAGGCTCTATACTGTATACAGCAATTATAATCTAACTAGATGTAGCCTATACTGCTTCTTAACTCTCCTATTATCTAATAAATCCTAGAGCGGCTCACTTTAAAGCAGCTGCTTAAGTTATTACATACTTGTACTAAATAAAGCACCTAGGCATAAAGTACAGAGCTTATAAAGGTAGCTAACTGCTTATATATAGAGACGCATTATTTGCAGATAATTAAGAGTCTTATTAATTATCCTAGGGGTACATTGTGCAGCTCTTTAGGGGCCTAATTATATAGTAGGCAGCCTGCTAATTAACAGTAACAACATCCACTACTAAAGCTAAGTTACTTACTTTAGAGCACGTTGCTAAGGAGAGCGTAGCTCTAAACTAGTTCCTCTATAAACTCTGTCTAGATTTAGGGATACTGTGGGAGATCTTCTATAATAACTAGCAAACTATCTAACTAGTAGTAGAAAAGAGTAAGTAGCTAACTACTAAGCTGCACTATATAAATATTTAAAATATATAGCTTAAACAAGAGTACGCTAAGGGAAAACTTAAAGTAATATACTTTAAAATAAGTAAGATGCCTGCTAACAGACTTATAAAAGCGCTTCTTAAATAGAGTTACGCGCGCTTTATAGCACAACTTAATTTACAGCACATAGGTTATAAGGTAGATAAAGAGTTACAATAGAAGAGCGGGTTAATAGAGGAAGAGAAGATTATTTTATTACTAGGGAGGATAACCCCCTCCCATTAGGTGTTAGCTAGCCACAGGAGGCTCTTTTAAGCGCTTAACTAGTAGCTACGGTGAGTAAAAACCTAACAACTAGCTAACTACCTACACTAGGAAAGGATCTAGGCATAAAAGCTATTATTAATTAACTTCTATAAAGTATAGATAGCAGCATGCAGCTCTATCGCCTACTATACGCTTAATTAGTAATAAGTACTTATATAAGTAAATTCTTACTTATAGGAGTTATCTCCTGTCTAGAGCGCTTAAGCTCTACTATAAATAACAAGGTAAGCAGCTCTAGCGTATTATAGCTATAAGCTATTAGTTAATAAGTTACACGTTCTACTAGAATTATATATAAAGGATAATATAAGTGCCTAAGGCATAGTAGTAGTACTACTTACTATAGCACCTAGAAGTAGCGTTATTAGCGTAAAGTGCTACCTTGCTATTAACTAGTAGTACGTCTAGATAGTAGGTGCAGGGCACTAGCCTGCGCTTACTAAGAGTAGGTTATAAGGGGGTAGGGCGCGCAGGTAAAAGTAGGGGAGGCAGTAACATAGCTACTACTACCTAAGTAGTAGTAGCTATATTTACTACTAGGGTAGAAGACAAGCCTAGGGGCTTAATAGAAGACGCGTAGTTAGCTAAAGCTAAACTACTAGGTAGTAGAGAGGCGCAGGGCAGTAAGCTGGCGTATAGGTAAGGAGGCACTTAAAGCGCAGCAAAAAAGGCGTAGGTACACGTATTAGTAAGGCGTTTAGTAGTAGTAGTAGTAGTGCGCTAGGCGCACGTAGCCTTAGGTTATTTCTATAAAAAGTTAGTAAAAGGCTAAAAAGAGCAGGAAAAAGTAAGCTAGTAAGCTTAATTAGACGCTGCTTAAGCCTAAGTTATAAAGGACAAGACTGCAGAAAGGCTTAAAGCCTAAAAAAGAGCGTATAAAGGCAGGGGAGGAGCTTAGAGGTATAGTTTTAGGGCGTACTTATAGCCATTTTAATAAAGGCTAAAGAGATAAAGTTTTTAAGGGGAAGACTTACTTATATAGACGCAAAATAGTGTAGTAAAGTAAGAGTAATAGGTGCTACTTAAATTAACGTTACATTGCTGCTAATGCAGGAGTTAAGCAGCCTAATAGTAGGTCTTACGCTTACCTTTACTACTCTACTAGCTAAGCAAGTTAGTAGCTAGTAAAGTAAAGGGAAACTAAGTAGTATAGAAGGTAACTACATAATTAGTAGAAGGGCTACTAACAAGCGCTTTGTTAGGGAAACAAACGCTTAATAATTAGGTAGAATTAAAGGTTAAGAGGTATATTAATATATAAGCGTTTACATTATATGCAATATGCTTAGGTACTAGTACGCATCTACTAAACGCTACCCTAAACAACTAAGCACTCTAATAGTGACCTAAGTGCTCTTAGGAACAGGTATTCCTTTGCAGGACTACTTAGGGGGTGTATTGCACGCAGAGCGTGTAGGTATATACTAAGTTGCGTAGTTAGACTACCTCTTAGGTACTAAGCAGGTCTTACGCACCTTAGAAGCTTAGTTATCTTGCAACACTAACAACAAGCGTCTTAATAACTACCTACACGCTTAATTAAGCGAGATTATATAATTATTAAATTTCCTTTATATATAAACAACGTTTTGTATATAGAACTAGAGAGTTACTAATTAAATACTATTAATTACCTAAGCTATAGTCTTACAAGCTCGTCACATATATATAACTACTTATTTATAAGCATGGTATAGTACTACTTATTAACAAGCATTAGGACTTATCTAATAGGACTAACTCTAGTCGCTTGTTAACGAGCACTTTCCTTCTTTAGTATATAGTATACAGGAACACAACCCTTATAGTTCATGTTTAACTTTAGTAATTAAGTTTATTATTAAAATCTTATCCTAACAGATATTTAAGCTATACAGCACGTTACTCTTCTATTACCTAAGCTACTATATTAGACTTTGTCTAGGTATCTTACCCTTACCTCATCCCAACGTACTTATCCCTAAGACCTAACTTAAACTAGTACACTTTTAGACTTTATTTAGTACGACTTTAACAACATCTAGCTTGTCCTTATTAGAGTCCTTAATGTAGTTGTTATTAGCTCCAGAATTAGGGTCTTCTATTAGACGCCTATTTTCTTTAGTAAGAATTCCTTATTCTTTACTAGTATTAGCGTTGTTATTTATGCAACTACTAGTTAGTATATTTAACTATTAGAATACTTTATTCTTCTAATAATAGTCTTTAGTAAAGTAGCCTTGCTTACTATAGTTATAATAAGTTAGTAAAGACTTATCCTTCCTTTTACTACCTATATTGCGTTATGTTAGTCCCTTATCAAGGTTTAAGAGGTCTATAGCTTCAAGTCTATAGTATTTACTTTAAGTATAGTTATAGATACATTAACTAGTGTTTAACTAGTAATAGTTACCTTATTATCCTTATTAAAAGTTGTTATGTATTTATAGGTTGCCTTAAAGTAGTAGGTAAAGAACTATAACTACAGGTTACATGCGTAAGTCCCCTTACAGTTCTTATTAAAGTTTATACAACTTACTATTAATGCTGATGGCTTTATTAACTAAAGAGTGAAAGGTATTTATAAAAGTAGTAGTTCTTATTAATTCTTCTTTAACTTTAGGCTTTAGCCCTTATTAAAAAAACAGTTATTAATGTATTGTTATCTTAGCCTGTAAACGTAGCTACTTCCTAAAACTTAGCAGCATCGTTAGTAGTAGACATAGTTTATTAGATATATTAGATTTTATAATATATAATAGTAAGTTTATTATATACTCTAAATACTTAATAAATCTATTCTTTAAATAGATTAAAGTCTTTAATCTAGGAGTTAATATTGCTTAAATCTCCTTTTACGTAGTAACACTAGATAAAGGGCTTAACCTAGGTAAAGGCTTAATCCTTTATAAACGTAGATATAAAGGTAACTTATTTGTCCTTCAAGATGTATTCTTCCTAGAATATAAAGAATAGGTTAAACTTCATAACCTAATCTTCTAGCTTCTTACAAGTTCTATTAAAAGTCTTAGGTTTAGCTACTAGATAAATACTTATAATAGTAGGCACTAATACTTCCTTATCTATGTTATAGTTGTAATTAGCTTAGTTACGTGATACGTTAGAGTTGCTAGGGGTAGTATAAGATCTTAAGGTAGTACTTATCTTAAAGGGTGTTTAAAGTATTAAAGTTGTACTAGACAAAGTCTAAAAGTGTACTAGTTTAAGTTAGGTCTTAGGGATAAGTACGTTAGGATGAGGTAAGGGTAAGATACCTAGATAAAGTCTAATATAGTAGCTTAGGTAACAGAAGAGTAACGTGCTTTATAACTTATTATCTATAAAGTTAAGATTCTAATAATAAACTTAATTACTAAAGTTAAATATAAACTATAAGGGTTATATCCCTACGTGCTATATACTAAGGAAGGAAAGTACTTGTTAACAAGTAGCTAGAGTTAGTCCTATTAGATAAGTCCTAATACTTATTAACAAGCAGTATTATACTATACTTATAGATAAGTAGTTACGTATATTATACTTATTAACAAGTAGTTACGTAACGTAACCTAATAGTTACTTCTCTACTTATTGTAGTAACTCTATAGTCTAGTTAGTAGGTACTTATTGCTGTACAATTCTCGTGCTTAGAGATTGTAACAATCTTCTACTACATTTAGTAATATATATATATATATATATAAGAATATCTATATGGTCAAATCTAGCATTTCCTTACTAATCTTTAATAATATTATAGTATTAGTAAATAGGGAAGGAGCTAGAGGCTTAGTAAGGATGCTTATTCTAGCGCCTTAGCAAGGAAAATTAAAACCTTTATCTTTATACCTTAACAACTAAGCTAATACTACAGCTATATCAAAGATTAATAGCTTATTCTAAAGAGAAAACTAAGCTTAATAAGGCCTATATAATAATTACTATCAATAGGAAGGATCTAAATAGAAACTAGGCCTAGAAATACTATAATCCTAGTAGGCCTACTAGGGCCTGCTAGGAATATGACAGGCGTTAGCAAAACGTAGGCTAAATATTACTTAGTTATTATAGATGTTGCAGGCCTACTATGCCTTATAGTGTAATACCACGTTTCTTGAAAATTCAGGTTGGAAAAACTTTTCCCAATACACATGTTAGAAGTTATTAAATATGCTGTAGTTCTTATCTAGCACAGGTTGTAAGGCTCTTCCTTCTAGTAGGAGAAAAAAATTAGGCCTATATTAATCGAACAGAGTTAACTGTGTTGTTGAACACTACGTGAACTTACTCCGACTAAGCTTTTCTTTGCATTTCAAATTGCATTCAGCCCTTAAGGCCTTAGTTCTGTGGGTTATGTAGACAAAGACGCAACAACATCTAAGCCCTCCAGCATCGACAGCCTTTTTGCAGTCGTCCGTTGTGGTTTGCATCTGTGTCACCCTTTCCTTATTAGACCCTGTGGTTATTCATTCTTCCTTCCTGCCAGAGGGCGGTTACTGCACGATGCCGTTCACGGAAGTACTTCTGTAGCCGGTAAGCGGGCTCAGGCAATCAAGCGCAACATCAGTGGGTCAATGCAGACAGAAGGACATTGGTGCACGCACGAAAAACATGGAGTGAAAAGGGTATATTCATTTGCAGATTGCCAGTAGTGCTATGAAAGCACAAAAAGATAGCAAGGGGATAATCATATCATGGCTGCGTACAATGGTGTTAGCTTAACCCATTCTTTCATATCTCATCCGGAACCGATGCTAGCCAGCTCAAGAGGAGCTGACGAGTGGGGAATAGAGCAATGTGAAACCCAGAGGAAAGTACTTGTACAGCGTAAAGAGTGTAAGGTCGTAACTGGTGTTTCGTGACAGGCTGAAGCGCAATTTTGATGTTGTGATGAGGATTCGGACGATCAGATGCCTGGATACTGAGGGTCGTGCATCTAAGGGTTCTTGTAGTTGGGGACTAGATGGGCTGTGGTCATTCACAACTCATCCTTGACTCTTTGTGTGGCCTCTGCAGCAGCGCTCGACACACTGCTAGCCGCTCCACCAGCATTGCTTGACGCGCTGGCATACATTTCACTGATGCGCGAATTGGCGGCCTCAACTGCTAGAGCGATCCTGTTGCTGGCACTCTCCATGGCGCCCTGCTCAGGCCCATAGACAGCAGAACTGAGTTTGGAGTAGGCGTAGTCAGCGTTCTCGCTGGCGACTGATGCGACAGAGGTGTAAGCCTCTCCAGCGTTGCTGGCAACCGAGCTATATGCCTCCCCAGCACCGCTAACTACAGAATCGTAGGTGCCGGAAGCACCACTTGTAACAGAGGCGGCATAGCCAGTGGCGGTAGGAGTTCCGAAAATTGCTGCGCTGATAGCGGCTTGAGCACTGACTGCAGCAGCAGTGAAGCTATCCTGGGCCTGCTTGGTACCGTAAATGGCTTCGCTGACCTGAGATTGGATTGAGGCGTACGCGCTGGCAACGGATTCACTGGCCTGCTCAGCAACGCCCTTGGGGGTGCCGTAAACGGCAATGGACGCACTCTCAAGAGCCTGGTCAATTTGTGCGCTGGCCTGGCTGAGAATAGTCTCAACAGCAGCGGGTGGGGTGAAGATGGAGCTGACAACTGATGAGGCGGAGGCGTAAGCATCGGCGGCGTACTCGGTCGCAGCTTCAAAGCTCTCGCCAGCGAGAGAGCTAGCAGAGCCGTACTGCTCATTGACATATGACTCAGCGGATGCAACGGCGGCGGGCAGACCAGTCGAGTACGCCGATGCAAAGCGGTTCATGACGCTCTCGGTGAAGTCAGGCTCCTTACCAACAACCAGCTCAGAGATGAGAGCTGAGATGCCAGCATACTGCTCAGCGGCCACCGCGGTGGCCTGTGCGCCGTACGCACCTGCTTGAGAATAGACGGACTCGGCCCAAGGTGTAGGCTGGCCGTAAACCTGGCTGCTGGCTTTAGCAATCAATGCCTCCCAGTTCTCGCTGGCTTGAGAAGCAACCGAGTCTGTCCACGGTGTCTCGGAGCCGATGACACTGGAGCTGACTTGAGAAGCCAACAACTCAGCAGCTGCTTGAGCGTTCGATGCTACGGACTGAGCATTGGCCGCAACAGAGTTTGCTGTGTCGGACACGCCTGAAGCAGCAAAGGCAGCAGATACCGAGGCAACTGAAGCAAAGGAACTCGCTGAAGCAGAGGCAACTGAAGAGAAGGACTCTACAGTACCCTGCTGTGGACCGTAGACCGCGCTGGAGGCAGCACCCAGAAACTCAGAATAACGACCGTGGGCAAGTCCAATTGCTTCGTAATACTGTCGACGCGCACTGTCGACGCCGGACGTGGGCTGAGAAGAGAGCTGGGCAGACGCCTGGCTAAGACCCTCGGACAGCCTGGAGGACGCAATCGAAGAAATGGACTCGAAATAGCCTTGAGTCGGGTCAGCGGCATAGCTTTTCGCCGACTCAGTGTATTGAAGCACTGCTTGTACTTGCTGACTAGCAGCGGCTACAGAGTCAGAGTAGGCTTTCTCGAAGCCGGACAACAATGTCTGGTAGGCGGGTTGCTGTGTTCCAGATGCAAGGAGGGACAGTTGAGATTTAGCATTCTCGAGCTGCTCACTGGCGCGACTGACGGCATCACTGTAGCGAGAGCTGACCTCAACCTGTACTGTCCTGATGACAGCAGTGGAAGTCGGAGTACCGTAGATAGCATAAGAAGCACTGCTAGGGATTAGTGACGGATGAGTCTAAATTGGGGGTATACTTGCGCTGTGACTGCATCAGCGAACTTGACAGAAGCCGCGCTAGTCGCACTCTCAAGAGGCAATTGTTGAGTACCGTACAGGGCCTTCGACGCGGCAGCAATAGCCTTAGCGTACTGCTCACTTGCAAGAGACGTAGCAGACTCCACACTTCCTTGCGTCTTGGTGGCGCCTAGAAGAGCTTCGCTGACGGCTCTGGATAGCTCAGCTGCACGATCGCCGGCGTCAGCAACAATGCTCTGAAGCTTGACAGAGTAGTTCTCGTCTTCATCATCATCAATAACATCGTCGAACACAGGCTCTCGGGCCTCAACAAGAACTTGAGCAGCTACGCCACCCCAGACTTTCTTTGGTGATTCAATAGCGGAAGAAGCCTTTTCGACGACAGCGTCCTTTGTCTCTGACGCAGCGCTGGAGACACTACTGACTGCTTCGTCAACACCACTGCTGATGCTAGACGCAGCAGTAGACACACTGCTGGCAGCCCCCCTGGCTGCACTGCTGACGCTTGATGCCCCCTCAGCAGCGACTTGAGAAGCCTTTGAAGACGCCTGCGAGAGCGCACTTTGGGCTGAAGGAGTTTCTGACCCGACGACCAATTTGGAGACTTTCGAAGAAGTTTCGGACATTTTGGAGGAAGCATCAGAGGCTGCGCTCTTGATGGAAGAAGCCACACTTTCGCTGACTGGGGTTTCTGAACCAACGATAGCCCCCGAAACCTTGGAGGAAGCATCCTCGACATTATTGAGAACTTGCTGGGCTGCCTTGCGTGCGCGAGGAGGTACAGCGTTGTTGGTAAAATCCTCAGTAGCGTCCTCGGCCCAGATCTTCCATTTAGCGACGTCCTTCAGGCGGACCAGTTCGTTAACGTTCTTTGAAGCGATTGACATGGCCTCGTCTTCGAGACGTTTAGCTTCCTCGTGAGCGACACGAAGGCCCTCGTGCCTGGAACCAACAGATTCGACTTCCGCTTGCCACTCCGTAAGTGTGGACTTCAGCTTGTGGTAGTTCTGCCAGTCTTTGTAGGTCACACCGTCAGTCCATGCCCAGCGCATTCCAACCTCCTGGAGTCCCAGACCATGAATCTTCTCAAGAACCTCAACGGTGCTTTTAACAGCAGCCTGCACGAGGGTATCAGTCTCTGTGTCATAGGTTGCCTTCCATTCGCGGACATCCTGAGCCTTCTCTTTGACAGTCTGGCCAAGCTCGCGGGCCTTGGCACTGCACTTCTCGTGAGCAGCTTCGAGGTCGTCTTCAGTCGCGTCTTCAGGAAGAGATTTGACGGTACGCTTGACGAAATTCTTCAAGGCCGTGATGGTTGCATCGGCGCTCTCCTCGAGCTTAACGAGCAAGGCCTTGCCGTGTCCGTTAACACCGCTCTCAACCTGACGTGTCGTGATCTCCGAAACACGTTGCTCGAGATCTTCGGCGCCTTTGTCAGCTGCTGCGGCGAACTTGGTCTGCCACTTGCGGAGATCCTCGTTGAGCTTCTCCTTCAACTCTTCAGGGGACAGACCGGAGTTTTTGGGATCGATCGAGGCCTCGGGCTGAGACTCGGTCGATGAAGCGCTGGATGAATCAGATCCCAGGATGCTGCTTACGATGCTCGATGCAGCTTTGGTAGCCGAGCCAATGGATGCAGAAGCAACAGAAGCGATCGAGCCGGAGCTTGATGCTGCAACAGTCGGGATGATCTTAGTCGCATCTGTTGTAACGGCAGGACTAATATTGGTCAGTATGAAGTGTAGTGTCCTGGATGAGGTATTCAGATGCTTACTTTTTAGACTCGACGGCGTCGACAACAGACTCGACCTTCTGCTGATCACGGTAGCGGCCTAGACGTTCGGAAATCCGCACCAGCTGTGGCTCTACATTGTCGCCATAAAGAACACGCAATTGAGGCCAGACATTGCGGACAAAGAATGCCCAGGTTACGTCTTTGGCAGATTGGACGTGGGGAAAGACGACGTCGACAAGGACATGACGGCCTTGCACGCGGGCCTTGTGTAAGTAGGGTAACGAAGCCTCGTATGCAGGGAGAAGAGACTTATGGTAGGCCTCGTTCGACGTGGCCTTGATCTGCTTGTAATACGGGCTTGCGGCATCTGAGCCTCTCTTGACGTGGTGTCCAAGGTATGTATCGTACTGTACCTGGGCAGCGGTCTGAGCAGTCAAGAGGTGTGGGCGAACAGTCTTGTCCCAGCCAGCTTGAGCTTGCTTTTGCGCTTGCTCGACCCTGTGCGCACCGTACGTAGAGTACTGCTTCTTGGTGAAGCTAGCAGCGGGTGTGTAGACTTGGCGTTCGAAGCGGTCGGCGTAGGGCTTGACCTTCTCGACGTGAGGAGCGAGGTAGGTCTGGTAGTACGGGTCAAGGTAAGGCGTTGCATATGATCGAGCCTGCAGGTATGGTCTGCAGACGCGGGGAGAGGCGTCGTTGAGTTGTGTCAAAGAGGATGGGCATCTAAAGGCGGCGGTGAGGATGAAATACCATATCGATAATCTGAGCTCGTTAGTGAACTTGCCATACAAGAGGGCGAGTACAGGGATTAACGCACCTCAGCACGATGCTTGTGAGAGCGCCTGTGAATGATCTCCTTTGTTTCCTCTGGCGCACTGCGACACTGGAAGACTGCGATTTATCTGCGTGGCCGTTGACATGGCCGTTCGTCGAGCCGACGTTTGCTGAGCCGTTCAAGTAGCCATTGGCTTTGGGCTTGGACATCTTCTTTGCCCGGCCATTGCTCTGTGGGGCGGCCATGGTCGCGGCGTTGCGACCTGGTGAGACGGTCGACTGTTGCTCGCGTGTCGTGTGGGCCCGTTTATCGCTGGCGATGCGGGTGCGGTGCAGCTATGAGCACCTGTGGTAGCTGTCAGCGAACAAGGCGGGTGGGTGGAGTGAAGAAAGACAGGAGCACGCACAGCAGTCGAAATCAGGCCCTCGGAGCTCTGGCTGGAAACGCGAGGCGCTTGGCTTGTGATTGACTGATGATGGAGTTGATGGCTGCTAAGTGCTTAGCTGGGATCCACACCCGCGCTGCTTGCAAGCGATCTTGGAAGTGCCCGGTGATGTAATTGCACGTGCGGACGCAGGAACACAGCAGGAAAGCAGGATAACAACAGGGCAGGCGCGGTGAAGAGAAGAGAGACACGGCAGAAGACTGATCTCACAGCACAATAAGCGCAAGACGGCAGCGGCATGTGTGTGCGCCTTCCAGCAATATTGGCAGCGTCTCCGCCGTGCGCAGGAGACAGGCGCGAAGTGCCTCAAGATGCTTGTCCAGGTGCGACATCACTGGCTCCAGCCCCAGCATCGCGTGCTTAGCTCCGCTGCAGCAGCCTGCACTGACCATAGACCCTTTGTCTGCACCTGGACGGCCACGGACGGCCATGGACGTGCCAGTAGAGCAGACGGCCCCGAACATTGCGTGACATCCTCCCAGCGAGCCCCGCAGTGCCCGCACGAGTCTCACTCTGCAAGAAAACGCGCCAAAGTGCGACGCAAGACTGCACGATTGCCAAGACTGCGGCGACCTGGCGACTTCCGCGTCAGTTCCGAACCCAACAGCCAGCGAACGCTCCTACCACAGTATTGACCTGTCATCACCGCGCCTGTGAACCGCACCTCGACTCCGCCGCTACAACCACGGTTGACACCGACACGTTGCCAGTGAACCAGGCTGCTGTCCACGGCAAACGCATACACAGACACCAATCGTTGCCAACGCGGCTACCACACGATCCCAATGGTTTCCTGAGCCACTTCACTGAGGCTTCCTGCCAGAACACAACCATTTCTACCTCACAGCTGGACGACTGCACAGCCACACCCACGGCCATTCACCACCGCTGACCATGGCGACCGGCGCTGGACCCCTCGATGCGGGGCTGTCCGGCCAGGCACCCGACACCGCGCCCAAGACTGACACCGACGCTTTGCACGATGCCCACTCCACGACGTCGAGTGCCGCCGATAAAGATGAAGCAGACACGTGCCGCATATGTCGCGGCGAGGGAACGCCCGAGGAGCCGCTGTTCTACCCCTGCAAATGCAGCGGCAGCATCAAATATGTTCACCAAGAATGTTTGATGGAGTGGCTCTCCCACACGCAGAAGAAGCACTGCGAACTATGCAAGACGTCTTTCCGCTTCACCAAGCTGTACCACCCCGGCATGCCCACCCGTATACCCACCGCCGTCTTCCTGCGCCGCGCAGCTCTACACGTCGTGAACATGTTCTTGACCTGGTGCAGGGGGGTCTTGGTGGCGTCTGTGTGGTTAGTAGCACTGCCCTGGTGTATGCGAGTTGTCTGGCGCAGCCTATTCTGGGTTGGCGACGGCGGCTGGGCACCAGGCATGTACACAGACTTGGGTGAAGCGGCAGACCGCCTCAAGCCCATCGTGTCTGATCCAGCCGATTTGGAAGCGATTCGCTCTACACTGGAGGCTGCAAAGGCCAACGGCACGGCACAGAACCTCACTCTCTCCAACTTGCTAAAGTCTTCTGTGTCGACAACAGCTCAGCAACAGAACACGAATGCAAACGAGCCGATCATGTGGACCTTCTTGAAGCGCCTTCTCCTTGGCTGGCCGCACTCATCCGCTATATCTGCATACTCCTCCTCGAACAGCACACAGCTGAACTCCACAACCGATCCTCTCGGCTCTCGCAGTCCTTCGCTTCTGTCAGAGATTGCCTGGTTCCAGTGGTTCAAATCGCAAACAGCAAATCGATTCTTGATTGATGTCTTCGAAGGACAAATCATCACTATGCTTGTCGTCGTTGCTTTCATTTTGATATTCCTGATCCGGGAATGGGTTGTTCAGCAACAGCCTGTCATCAATATGGTAGCACTTGGAGGTGATGGCGCGGCGCCGGCCGACCAAGCCGCAGCTCAGGTGCAGGAGGGAGAAATTCAGCCTGAGCAGCATGAGGAGAACGTCGCTGAGCAGGCTGCAGAGTTCAGGCCTGCTGAATCGTTTGACGTGAGTACGACGCCTGAGCCGGACCCAAACACAGCCGCAGGTGTCCTTGAGCTTGGTGCTCGCCGTCCCGATGGCTTTCTTCGAAGACAACGAAAGCGCGCTGACAAGCTCATGATGCGCAACCCAGACCTACCGCGGCGGCTTAGAGATGCCCTGCAAGCCAGATCGACTGAAGAGGCGAGGCAGACGCTCATTGAGGGTATGTCCGATGAGCAAAAGACTATGATTCGCATGATTTACGATCAATCCTTGATCGATGCGTACAAGAGCCTGGCTGCAGAAGAAGATGGGTCGAGTCCCACCGAAGCCACTTCTCCATCGGGCTCTAGCGAACTACCCAGACAACGCATGAAATCTAGACAACGCCAATGGCCAATCGAACCAACCTTTGCAGAAGCTTCGGGGTCATCGCAGCGACCTGGAATGCCTGAGAGGGATCGGTCATTCATTGCGACAGAAATCCGCCGCGATCTGGAAGAAGGTGCTTCCTGGTCATTCGACAACGTTCACACGAGTCCAGAGAACACCCCTCCTGATAATATTCCTTATAAGTGGAACGATGAAGCTCTGGAGGGAGGACCGAGTGCCCACGAACGAGAAGGGGGCCCTTCTGACAACGAGCCTGGCAGCGAAGGGAGCAGTGGGAGCTGGCAGCAAGTCCCCGATGGCAACCTGGCAGACGATTCCGACCAAGCGCTGGAAGGACGATCACCACGGGACAAGGGCAAAGGCAGGGCTGACGATAAGGCTACCCAAAACGAAACGACTGAGCAGGCGCAGACCACGACTGCAGAAGGCTCAAACAATGCTGAGGATGGCATCCGGGTGGAGACCACGATGGATGTCGAGATTACGGACGACCACCATACCGAACAACCTGATACGGAAGAGGAAGATACATTGACGCCCAACGAGCCTCCTGTGGCTGGAGAAGCCAGGCGTGACGCGACTGTGGGGGTACCAGATATTACCTTAGCTGACCGCATCTTGGATTGGATATACGGCCCAGCAGATCCTACCACCCGGCCCGTCGAGGAAGCGGGAAATGACGAACACGTCGTGCGCAACCTCGACGATGAGGCACCCTTTGTTCCCTTTGTTGGCAATGAGCCAGTCGAGCCCGCCAATGCAGCGATCCAAGACCTTGAAGTGGCTGCCGCTGCTGCCCAAGCTGGAATCGACGTTAATGACCAAGAGGCCATCGAAGATGCAGAAGACTTGGAAGGCATCCTCGAGTTGATTGGTATGCAAGGTCCACTTATTGGACTTTTCCAGAACGCACTATTCAGTGCAGTTCTGATCTCTGCCACTCTAGCGTGTGCAGTTTGGCTGCCGTATCTGTGGGGTAAGGTCGTCATACTGTTCATGGGCAGCCCTGTCGCGCTCTTCATAAAGCTTCCCCTCCAGATCGTCGCCACCATGACTGACTTGTTGGTCGACTTCACGCTCGTGGTGTTTGCTGGACTCGCATACTGGACTTGCCGATCTCTCTTGACCATCATGCTGCTAGTCGTCAACCACGAATGGTCCGAATACATGGAGAACTCCTTTCGCAATCTCGCCATACCTGCTGAGTCGATTGTCAGAAACGCTGCAATTCGCGTCACCGAAACGGTTGTCAACTCGTCACTTTCGTCAACTCCTGGTTACTTCAAACTGTCCATAAATTCTCACGCCGCTCTACGCAACATCCAAAACTCTACCTCGTTCGCTCTTAATCAGACAGGTCACGCATTTGGTGCCGTGCTGGAAGAGGCGCAATGGGATTCGGCTCTTAGTTTGCTCTGGAAAGGCCTGAGTTGTGCTGGACGTGGCGTAGGTGCTCTTGTCCAGAGGAGCGGTTCGCTGCTTGCTCAGCTATGGACGTCTAAGTCTTACAAAATCACTCTCGACATGAATCTCGGTGCAACCGAAGACGTGGTATCAGCAATGGAGCCATGGACGGCGAACGACCGTTTGATTGCCGTCGTTGCCGGGTACACTTTCTTCGCCCTGGCTGGAGCTGTTTACCTCCGACATGGAACGCCACTCAGCTCCTCACAGCAAAGCCAGAAAATCGAGCGTATAATCTCCGATATCTTGCAACAAGCCGGTGGTGTCCTGAAGGTGATACTTATCATCAGCATTGAGATGCTAGCATTCCCACTGTATTGTGGCCTACTGCTCGATCTGGCTATGCTGCCCTTATTCAAAAACGCTACTCTTTACACTCGATGGCAGTTCGCTTGCGAGAGCCCATGGACGGCTGGCTTTGTGCATTGGTTTATCGGTACCTGCTACATGTTCCACTTCGCGCTCTTTGTCTCTATGTGCCGTAAGATCATGAGGAAGGGCGTACTTTACTTCATCCGCGACCCGGATGACCCTACTTTCCATCCAGTCCGGGATGTCCTTGAGCGCAGCGTCACCACTCAACTACGAAAGATTGCGTTCAGCGCACTTGTATATGGAGCACTGGTCATCGTCTGTCTCGGTGGGGTCGTTTGGACGTTGAGTCGCGTCACGTACGGGGTACTGCCTATTCATTGGACCACAGAAGCGCCGTCGTTGGAGTTCCCACTCGACCTTCTTTTCTACAACTTCCTCACTCCAGTCATCATCAAAGCGTACAAACCAGGAGAGGGACTACACACTGTCTGTACCTGGTGGTTCAAGAAGTGTGCCAGAGCTCTTCGATTGTCGCACTTCCTCTTCAATGACCGGCTTGAGGACGAGGAAGGTAGTCATGTCAACTTGACCTGGTTCGGGTGGCTGGTTGGACGCAAGGGGCATTTGGCTACCCCACATCTTCAGGAAGACGACAAGAAGACAGGTTATGACGGTGTGGCCGATGCACACTTCGTCTCTGACGGCCGATATGTTCGGGCACCTGCCTCGGATCAGTGTCGTGTGCCTAAGGGGCAAGCAGTCTTCGTGGATGTGGACCAAGACAATGTCCGCAAGGATGGCAACACCGATGCGGGTGTACACAACTCCGATCTGGTGCAGATGGTGTACATCCCACCTTGGTTTCGTGTCCGCATCGCCTGCTTCGTTGTCACCATCTGGATCTTCATGGGTGTGAGTGGAATCAGCGTCACTATCATTCCACTCATGTTCGGCCGCTACCTGTTCTCCCTCTTCCTGCCGCCTACGGTTGAGATGAACGACATTCACGCCTTCTCACTCGGCGTCTACACCTTGGGAAGTGTTGCATATAGCGGCTACCAGGTCTACAAACTCGCTGCGTCACTTAATCGACCCAATGTATCGCCCTTGGCACAAGTGCGATCCGTTGCCGCTACAGCAAGTCGAGTGAGCCTAACAGTCCTCCGGTTCAGCTACGTGTGGGCGTCCCTCATCTTCGCCATACCACTTCTCTGCGCCGTGCTGATCGAACTCTACTTCTTGATGCCACTCCACGCTTGGATGGGTTCGAGCGAGCCGCACGTCGTGCACTTGATTCAGGATTGGACACTGGGTTTCCTCTATTCGCGGCTCGCGGCTCGCCTCCTCTTCGCCAACCGCAACACTCGTCCTGCTCGGGCGTTTACCCAGGTTGTTCAGCGTGGATATCTTCACCCTGACGCTAAGATAGCGACGCGTTGCTTCGTGCTTCCCGTCCTTGCGTTCTTCGCTGTTGCGGTTGCGATCCCCGCTTCGTTTGCATGGAGCTCGACTCACCTTCTCTACCGCGGCGCCGATGATGCAACAAAGAACTTGGTGTGGCGATACAGCTTCCCGGTCGTCGGCCTTTCGATTGTTTGCATGTTTGTAGGTAGAGTGCTGGCTAGAATCATTACACGGTGGAGGTTGGTGGTCAGAGATGAAGTGTATCTGATTGGGGAGAGGTTGCATAACTTCGGAGAGAAGAGAGCGCCTCAGCCAAGACATGATATGAGTACGCAGACTAGTGTTGGAAACGGTGCAGGTGCGCAAACGGCGCAAGTGGTTCTGGAGTGAGAGAAGGGATGCTACCGATTTTTTCCTGCATAGTAGGCGTTACCGAAGAACACCCAGATAGAAGCACAACACTCCTTTGTAGCTATCCATACTTGATAGTATCGTCGTGTACAATCGACGTACTTCATATTCAGAACCGCAGTGCTTGACCTCAAGAGCATGAGCTGGATGTGAGATCCATTAAAGTTTGGCAGTCACCGAAGATATATCATCTGAACAACTCACACAGGCGCGTTGATCTTTGCTGGCTAGCATTGATCACGGCGCGTAACAACGGCTGCCTAAGCTCCTCATGTGAGATGCAGTATGGACTTGAATTGTAGTAACATACATACACGCAAGCGCTCTACACACGCTTACGGCGCACGTCTGAACAACGTGCTAAAGATTAACGAGTAATGCTGCGCCATCGAATCGATGAGATTGAGCGGGAAAACATTGGATATCTATGTCGCCGAACGCCGTGCCTAAGGGAAACCGAAACATAAGTTGTGCTTATACCCACGTCAGGTAGGATGCCGCGACAAGCATCAGAGGTACTGCGATCGAGATGTAGCCGTTCATGACTACATTGTGCGGTGCTGGCGAGCTTGTTGTTGCGTATACGATCTGGAACCCGATCTCCTGGCCGGGCTGTGTGCTGTTGAAGCAATTGGTTGAGTTAACTTCGGGGACGTCTTCTGGTTCGGCAAATGTAATGTCTGCGCACTGGAACCATGTTAACGACGTTGTTAAACCTTCAAGGTCTAGTGTTGAACTCACGTTGTACAGAGCAGCACCATGCTGAGCCAGCTCGATGATTTGAATTGTCGCATTATCGCCGACTTTTGGTGTGTAGTTTGCAGGGAGTGGAACCTGCGGAAGGCAGAAAGTACCGTCATACTGTTGGTTGGAGGGACCGGTGATCTGAAAAACAGGCACTGCGTTGTGCGAGTAGTTGAGTGGTTCCGTATCATAGCCAAAGTTGATATAGAACTGTGCATTTGCGTGACCAGGGAACCATCCTGGCTGAATTGAGACGGCACCTCCCTTCAGAGGCCATTTTGTTCGGTTCTGCGATGTTGGCATGCCACCACCTAAGATACGTTAGCTGGTGTTCAGAACGCACTATGCACAAGGTCGGCAACGTACATGGGTACATCCATTGCATTCCATAAGGGAAGCCATATGTGCCGTTGTCGTAGTTGATTCCCAGCGACCCGGGAACGATGTTTGGGTCTGTTGCCGACGCTGTCCCGTTTGTGTGGATGTTGTTTCCTCTCCAGCCCGGATATACGATAACGGTATGCGCGGCAGCAAGGGACGACCAGCTGGCAACGAGGTAGACGAGTTCAGTGAAACGGAACATATTGGTGAGCCCAGGAGACGGATTATCGGATCGATGCAGGTTCCCTACTCTTTTGTATCCGGTGCACGGTTCCGATTTTCGAGAATCACGAAGCAAGCCAGCAGCGTGTGGTGGCGGGGGGCATCAGCACTTATGGGACCTCGCGGCCACGCCTCGTGCGACCACGCCCGATTCGAGAATGCGAACGCCTCAAGCGAATGGAGCTCTGCAAAGGGCCCGCAGCTTCTGCGTTCGCTGGCTGGCCAGGCATTGCATGTCATCCGCTGTGTCGGCCATCGTGAGCAGACTTGCGCGAATAGGCTTTAAGGTAGCATATTGGCTTGACAGGGGGACTCGACCAACGAGCTGCGGGATGCACCTCGCGCTCCCGCCTCCAAGACGGCCGGGCCAGATAGCGCACGCTGGAAGAGATGGGAAGGGGCCATCTGATTCGCCAACTTTGTGTGATGGGCTTCGGCCTCTGCAGGTCTTTCGGTAGCCGGGTGCTGGTCTGTGCGAAGCGCCGACTCCACCTCCAAGTGTGGTCGAAAACGTGGATCAACCTGTGCAGTTAAAGAGGAGGGTGTCCATGGCGCGCGACTCGGTACGTGATAGTGTGATCGAAGCGTGACTCTTTGTGAGTTCGCGCCTTCATGATGTGGAATTCTCGAGGAACGTGGAGCTCAGACAAGCATTGCTTCGAGCGATCATCGATGTTGCGAGTTGAGTGTAACACAAGCTCTCAGTCAGCATAAGCGGCATGCTGACCGTGTCTACGCCCCATGAGATTTCCATCCGGTGTGAATGAAATGTACCGGTAGAGTGGCAACGTGTGCCTGCGAGAAGGACAACGTTGTATGCAGTGTCGTGGGAAGGTTTGTTGGTTGATGCCTGATTGGGAAGACTTCTCGACGCCAGCGCAAGCGAGCCCGTTGCGGCAGACCCTTACGCTAAGCTTGGTAAGAGGAGTCGATTGCTCTTGCATGTTGGTCGCAGGGGCAGGCAGGCACACATCACGTATTCACCAGACAGGGTAGCGATGAAGGCTGAGTGCATGTTTGGTTGCGGTAGTCCCAGTGGCTGGCAATATGCAGTACTACTTTATCCAAAGCTACACATGTCTCAATTAACCCCTCCCACAGGTATCGATATACCAAGACTCCTGAGACGTGTCGTCGCTGCATCTACAAGTGCGGTATTGCGCTGCAACAACTCCTGGACATACTCGTTCTCCTGCCTTCGTGAGTACGAAGGTATCTTGACGCTAGCTGCGCGCGTCTGTTCCTCTTGAGCCTCTTGCTGTGTCTCCTCCACTTGTTTCGCCAGTGTCTCGTGTAGTTCTTTCAGCTTCTTCAAGCGCTGCCATGCTGGCACTTCACTCCCGTTGACGTCGTCGGTCAACGTTCTATTCGACTTGTCCACAGAACTGTCCATGATCTGTAGCTCTTCAATGTAGCTGGCTTCCTTGTCGCTCAACTCGGTCGAGCCAACGCTGTTCATCTTCCGGCGCAGACTCTCGTAGCGCGTGTTGATAGCGTCTTGCCTCTTCCTGACCTGTTCCAGACGATCGTCAATCTGCGCAGTGCCGTATAGTGAGCCGTTGTCTGAGGGATCCTCGTCATTGCCAGTGACTGCATCGATCTTCGGAACAACCTCGGCTGTCCTGTAGACCTGATCTCTGAACTCATCTTGTAGGCGTGTGGCGCGATTGAACAGATCAGCAACGGCTTTCTGAAGCTTCTCAGTCTGCGTCGACAGAACGCGGTGAACGTCCATCAGCAGCTCCAAGTTGGCAGGCGATAGTCTGACCTCATCTCTCAGCGAAGCCTTGTGTCGTGCAGGAATGTTGATTGAGCTAAGCAGATCAAAATGCTCGAAGAGCTCCTTGGGCGGCTGCCACGCCTCGCGCACCTCCTTGCGAGGTACAGCCGCTTCCAAGCATTCCGCAAGCTCCTCTTCTGTGGGCACGCCATCCTCAGGAGCGTCAAGCAGAGCAGCCTGGGGTTCATCGTTGACTGTTGTCAGCAGCATGTAGCCGACATTACCATCCTCCACAATGACAGCCGAGGTGACGTCTTGCTCAGCACTGTCTCCTGACGAACGGCGCTCGAGGTATTGCGTGACCTGGCTGGTCGCGGATCCGAGCAGACGTTGTAGTCGGAAGTCAGCGCCCTCCGCATGGGGTTCGGAGAGCTCGTTCTCGAGCTTTCTTATCCAAGGCTCCATGGAGATGTATGTAACTCCACTAGCGGTAGAGACGAAGAAAGAAAAGTCGGTGTGAACATCTGGCGTGATGGTCTGGTTGTAGGTCGAGTCGGAAGTCCCATTTAGAGTAATAGTTTCTGTAATGACCAGGTCGTGCTCGCTCCGCATGACCTCGAAGTCATCCTAATATAGTCAGCATGGACAGTAATAGCCGGAGTACTAATACAAACCTCTGCAGATGGAAGCCACCGTCCAACGATCCCGTCCAGATCAATGCAAACGTGCACCTTGCATGTGTCAGTCAGTAAGCAGACAACAGCTGCTGGCAGGCCTTCGGCCGCCTCCTCCTCGGAACCGTCTGAGAAGGTCTTCAGGGAGTACACAATCATGTCACTCAATTCAAAATCCTCAACCTGAGGCGTAGTGTTGAAGGGACCCTGTAGAAGAGGAACTGCCGGTGTGCTTGATGGGCGGTTGAAGACCTTGACAGAGTCGCCGTTTGGCAGTGCTTCGACGAAAGGCTCTTCGTAGATGATGTCAGAGAGCCAAGATAGCTGTTTCTCCGATGTCTTCACTGCTTCCTTGGGCGCCCTGTCATCTTCTGACAGCTCGGTGTAATTGATATTGATGGATGAGGCCAGGGTCTGGAGGAAGGTGAATGCGCCCGGCGTCTCCACGAGCTGCCATCGGCTGGGTAGCACAGGGCACAACGCATATACATTCCCAATGACTGTAGCAATCCACAGTGTCATGGGCGCCCAGCCGTGCACTCCCTCCTGCTCAGGGAAATCTCCAAAACAAGCTGAGGCAACCTCCAGCTCCACCGAATCTGGAGAGAACCCTTTAGACGCTCCGTACGTCGAGGCACCGAGGTCATCCTGGTCCTTTTGCGCGTTGATCAACTTGACCAAATCGATCGAGAGGGTGGGCTCGCTGAATGTCGACCTATCGACACGGTTGACCTCCCACAAGCGCACAACTCCTGCCTTTGTGATGGTGACCAGGCACCGCCCACGGTAGCCAAGAGGGTGCCACAGTGTTGTAGCAATCGGCGACTCTTCGAGGACGTGCGCGGTAGGTCCAACCTGGAAGGTCTTCGGTTTGATGGGGCTGTCGTCGTTGCCAGATTCGAGGTGCGAGGAGTCCGGCAGGGTCACCACGTGGACGGTGTGCGATGTCGATACTGCGAGGTAGTCACCGCCGGGAGAGATGGTGAGTCGTGTGATGGGCAGCGGTATCGAGACTCTGAGGGTGCGGTATGCGGGCGAGACGCCTTCCTTCAAGTTGACCAAATCCGCCCATCTGACCTCGTGTCCGACCGCTACGAATATTTCCGAACCCCGTGTCGCGATTGTCTTTCGAGGGCCGAGATCCTTGCTCTTTGCTGCTGCTGCTGCTGCTGCTGCAGCAGCGTTGCCATTGCTCTGCTTAGGCGCAAACAGATGGTAGCCGGGGCTGGGGCGCGAGAGCCATTCTGGCGTGTAGCTGAGGACTTTCGGCATGTCGGTCAGCTCGCGTATACCGCTTCTTCTCGTGCGCGGCGGTGAGTTTGGCAGGGGCAGTGGATGAGAGGGCGAAGTTGCGGCGCGCAAACAAAAGTGGGAGCTCTCGTGAAAGAAGCTCGACGCGTGCAGGCTTGGCAGAGTAGCTTCACCTCGAAGCTCTCCACGTCTAACCTCGACACTTGCACAACGCCAACGCCTCGCTCGCTCTACCCGATCAGCCACCCAACTGTGTCGCGCTCGGTACCTCCGTACAGTCGACAGAGTCCTGAAGCACAATGACAGTCAGAAGCACAATTGAGCGCTTGGACAAGCCGAGTTCATATGCCACCGCAAAGGTGCGTCTCAATGCGCCCGCCGGCGTGGATTCAGGTGCTGACACACGAGCAGAAGCGCAGAAGGAACCGCGACGATGACGAGAGAGGCCCCACCCCTGAGCCCGAGGACAAGTTGAAGGATGCGACGACGTTATACGTTGGCAACCTTTCTTTCTACACCACAGAGGAGCAGATCCACGAGCTGTTCTCAAAGTACGTCAGCTACGCGCTCTCCTGCACACTCCCGAACCTCCCGCCAAGATGACACAACCTTCGTTAATCCCAGCTCACTCCGATGCACATTGTTGCACTTGAGGTGAAAGCGAAATCACGACTGAGCCTCTTCGTTCCCAGCCCCATCGCTGCTGCCATTGCCCGAACCATGCGCTGACCAGCAACAGGTGCGGCGAAATCAAGCGCCTCGTCATGGGCCTCGACCGCTTCCAGAAAACACCCTGCGGCTTCTGCTTCGTCGAGTACTACACACACCAGGATGCTCTGGACTGCATGAAGTACATTGGAGGCACAAAACTCGACGAGCGCGTCATCCGCACCGATTTAGACGAGGGCTTCGCTGAGGGCAGGCAGTACGGACGAGGCAAGTCTGGAGGCCAGGTGCGCGACGAATACCGAAACGAGTACGATCCCGGACGAGGTGGCTACGGCAGGGTGTATGCGGACGAATACGATGAGCGATAAGAGGACGACGAGGAGAAAAGGATACCACTGCATGGAAGGAGTTTGGCGTCAGGCATCATCATCATCAATGTCATGACATCTATGGGCTGTGTGCTTTCGCACGGAGCATGCCTGGTCTAGGTACAATATCTAACAAAACTAGTTTTCGCCCTGTGAACGCCGTCGCTCCTGCTGTGCGCTGTGCCATGCTTTCAAGACCCTAACTTTGTACGGTCGGCAAGCTCAAACGACTGCCTCCGCTCGGCCGCCTTAAGCACCTCCTCCAGCCACCACACATGTATCCGCGGGTCCTCGGTCAGCTCAGGGTGGAAACTGCATCCAAACACGTTGCCCTGCCGTACTGCAATCACGTCTTCTCGGCCAGCATGGTCGTGCTCCTGATTCTGCTGCAGTGCCGGCGTCTGTATCGAGAGTGTCGCCATGACCTCCACGTCTCTGTTCACCTGCTCCTTCGCCAACTCGTCCACCGGTGACTTGCTTGGTGCGACAACCGTCTCGTCTCTCTGCTTCTCTTCCGTCTGCACACCCTGGGCATGGGGCAGTATCTTCTCTACAACGGGGGCGCGGATGAACACGCATCGATACGGCTGGTCAGCGCCCTTGTCTGCTGTGTCGCCGAGGAACGGGAGGTTGAGGTTGGCTTGGAAGCTTTCCTGCTGGCGGCCGAAATGGTTTCTGTTCACTCGGACATCAAGGCCTCCGATGAGTTCTTGCCCACCCTTCTTTGTTCGGTTGGCGCTTTCCGCGAGCAGGATGAGGCCGGCGCATGTGCCCCAGGTGGGTTTCCTTTGTACTCTGCCCTCTAGTCAGCAGTGCGTCCTCGCTTCAATCTCACTGCGCAAGGGACGCACTTGACAAACTCCCTCAATGGCTCCAGTATTCCGCTCCTCGCAGCCACAAGACTCATAGTTGTGCTTTCACCACCGGGAATGATCAAGCCTTCGCATCGTGCCAGCTCCTGTGGTGTGCGGACTTCGATGAACTCCCACTTCATAGTCACGCCTTTCTTCTGCTTCAGCGCCGCCGCCGCTTGTCGCAAGAGCTGTACATGTTCGCTGAAGGCGCCCTGTAGAGCTAGAACGCCAACAGTAAAGTCCGGGAGCGTGACAGTCATTTCTGGGTAATTGCTGAGAATGGAGAAGCCGCAAGTCTACTACGTGAGCAAGGAGATGGCGACCGAGTCATACAGCAATGCGGCGAAAGCGTTTCCTATCGATAACATCAGATCGAAATTCTGGGGCGCCAACTAAGGCTCCGCGAACAAGGGTCCAGCAAACGTCAGAAACCGGCCCCTCTATTACCGTGAATAGCCTTATAACAACGCCGCGCCAACGTACTTGGAGACACAGAGCACACAACATGGTTCGGCGCTACCACACAACATGACAGATCCAGATCCAGATACGGGAAAGAGACGCGGGCTCACGTGTTGGCTGCTGGACACAAGGTCGCTATGGCCCGGGGACAGTATTGCAGAGTCGGTATGCAGTCCACAACTGATGTATCAGACCAAGAAAAAATAGTCACAAGAAGGCTTCATGAGATATCAACGGAACGAGACTAACTACCTTACCAGGCTAAGGAAGTCCTCGCTTTGATCAGCCCAGAGGAAAAGGAACTGATCCTCCGAAAGTACCATGTCGCCGACGCAAAGATGTCGCTCGCATCCGCGCTCCTCAAGCGTCTCTTCGTCCACAAAACCCTAGGCATCCCTTGGAAAGACATCACATTTGGCCGCAAGCGTGATCCCAAACACGGCAAGCCTTGCGCTCTCCTACCTCCCCCTCTTCATGGCCCGGCTCCTGTTGAGTTCAATGTCTCACACCAAGCCGGCCTCGTCGCACTCGTGGGCTGCAAAACCGAAGAGCTGGATGCTGAGCTAGGCGTCGACATCGTGTGCGTGAACGAGCGTAACGAAGGGAAAATGATCGAAGAAGAAGGGTTCGAGGCATGGGTAGATATGTATGAAGAGATCTTCAGCCACGAGGAGGGTTTCGATATCAAGTACAACGTCTCGCCCTTTCCACTTCTTGACGGAACGATGGTCACGTCTGAGATGCTTGGCAGACACGATCGCTGTTGTTCGAGAGGAGAGGAGCTTTCTGTCACGTTGACTGATGGCTCGAAGCGGACTGTCAGCAGTGATCTGTTGATCGATGCGAAGCTCAGGCGCTTCTACACATTCTGGTGCTACAAAGAAGCATACATCAAGCTCGACGGTGAAGCGTTGCTGGCTACCTGGATTCCACAATTGGAGTTCAAGCACGTTCGTGCACCGAAGCCCGGAACGCCCGCGCGTTGCAGTACACATGGCGTGTGGGGTGAGCGCATCAGCGACACAGAGGTATGGTTCGAGCATAAACACATGAAGGACTGTCGGGTGGAGATTCAAGCTTTTGAGGAGAACTTCATGATTGGCGTTGCAGCGAAGGAGAGGAGGTGGGCGAGCAAGGACGAAGGGCTGCCCGAGAGTTTAACGGACTTTGAAGGGTTGCATTTGGAAGAGGACATCATGAGAGTTGCGAGAAGTGCATAGAAACGGAGCATAATCGGGGTCCACGATACGACTGCCCAGTCGGTATGACCTACATCGTGCTCGAGCAGCCAACAGGCAAAAGGAAGTCTCGCCATCCCTACCCTTCTGGCTAGGTCTGCAACCAGCAATGGAGGCATCTAGAGCTGAACTGCAGCCTCTTTGTAAATGGAAAGAAGTTTTGGAGAATACAATATTCTGGTCGCTGTATCTAGCCTTTTCTGCGCCAAAGGGGCATGGCCAAGGGCTGCAGCCTCAGCACATGCCATTAAAACCTGCACCTCGGCTAAATGTTATCGCTGCTTTTGGCTGTCTGGGAACTCTTGATTGTGACGATGATGTAGTGAGCAGTGGAAGCATGGGAGCAGACGCGTGGTCGTTGGCGCGACACGCGCAAGCGCCGGGCGGAAGCCGCGTGCCGAGCTCAGAGTTCGTAGTTTCGAGCGCCGACACTTCCACCTCCACATCAGCATCAGCGTGAACCCTACTTGGCTTGCGTCTGTGCTGGATATGCCCACCAGCATATTTTTGCCTCATCCTGTTCTAGTCATCACATGCGTTGATTAAGGTGTTCGCGACAGCGCTGTGACCGCCTCCTTGTGACTCTCCCGTGGTGATGTCTGCGACAACGGCCATCTCATAATGGTTCGAGTACAGTTCTCTTCCAGTGCTCTGAACAGTGCTGATTCATAATAGACGGGAAACCTGTTCCCTGCTCGTCTTCGGACGACGCACATAGAAAAGCATCAAAACATGACCTATCGCCGCAACGGCAAGCTGCAGGCCTGCGAGCCTTGTCGCAAAGGCAAATTGCGATGCGATCATATAATGCCATACTGTGGGAGATGCTTGAAGAAAGGCAAGACCGACAAGTGTGTGTACCATCCTGCGCCCCTGACCAAGTCGGGCGCGAAGCAAGCTCCAGATCCAACCCAGACACCACACAGCATGGAAGGCCCGTGTCACCCTCTCTCTGAAGCAGAGCGTACACCTGCAACTGCTGCATATGTTGCCCATCTTGAACGTACAAGCCGTCCAACGATCTTTCCTCAGCCGCCCAGCTCAGTGCGGTCTTATCGCGCTGCTACAGCTTCCATGCCAGCTGATTCCTTGCAGTCACCGCCTTATCAATCTGAATTTCGACCACTCTATTCTACGTCTGTGCTGTCAACAGAGCACACTGTCCGTACAGACGTTCAGGCTGTAGAGGATAGAGCGGCCTTCATCAGCCACTCTGCAATCCTGGCTGAGAACGAGTCGAGCATTGGTCTTACTCCTCCAGATTCACCAAGTATATCCAGAATTTCACAAATCCAGATTGAGAGAGGTGTAACTGTACTCGCACGTTTGGGAGATCTGTCATCTCTGCAAAAGTACATCGACAAGTGGTTCTCGTTCGCTGGGGGTGTTGTGATCCTTGAACCTATGGTTAAGATATGGTTTGAAGGGCTGCGGTCATCTTGGCACAGGACCCTGGAATCTTCGAAAGGCGCAGATCTTCACGCAATGTCTACGCGGATATGGGAGAACACCTCAAGGCCGTTATCACGGTTGCTGAGTCGGAACACAACCCCTCGCAATTTCTGCGCCAACACAACCGGCGCCAACCTGAGATGGGAAGTGATTGGCATCCTTGTTTCTTTGGTATCGCTTGTTGCACAGTCACTGAAAAGTATGTCCTCCATTTCAATGTTTTCGACTTGAGTCGCTAATAGTCAGCACAGATGGCGATCCTGTGTTCTGTTCCCACGATGCTGCCCCAGTAGATCGAGTTGCGCTGGCTGCAAGTATGCACGACGCATCAGAAACGTGTGTGAGCTTCTGCGATGATCTCGGTACACTGAATGATCTGTATCTGTGGCTGCTGTATGAGAATTCCATAGCATACTGCTCACTTCGAACAAGAGGCAGTACGTCACCGAGCATTTGTAGTTTACGATACTTACAGTCGGCCGTACTGACCGCATCTAGGTTACGAGAACTGGAGGAAAACATCCGCATTAGCAGCTGCATTGCAGTGTGCGAACCTGCATCAGGAGATCACCGTCAACGACAACACGCCATTCTTCATGGCCGAGCTACGCAAACGATTGTTCATCTGCGCTTACAACAACGACAAATCATCTGCAGCTTTCGCCGGCCGACCGCCCAAGCTAAGTCGACACTACTGCCGTCTCCAGATACCTCTCGATCTGACAGATGCTCAGACGATGTCGGAGGGGGTTGAACTTCAAGCTGCAATTGCGGAGATGGACGAAGAGGGATGGAATCAAAAGGGTGTTGTGCAGCGCGGTGCGTTTGCGCGTATCTCCGCAACAAACGCTCTCATCACTGAGGAAATCCTGGAGATATCCTTGGGTCACATGCCTTTTGAAGAAATCACTCGACGGGCTGCAGATATCGAAGCGCGGGCGCTCAGGTCTTGGGATGAATTACCCGACTTCCTTCGTGTCAATGTCAGTGACCCTTGGAGCTCGCAACGGTCGCCTCTGGAGCTTCTATTCCTGGTCTCTATTCGACTCGCCAGCCTGGATCATCACTTCTTATTGCAGCGCACTCTAAGCAAGAAAACACCTCGCGAGGTGGCGGGTCCAAACATAAGCCTGCTGTCTGTCTGTAGCGAGATTTTCAGTATTGTGGTCATGATTGTAGACAATAAGGACTACTTTCGTGACTTTCAAATCGACTTTATCCAGATAATGGCCACGCATGGCATCCCCGCTGCGGCAGTCCTAGGAGTAGAGCTGCTGCATCAGGAACAGGAATCGACTCCTACTGCAGTCCAGCTGTTTCCCTTGCATCGCTCAGATCTAATACAGCACCTCGCAGTGTTTGTTTCGTGCCTGGGAACTATTAGACCAGATGCAAATGGATATCAGAGCTGTAATCGTGGAAAGAGGTTCTTGAAAAAGATACTCGATGTTATCTTGGGGTCAGGTCCGGCACCCAAGGATGCTCAGCCGGAGCTGGGAGATGTAGACGACGCCCTAATCGGGGCATCTGCTTTCGAAGTGGAGCACGAGTTCGACTTCATGCGCTGGCTGGATGCAGCGAGTTGGGATCAAGAGACCTGGATTGACTTCACTTGACCGTTGCACGAGTCTACTCTGAAAACAAGCAGTTTATGTATCACGCATCGATCGTGAGTATAAGTCCTAAATATTCTGTGTCTTCGAAGCATTCCAGCTCTACCTGTGATCAAGGGCGATGTCGATGCACTGTGCTCACTGCTGCTGCGGGGGCCAAGGCTTTGTGCCTGCCTCTCACCTACCTCCACCCCACCTCCCACTTTCTAGAGCTTGAAACTCGCAACCGCACGCGCACAATCTATCTCCATTCTACGCTTCTCCGACACGGCATGACCAAGCCCGCAATGGACTCGCAATGGAGCTTGACTGAGTGCGGTGTTGCAGTGCATGCTGAGAAAGACGGTGACTGGATTCCGGGGCAAAGCAAGACAATAGGAGCTAGGTTACTGGACGACTTCCCCAGTATGAGCTTTAAGATGGAGAGGGCTATGCAGAGTAGGCAGTCACCATATGCATCATACTAGAGTGGGTATCTGATGTAAAGCAAGTATACGGACGTGCATGCTGATTTGGGAAGGACTGATAGGTCAGAGTTGCTTCGCTCTTATTTGTAAAGGTTGTTTTCTCTTTCCAGATCACTCCTGCCTTCTTACCTCACCGCAACGTGCCACGTCATGGTGACTTTCCGCCGTATCTTCGCCTCTCATCGCTCCTTCCTACCTCGAACACCCGCAGCTGTCGGTGTACGACCTCATCTCTTCTTCTTGTCTTCTCCTATCTGCCTTCGCCTCCTACATCATCACAACGCCCGCCTTCTTCCACTCACGTCTCCTGCAAGATGTTCCGTGCTTACACAACATCATCGTTGCAGGCTCGCAACGGGCAGGTCAAGCGGCTGGGGCAAGCTAAGAACGCCCTCGAAGACGAACGCACCGCCCACGCCAGCACGAAGACCGAACGTGACTGGAGACAGCGAGCTCGCTTCAGAACATCGTGACCTCGTTACGAGAAGCGAACAACTGAGCTCCGTCAATGCTACCGCCGAATGGCAGCGCCACGAGTTCGACCAAGAACGTGCTTACATGCGTACTGAACTTGCCAACAGTGTCGACGCCCTAGCGAGACCACGACAATACGGCGTGACATGATCGCCTCCATGCAGAGCTTAGCAGCAGCGAGCCAGGAGAGGTTGGAGAGAGAGATAGAGCCGTCGCAGAGCGTGACACCTTGAAGGAAGAGAATGCCCACCTGCGAGCCATCATCAGCCGTCTCGAGCCGTTCGCGCAGGCCATTGCTAGCCAGGCAAGCGACTTCACTACAAAGTCAATTCACTGAAGCGGCGCAGGCCTCAGGAGTTCAATGGAAGCTTGACAGGACTGACCGAGGACATTGGAGAGCAGTTCCGCGTCACTGAGGCCACCACGAAGAAAGCACGCCCTTCCTGCATCAGTAAGTCTCTTGGCCTTGTTCGGAACACTTCATTGACTTGCCGGTAGGCCTATTTCGGCATCAACACATGTGCCACCATGGCAGAGAAGGCGGACGCCGCGTCGACGAGCTCCAGCAACACGAGGACAAGAACCACGAACGGATCGTTCCACACGCCCCCTGCTGGATACGTGCATGGTTCCATTCGCCTAGGCTTCAACGTCGCGCTCTGGGACAGGGATGCCCAGAGTAAGGCCAATCTTGAAAGACAACTGCAGCGTTCCAAGGAGAGTCTGACCCGTGTCCGTTGGAAAGCGGTCCTAAGCCCGGTGCGCTTTGACGTCAAAGCAGCCCGTTGGATGCATGCATGGTTCCATTAGCCTGGGCCAGAGCAAGGCCAGCCTCGAAAGAAACGAAAGACGTGTAATAAGGAAATACGCAGATATGGGCGGTCGATGGATTGTAGGAAGGCCCAGCTGGTCCTTCCGCATGTCTCCTTGATCGCTCATTAATTATACCTAAAAGCTTCGTGCAATGAATTTCAAAACCGCCGAGGTGCGCCGCTATGCATTGCCCGGATATTGCAGAAACGCCATGTGTGCTCATAAAGTCATCCCTTATTCCCACCCTCGATTTCCTTCTAGCAGCACGCCAATGTCGCTGCCCTGTTCTTGCGCATTCCTGCACTTCAAACCCTCCGCCCTCTTCCATATTCCCCTGATGTCATGTCTTTCCTGTCGGTTTTGATCGCGGGTGATTTGGATGTGGTCCACCGTTCAGGCCCTGGATCATGCCGAAGAGATACTTCTCCCTCGACGTCCCCAGGGAACCGCATTCCCCGTCTAGTCACGCAGCCGCAAGCGTGCCCATGGGCGGAAATGCCTTGTCGTCGACTGTTACGCGTGGCATACATGTGCACCACTCGTCTGCGGGAACGTGTGTCATGACGCCTGCGACGTGCTTGCCGCATCCCCACCATGTGGTCTTGTCTGAGGCGAAAGGTCAGCATTCGATCGTGAAACATGTAAATCGACAAATTCGAGGTACGAGCGCGAGTGCGAGATCTGGAACTTACTGCATGTGTCGCATGCTGCTTTCTTGCACATGTTGGCGGAGAGACGATGAGAATTGGATGACAGAATGGTGATGCAAGATCTGCTTGCAAGGAAGAACGGAAGGCCTGAGGCGCGAAATGTAAGGTCGTAGGCCAAGTCAAGCCACTCGGTTGTCGTCCTTTGTTTTGCGCGGGAGGATGGTGTAATTTCAGGTATCGCAGTGTAAACACCAAAGCAGCACCGAGTCAAAAGTAACGTAGAGAGGGGATTCCTGGAGCAGAGCTCGAAGATGTATCATCTCTTACAGTAGCGTGTTATCATCATATATATTAACCTCTCCGCATCCTCGCCGTCCCGAACGTAGAACGAAGGATTCGCAGTTTCGTGTTCGCAGGCCCATACAGTCAGCAGTCGGCGATGTGTAGTCGGCGACCACATCCGGAAGTATTCCAAGACCAATCAGAGGCCCGCTGGAAACCCTGCCGCACGCTGCGAACCCACACGCTTCCCCGAGGTCCCCTTAGCGGAGGCGTAGGAGGGCACGCCCAACCCAGCCAGAGCGTGTAAATGCACAAGAAACCCGCGTGGAAACGTCTTGGCTGCGGGAGTGGCGTGGTCAGCCTGTCACCGACATCTTGTTAATGCCATTTAGTGACCATAGGGTGCGATCAAGGCGCGCCTAAAGCGAGGTAAAGGGCGGTAAGGGCCTCTACTGGGAGCAGTGGTGAACTGCTAGAGGGTGCAGAATGGGTGGAGGGGTCTTGGTGCATTGTTGGTGTGTTCCTGCAACCAGAAGTGTGGAACGCGCTAAGCACGTGGATTTGGAATGGGCGAGCCTTGGAGGCTGAAGTGAGAGGTTTGCCGGCGTCCACGGCGTTCATGAAGCACATGTTGTTGCGACATCCCCACAAACCGTGTAAACGGCGATTATCTGAGGTGGCACAGGCCCCACGATAGTGGAATCGTACGATCATGACACAAGTAGTAGAAACTTCATGTGAGTATACGTGCAACAAACTCCTTCTAATTAAACAGGAGCGGTCTAAGTCGGGACTTTTGAGGTGCGCCGAAACGCCTCCGCTAGGAAATGCTAAAATGATCCCCACTTGTAGCTGCAGGGCGATGCAGCTAAACGACTGCATCGCCGACTGTAAAGCCAGCGAGTATGCGGCGAGCTGCGAGGTGACTTCAGATGTCTAATCGAATGTAATCTTGGTCGCTGCCTTCATGTCACCGGTGTCCTTGTAGAACGCTCCGTAGGCCTCGTGACCCTTCTTCTTAACCGTGGTGCCAAACTTCATTAGCTCTTCCGGTACAGGCTGATTGGCAGCCTTGAGTACATTGATGAGGCTACGCAATATTAGTGTATGTTTGTAGATCCGCGCTAAGGATGAAACTTACGATCCAGATAGGCCCTTGTCATGCTCAGTGAAAAGCGTAATCGCAAGACCATCTTGTCCGGCACGACCCGTTCGACCAATACGGTGTACGTAGTCTTCAGCTGTCAAAGGGAAAGTCACGTTGATGACGACCTTCACAGCTGGGATGTCCAGACCACGGGCAGCCACGTCTGTTGCTACGAGCAGCGGAACCTTACCTTCCTTGAAGGCTGCCAATGAAGCAGTGCGCTTCTCCTGGCTCAAATCGCCGTGAATGCCGCCGACTCTGAAGCCCGACCTTTGGATGAACTGCTCAATACGCATAGCCTCTTTCTTGTACAAGCAAAAGACCAAAATACGATCGTCCTTATTTTTGCCGGACTGGTACTGTCTCAGAAGCTGCAGCAGTCGCTGCTCCTTAGCACGAGGATCTACAACCTCGACGACTTGCTTGATGCGGACGTTGGCGCGAAGTTCGCCGGAAACATTGTCACCGATCGTGATCTTGACAGGTGAGACCATGAAGGTGGACGCTAGCTCGCGGACCGACGGAGGCCAAGTCGCCGTGAACATGAGTGTTTGGCGCTTCTTCGGGCACTGTGTAATGATCTGGCGGATGGGCTCCTCGAAACCCTTGTCAAGCATTCGGTCGGCCTCGTCAAGCACGACGTAGTCAGCGTTGCTGAGGTCGCAAGAACCCTCTCCAACAAGATCGTTAAGACGACCGGGCGTTGCTACAACAATAGACGCTGTGCGGCATGCCTCGATCTGGGGAGGCTTGGGCACACCTCCATAGACGCAGACAACACCGAGGCCAGCAGGTCCGGCCAAAGTGACCAGTTGGTCGTGAATCTGGACAGCCAACTCGCGAGTCGGCGAGACAATAACCGCCTTGACGCCCTTGCGCTTGTTCTTAGGCAGAGCTTGGATGTAGCGCACACAAGGTACACCAAATGCCAGCGTCTTTCCAGACCCTGTCTCTGCCACACCGATTGCATCCCGCCCGGAGAGCAGCGAAGGCCACACCGCCGCCTGGATAGGAGTAGGTGTTGTGAACTTGGCGAACGCATCGTTCTTGATGGGCAAGTACTTGAAGTTGATGATTGGGCGCAACTTGCTGCCAGGCTTCGGGTCGTCGATCGTTACGGTGTGCTTAGTGAGGAAAGCGTCGATTTCGGACTGGGGAAGCTTCGACAGCTCCTTGTCTTCCTGGTACTCGCCGCCGGTGGAAGGCTCGGGGCTCGTGGCTGAGGACTCGACTCGGGAAGCGACTGCTGAGGTTGTGACAGAGGTCGGCGCTGTTGTGGCTGCGCTTGCTGCTTCCTTTGCCGCCTTCTTCTCTGCTTTGCGCGCAGCTTTCCTGGCTGCCTTTGCCGCGTCTTCATCTTCTGTCGCAGTGGCCGACTCGGCTTTCTTAGCCTTCTTTGCTTCCTTTGCCTCCTTCTTTGCCTTCTTCGCGGCCTTGCGCTCGGCCTCAGAAACCTCTACGCTGTCGCCATTCGTCTCAACTTCGTCAACAGGCGCGCTCTTCTTGGACTTCTCAGACTTGTCCTTCTTGCTCTTCTTCCTTGACAATTCGGCGTCGCCGACCTCGGAAATTGATCGTTTTCCCATTTTGAATTTGCTATGAATCTGGGGCAGCGGCTGGGAATGATGAGGGAAAATTCACTTTTTCCTATGCCGACTAATCGATAAGTAATACGCTAAGTTCAACACGGTAAGGTGTGATTCTGGACCCTGGATCTGTAGCTGCTTTCTTCTGCTCGCTCGCTGGTGAAAGCATTCGATCTTGAAGCTTAACACAGTTCCATTTTCTTCTTCCACATGGCTCGATGACGATCGCTCGAAGCTTGTGTTGACTTTAAGGTCACGTGCAAGCTGCTTTCACCCTGTCTATCGAAACAATGATCAACATCAGCTCGCTCAACGACTCCCACAACCGTATATCATAAGCGACAATGGCTGATGTAACAGAGCTAAGATGCTGGCCGTCTTGTGTTGACGCTCTCGACTGGTCGCAAGACAACATCATCGCACTAGCTTCTGACGAGCGAATAGAACTTCTGGTAAGGGTAATAACAGATGCATGAATTACAACTGCTAACGATAGAACAGTTTCCGAATACTGTGTCTTATGAACGAGACAACGACGTTCCACAGTGGCAGCATGTTCCACTCCAGGTCCCCTGGTTCTCCAACGATGAGCTGCCTTTGAAGGACGCTGCGCCTCTGCCCAATTACTCCGTCGGTGAAGAGATATCGCCAAGTGTGCCTATCTCGATAGCCTGGTCGCCGCCAGGTCTTGCCAAGTACCGGCGATGCGCTCTCGCAGTACTCACCTCGAACCTGGTCTTGTCGATCTGGTCAGCCGATGGCAAGCTCCAAGAAGAATCGAGCTGGAACCGGAGGCTCTTGGTGAATGATGCACTTGCCACCTACTACTCCGAAGACGTGGCTGCACATGCGAGTCAAATCACCTCCGACGCTGAGGAGCAGCGAAGACTGCGCACTCGCATTCGCGCATTCGCATGGGCTCCGGCTTTACCGAGTCCGACCAACACTATGGGAACACAGACATCGTATCGCCAGCAGTACCTCACCGTAGCGAACGACGATAATCAGTTGGTGTTCTTAGCTGTAAATTCACCGACATCTACTCTTGGGTCTTCTCGGAACTGGAAAGTAGACGTATTGACTCATGTGTCGCTTGAACCGGGTGAAGAGAGCAATTTCAAAGATCCATTGTTCTTCGACGACTTGATGCAGCAACAAAGGTTCATCTCACATATCGCCTGGAGTCCGTGGGTTCTACAGGGCGACTGCCACCAATCAATCGTCGTTTATGGGGCAAACGAAGCAGTAATAGCACGGCTGATAACTTACCGAAACGATCGCATCACGCTAGGTGCTGAGGTCGTGTATCAGGGTTTCAATGTACGGCACAGTGGCCCTATGTCTTGGTGTCCAAGAGTGGACGAGGACAAGCTTACGCTTGCGCTGTTCACCAACTCCGGTCTGGTCTATCTGACTATCTCTAGTAGCGATGCGTCGATCGTGGACCAGGTCTCACACGACCTCGACGGTCGATGGGACCAGGTGTCAGGTGTCGTGTGGGATCATGAAAAACACACTTCGCCCCGCTTACACTTCAGCTCGCTATTGTCGACTGTACAGTCTCCAACTGCTGTTGTAGAAAAATCGTCTTCTGGTATGAATGGCCTCAAAGCTCCCAATTGGAAAGAGAAGATCGAGAACAGCCAGGTCCTTTTTAGCGTCAAGAACGATCTAAAAGGACATAGCAAGACAAAAGTTTGGGGCCTCACTCCCTCGCCTCTTGGAGATTTCATTGCTGCCTGCAACAGTCTGCACCCTTCTGACTCGATCGAATACGGACCTCCAGCAGATCGGCGTGGCACTGTTGCGCTTAGTACATTACAGCAGTATAGCAAGATCCGCGAGAGCTTCCCATCCCGGAACACGACCGCAGAAGGGGTACTATTCACTTTGAAGAAGCTAGTCGAGAACACTGTCGAGGATGCTGATCAAATGCCAGCCTTTGTAGAAGAAGCTGTTGGCAAGCTTATGCAAGCATACGGACCTGTTGCCGCCTCTGACAGAACTCTCTCTGAAGTCACCCAGACCAACGCCCTGAGCGCGCTTGTGGAGGCACTCAAGACACGCTCTGTCTTGGACGAAAACACATTGAGGGATCGTTACAGCATTCTGGTGTCATACGCTTGCAACGACACATCCTCGAACGAGCTTGCAAGGACCCTGATATCCTACCGACTCTCTAGGGCACTAGAACGTTTGCCATTCACTCTATCACAAACGCCCTTCAGCGCTGAAATCCACCTGCAGCACAAGCAGTTTGTTGCGCTGATCGACGTTCTCTTCAGTTCAGATGATGCAGGCGATGATATGGACACCGACCCTAAGCTGGATACCTCTTCAAGTCAGATCGATCCAACCAACGTATCCACGGTCGACACCACTGCTGCCGTAACGGACCAATGCGATTTCTGTTCTGCACCTATCCCTTTCACCGACCTCACGACCGCTACGTGTACGAACGGCCACCAATTTCCACGCTGTGGCATCAGCTTGTTAGCCATTCAGGCACCAGGCATCACGAAGTACTGCGGTATTTGCAGCACGCCGTTCTTGAGCGAGGAGTTCTTGTGGGCGCAAGAAGCAGGTCCGGAACAAGCAGAGCCATTGGTGACGCTGTCAAGGGTGCTCTTTCAGGCTTGCGATGTGTGTATTTACTGTGGTGGAAAGTTCGTAGGCTGAAAGCAGAATGTTCATAAGAAATTGACCACCCAGGTCGAACAGGTTTCGATTCGCTCAACCTGAGACGGGGATGCTCGCACGCGATACCGGCCGCTTTCCAAACTGTTCCTGTCCTCTCATAGTCTATACTCTTTGACCCAAAAACGCTTCGGCAGCGTTATAGTTCTCCCAGAGGAGCCGTGATAGTACTCGCACCCAGCTGAACACCTCCAGGGTCCTTCAACGAGTAATGAAACGCAGAGAAAGTCTCTCGCTAACTGAATACGCTGTCTTTCACGAACCCGCTTGCGTAGTGTTACTACTATCTGATGCCGACTTCTCGCTTACGTTAAAGGTCGCGTTGGATAACGCCTGGCAGGCTTGGTAGTTTGATCCAAGATAGGGCTAGATTTCATCCCCTGCTCGATATATCGATGAATCTAAGGCAACACCTCTCTACCACACTCCAGTTCCTACCCTCAGTTTAAGTGTTCACTCCAAGCTCTTTCACCGCCAGTCGCAGAGGACGCAAATGCAAGAGCGCTTTACCTGCCGGATCCACGAGCAAGCCACGGATCTTCAAGCGCACTCGTGATGGTCTATGATGACGAGAGGATGGAGGGGTGGATCTCGAGAAGAGCGAAGGAGATGGAGACAGTGAAGATGATAGCGACTTGATGGACTCCGCAACGACCAAGAACAGATCATTGAGCTTGCGTCCTCGCCCTCGCTTTAGAGATCCATGAGTCTAAGAGATCAACTATTTAGGATCCGTGCCAAAGCACCGACGAGGATGTCGCCTTCGTTCGACGACAGAATCGAAGATACGCGCATGGCGTCTGCCGAGACTCCACCAGAGGATATATGGAAGGGTTTTGTGATTCCACATGATGACGAGGAATGGCGGTAACCGTCTTGCGCTATGCAGGTTGAGACCGACCGATGATGATTTCCGGGCAAAGTACTGACTTTGTGCTTCATCACGATTTTATCAAAGTACTGGCTGCACATGGCTGCACCATCAACGTTTCAATGAGACAACATGTCTATTTAAGATCCCTCTCCCGATTAACGCCGTGCCTCCCTGACCAGACCCAAGGTATCATATCGCGTAACTCATAAATTACAACAAAGAACACAAATAGGTGAGCGGCTTTACGCCGACGCCTGGACAACCTTGAAGCCCTCGGACAGCATCTTCAGGATCTCCTCGTCCTTGTGCTGCAGGAATCCCAGTGTGTATTCGACATCTCTCCATTGCCTCTCGTTTTCGGCTCGTGGCAATCGAGCAGCCAATTTGTTGGAGAGTTGTTTGGCTTGCTTTTCCTGCGGGACGTTAGTCGACTGTCAATATCAATGCAAGCTTTGGTGGAGCTTACCTTTTCAATATACCCAGCAAGGTACTTGACGATGCGTCTGAAAGCATCTTCATCAAGTGCTGTATCAGCACTAAGCGTGCTGAACATATCGACAAACTGGTTGTAGATCGCATTGTCTTTGGTAGACAGTTCGCTGAAGAACATACGTGCCATCTCAGTAATCTTCTTGTCACTGTCTTCAATGCACTTGGCCATCTCAGCCAGCTGACCCTTGACCTTGACCTGGCCAGCGAGAATGAGGAAAGTCAGAGTCTGGAGGCATGTTCGCTTGACGCTAGGGTCGTTGTCGTTGAGGCGGCGGTAGAGGAACTCCGTGTCTTGTTCGACCAAGTGATTGAAGCAGACAGCCATGTCACCAAGAGCGATGACAAGGTTACTGCGTACGATGGCATCTTGGCTGCGCTCCAGAATGATGAGCAGGAGGTTGAGGTTGCTTTCGCAGTACTCTTGGCTAACGCACATAAGCTTGCCCAAGCATAGTGCAGCTTGAGCTTGCAATGTTGGGTGGTTGTACGAGGTGTTGTTGGCACAGATGTCCGACACTAAGGGGCCAAAGTTGGCCAAAAGGGACTGTGGGCCGAATAGCAACTCTCGCTCACGAACATGAGCAATGGCGTCTGTGAAGTCGTCTTCATTGGTACCCGCCATGAGGTCAAGATCGTCTGTTTCGGCCTCCGGCGCAGGCGTTGGATCCTTAGCTGCACCCCTCTTTCGTCCCTTTTTCATAGGAGTAGGTTCGGGTGCCAACGACTTCCGGGGAGCCGCCTTCTTGTCCTTCTCCTTTTCGGCCTTGCGGCGTTTGAACTCGAGCTCACAAAGCTCAAGATGGACGATCTGCTTGATGGCAACGTGCCCGACAATGAACAGAAGCTGCGAGAGTGCCAACGCTGAGTTTTGTTTCTTGGATGGGGAAGCATCAACAGCCGGCGCATCCGGCATCTCCTCATCCTCATCCACATCCATGGGTTCGCCGTCTGTTTTAGGGCCTGAGCTAGATGTGGGTCGGGACGAAGACTTAGGAGCGAAGACGCGCTTCGCTACCTGCCTGATGATCTCCGAACAGAGCACGTCTGGGTGTCTTGAGAGCACATAAATTGCGCTGATTGCCTGATCTGCAACGCCGAACCATTCCTTGCTATCAGACTCGAGCTCACACATCGCAGCTAGCCTGACCAGAACCTCATGGTCATTCGGAAGCTTGGCTGCTGGGGCAGGTGCTTCACCGGCCTGCTGCTTCCCTGACGCCGCACTGATGCGACGAAGAGCAATGCAGGTGTAACGAGCAAGTCCAAAGTCACGACGGCCGAGTTTACCTAGGCCAATGCGCAGACACGTCTGCATCTCTTGCACAATAATGTTCGGCGAAGAAAGTGCCAGCATACCGAGGACTATGATAGCACCTCGGCGTTGTCTCATAGAAAAGTCCTTCTTCTGGTACCCGTAGATGCCCCAGAGCTTTTCAATGACCAGGCCGTTCACCAAGCCTTGCTTCATCATGGTGCTGAGAAGTTGTTCGAGAGAGATCAGCTCGGCCGGCGTTGTGTCGAAGGTCAGACTGATCATACCACGTGTGATGTAGTTGGCAGCTTGGTTTGCGTCGCAGCCCGGAGGAGCATTGAAGAACAAGCCCTTGTAACAGTCGATGAGGTGCGCCTGAACGCCCTTGCCTTCGTCGCTGTTGCCCTTGGTCCAGATGAGTCGAAGCATGCGCTTGATGCCGATTCTTGCATTTGCAATTCTGTACGCGTCGATGGTCGTGAAGAAGTCCATCGCCTCAATGACCTCGCTCTTGTTCTTGGAAGAGAGGAGTTGCATCACTTGCTCGGCAGCGTCGTTGATGGCTTCGATGAACCTCAAGGCCTGCCGGACGAACGAGCGCACCTTGTTGAACTTTTCCAGCTCTTGAACAGTCTCGGCATCCCTTTGCATCTTTGCAACGATTGCAGCTTGCTCCTCCGCGGTCATCTCGGCTGGATCTTTCGCGGCACCTGCGTCTGCCTGAGTCGCATCAAGTAGCATTGACTCGTCGACGTCTCCTGGTGCGCGTTCTTGAAGCTCTTCTGCGGGAGGCTTCAGCGCTGCAATATTGGCGTCGATCCCTTCCAGCCCCTGCTCCCAATTTTCTGTGGACAACAGACCGTTGTACATCGCTGAGAACGGGTGTGTCTCAACGAGTTTCGAGAGCAGCTTAATGGCATTTCTTCGGACGTTGCTGCTCTTGTCCTTCAAACTCTGCTCGGCGTAGTCTGCAGCCACCTGGCGGCGCTTGCGACCCTGCTTCGAGCTCATGTGAGGAAGATCACAAAGCTTGACGTAGACTTGCATCACTCGGCAACGGCAATAAGGGTTGATGTCGAGGAATCGCTGCTCCAACACGTCGAAGAAGATATCAATGTTCCTCTTGTGGGCGTCGCTGCGATCATCCTGGCTCAATTTGCTAAGCATATTGATAAGGTTGCCGCATACTTCGATCATAGCGCATCGTAGTGTGTAGGCTTCGCTATCCAGGAGGGTGTTGAGCAATGCTCCTTGTCTGATAATGAGGTTCGGCAACAGCTCGGAGATCTTGATCAGGAACGTCGAGACGGACTTAGGGCCCTTCAGGTCTGTGGCGCTGTACTCTTTGGTACTGATGTCCTTGAGAACATCTTCGGCCAACTGTGAGTAATCGTAGGCGTCGGCCAGTGTGTGAAGAAACTCGGCCATAGGCTCAGAGAGGTGTTCGAAGTATGTGAGGCACTGGTTGATTGATGTCTGTGCGGTATATGCATGTCCATGGTGCTTGACGGCGATGCAGAGGACCCTGAAGCAGTGGTTGCGGATGGCGTTGTTCTTGACTCTTGCTTCGTTCTCGAGGATGTGGTAGACGGGCTTTGTGAAGAGCCCAATGAAGGTGTCTCGCTCCGACGTGGTGACGAATATGCGACTCAGCTTGAGCTTCAGGACTTTGCTGACCCTATCAAGCGCCGTCTCCAACTGTGCCGCTGCATCCCATGTCCCGTCCTTGCTAGCTCCTGATTTCGACTTGCCGGTCTTGCCCCTTCCTCTTGCTGCTGGCGCTGATGCGGACTTCTCAAGCGCTCTTGTCTCGACCGCCTCTATGGTCCACCGTAATAGAAAGGCATACATCTCCAGGAGGTTCTTGTGGTGTGGGATCGCATCTTGTTCTTCGGCCTCGAGATCGGCGTGTACGCTGTCGGCTTGTGTGGAAAGTGCAGATACTATGAGGTCGAGGATCTTTCCAAGTGCGGTGGGCGGGATCTGTGACGAGTTCCTAGATAGCGCAGTGAGGTTAGAAATAGGCCTTGTCGAACTGTTGTCTGACTAGGTGGGGCGGACTGGCACACACTTGAGAAGGAACTGGAGTGTGTCGAAAACAGAGCTGCGAGTGATCGCGTCTGGGCTCTCCGCTACGGCGTCAACGACAGGATTGAGTTCGCTGTTGATCAACGCCAGCGACGAGAGCGCTTCTAGGTCATCTTCGCACTCTTGAAGTGCTCTCGGGGCTTCGGGCGTTGGGATCGTTGAAGGATCGCTATCAAACAGCTTGATCGCCTCGTTGATGTCAAAATCAACGCGCGCCTCCATGATGCGCAGAGTCGCGTGAAGAGAGAGAAGGAAAAAGTAAAAACAAGAAGGGGCGGCGACACAGCGTCGTTTGCACGGTGTTGTTGCAATCACAACGAGCAAATACACGATGCGGGCAGCCGAGCGGAAGGCGCGTGTTATGTTTTGCTTTAGCCATTTTCGGACACACTAGTGATGAAATCAGTCGGCGCGGTCGCGTCTTTGACGGAAGTCCGCATCAATACTCACGCACAAACACAACAACACGACAGTTGCCGCACTCAACCATGGCAAAGACTCGTGAGTCGATGCAGCGCCAGGCAGAGCAGTTCGAAGTGCATGAAGACGAGCAGAAGGAGGAGGACGTTATTTCAGAACTCGGTGAAAGCATGGATCCCCTCGATGAAAGCGGGCACACAGTCGACAGCAGTGACGAAGAAGTCGAAGATGCTGTCGCCGAAGACATGGCACGGTTTGAAGAGTCATTCGCCGGTATTAACAAGAGGTTTCGACTGATTAATCGCATTGGCGAAGGTAAGTCTTTCTGGCACCGGTATGCCATATGCAGGGTCACATGGTGGGGCTAAATGTTGATAGGAACGTTCTCTACTGTCTACAAGGCTGAGGATCTGGAGTACAACAAATACGACAACAACTGGGACATCGAAGAACGCGAGGATAAGAAGTGGTCGTCGCCTGGACAACGGAAACGATCCAAGCGACCTCACTACGTTGCCATCAAGAAGATCTACGTCACGAGCAGTCCAATTCGTATTTTTAACGAGCTCGAATTGCTCTATGATCTGAGAGACTCTGATTCAGTATGCCCACTCATCACTGCCTTTCGCCATCTCGACCAGGTAGTCGCTGTCCTGCCCTACTTTCAGCACCGCGATTTCCGGGATTACTACCGGGACATGAAGATCTCAGAGATGCGCCTATACTTCCGGAGCATGTTCACGGCACTTCGAGCCGTACACAACAAGAAGATCATTCATCGCGATGTCAAGCCTACCAATTTCCTCTACAACCCTGCGTTGCAGCGCGGTGTCCTTGTGGACTTTGGTCTTGCGGAGCGCGAGGGCACAGACTGGCACTCATGTGCATGTCATCTGTCAGATGAGGACCGCCGTCACAGAGTGACTCACAGTGTCTATGCGACGACACAGTCGTCAGGCCATAACACGTCCAGCTACCCAAAGAACGATACAAGGAACAGCCGTCGGGCCAATCGAGCGGGCACTCGTGGTTTCCGTGCCCCTGAAGTGCTTCTAAAGTGCACACAGCAGACTTGCTCGATCGACATGTGGAGCGTGGGTGTCATCTTGCTAACTATGCTCTCTCGGCGATTCCCCTTTTTCCACAGTGCGGACGACATTGACGCATTGCTCGAGATCACAACCATCTTTGGCCGCAAGAAGATGAGGGAAACCTCTCTGTTGCACGGACAGGTATTCGAGACGAACATTCCCAGCTACAGTGAGAGTGGACACTCTCTTGAGAAGATCATTCTCTGGTGCACTGGCAGAACTGGTGACAAGACAGCGCCAAAGAAGGAGTTGGAAGAAGATGAGAAGGAAGCAGTAGCGTTTCTACATCGCTTGCTGGAGTGCAACCCAACGAAGCGCATTACCGCCGATGAGGCACTTCGACACTCATTCATTGCAAAAGCGCACGACGACAATGAGGTGGGTGACGATATGGTCGACCTCGTCGAGGCTTAGAGCGGCCATGACGCATTATGATACAAAGAATAGCATGGGAGGCGTTTAGGCGTGGCATGGTTCGCTTGAAGCATAATACTTGGAGTTTTGGCCATCTAAGGGCGGCAACCTGATGAGATATTGCGATACCCTCCGACCTTGTATACTATGGCTGCTCAATGCATGGCTCAAGACGATAATACAAATACAAGGAACATGACAACAAACCCTGCAAACACTGGCTTATGATACAACAGCGTTCGCCTTGTCTGCTGCAGACGAACATGATATCCTACATCATCACTCTCCGTTGTCGAGCTTATGCGACCTGCTTCTTCGCATTTTCAGCCCGTTCTGCAGCATGCCTCTCTGCCCTGCTCTTGATCTTTTCCGCCTTCCTCCTCTCGCGCTTCGTCTCTCTCTGTCCTCCTTGTCCAGCATGGGCCTCCTTTCCTTTGCTCGCTGCTCTTGTCTTTTCAATCTCCTGGTGTACGCGCATCTTCTCCATAGCCTCCTCCAACGTCGGGATTCTCACGCCCTGCTTCTTCGCCTGCGCCAGCCTCTGCACACTCGCTTGCCGCCCACTCTCTGCGGCCCTGACATCCTTCAACAACCGCTCCTGGGTCCTCAGTTTGTCCAGCTCCTCTGCATTTAGGACTTGCGGCCTGTCCTCCACGGGCTGACCAAATGGAGCAACAATTGCGGTGACTACGTGACGGATCGTCGAACTTGTGCGGTGGCCAGAGGTAATGCGAACGACGTCGCCTTCGACGAGAGAGTTATTGGGGTCCGAGACGGTGTAATGCTTGTGTGAGGGGAAGTGCTTGCGGAACATCTTGTTCCATTCTTGGCCGGCGACGCGGACTTTGACTGCGCGTGACATCTTGCCTGCGGAGACGACGACACCGACCTTCTGCGAGGTAGTGTATTGTTGCACCAGCGGTGCGGCATTGGTGGCCTTCGCTACAGCTTTCGTGGCCATGGCGTACGTAGCGGGTGTGTGTTGCCGTGGAGGCGGATACGTTCACCGGGCGTGGTGGGAGTGGAGCGACTGTTTGAACGGCAAGCGAATGCGTCCTTGATAGCGATGCGTATACGGGAATGGGAGAGTTTCGATGTTGCTGCTGCAATTGATGCACACGGAGGTGCTTCATCTCTCCGCAAAAGTTCAACGCGAAAGCCGGGCGCGCCAAGCTCTGCTCCGATTGGTTGCGTTTACCCAAGTTCCTGCTATCGTGTCCCAAAGCTCCATTGATCACAGCTTCAAGTTTCATTTCGCTGCGGTCCTTTCCCTTCAACTTTTACTCGAACAAGAGCTTGCTTTAGCAAACCTTTCCCTGCGTTTCATGTAGTTTCTTCTCCATTCAACTTCTTCCAACCGTCCATCAAAAGTCAAATCCTAACTGACACCGCTCTGGTGTCCCGCACTGAGCAAGATGTTCATACGGATAGCGCAGTTGGCGCTGCTACTGTGCTTTGCACTGCTTGTGCTCGGCGCAGAAGACTATTACAAGGTATGTTATGTCCTTTCACACCAGGTTCATTCAGCAATGCCTTTCCTTTTAAAGTTGCGCCTGGTTGCTGACATTGTGTGCTATAGCTACTCGGCCTGAAGAAGGATGCCTCCGAACGCGAGATCAAGAAAGCCTACCGAAGTCTGAGCAAGAAGTTCCATCCAGACAAGAACCCGTATATCACAGCTCCTGCACAAAACACCGGCGCTCATGCTAACCTACGTCAGTGGAGATGAAACCGCCAGCCAGAAGTTTGTCGCAGTCGCCGAAGCCTACGATATCCTCAGCGTGGAGGAGACACGCAAGATCTACGATCAGTATGGGCACGACGGTATCGCACAGCACAAGAAGGGCAACGGCCCTGGCCAGCGCCACGACCCATTCGACCTCTTCTCACGTTTCTTCGGTGGCTCAGGACACTTCGGACACCACGGTGGAGAGCGACGAGGCCCCAACATGGAAGTTCGTGTCGCTGTTCCTCTTCGCGACTTCTACAACGGGCGCAAGACCGAGTTCACGATCGAAAAGCAGGCCATTTGCTCTGCTTGCGAAGGTTCTGGTTCAGCAGACGGACACGTAGAGACATGTGGCACTTGTGGTGGACGTGGTGCGGTCATCAGAAGACAACAGCTCGCGCCTGGGCTTTTCCAGCAGGTACAGATGCAGTGCGATGCCTGCGGTGGCAAGGGCAAAACGATCAAGAAGCCTTGCTCAGTCTGCCATGGCAGCAGGGTCGTTCGCGAATCTGAGACGCACGAACTCGATATCGAGAAGGGCATGCCTAAGGGCGTGCGCATCACATATGAGAACGAGGCAGATGAGAGCCCGGACTACGTTGCTGGGGATCTGATCGTACATCTGGTCGAAGCAGACCCAGCACTTGGCGCGCAAGATCATGAGCGCACAGATGGCACTTTCTTCCGCCGTCGTGGCCCTGATCTGTTCTGGCGTGAGGTGCTCTCGCTGAGAGAGGCATGGATGGGTGACTGGACACGCAACGTGACACATCTTGACGGGCACATCGTCAGGCTATCTCGGAAACGCGGCGAAGTCGTGCAGCCCAACACAATTGAGATCTTGAAAGAGGAGGGTATGCCAGTTTGGCACCAACAACTGGAGAACAACGACGGGCTGCAGTACGGGAACCTGCATGTCGAATATGTGGTTGTGCTGCCAGACCAGATGGAGAAGGGTATGGAGAAGGACTTTTGGGCTGTGTGGGATAAGTACAGGAAGAAGAGCGGCGTTGTACTAGACAAGGCGTTGAACAGGCCAGAGGGTGAGATCAAGATGCCGGACGCGGATGGGCACGATGAGTTATAGAGCATGATGGACGAACTTTTTGCATGATATGGATACCCGTGGGAGATGAGGAGTCGTGAAGTCTTCAAAGCATTGTGACCTAAGTATAGAGCTACCTGGAATGTATAGAGCGAACAGGTTCAAGCAACCATTCTGCATCCTTCGGTTCTTCTGACCGAAGTGCGATCTGTCAAGGCAAACGTTGAATTGAACGCGTCCTGCATCCAGAAAAGTGATGGTCAGCACACTCTACTTCATAAGACTCAATTGTAGGCCGGAAAAGGCGTGCCGATCCATGCTCATCGGCTGACTCCACAATCCTCACCTGCGGCATCCATCATGACCTCCGCCCCCACACTGCGCCATCACGAAGCTGCAAGGCCTCCAACGATTGGCAAAATGGCGTTCGCACCTAGCCTCGTGCAGTCTATATACATGCCTACTAGCAGGCAGCATCAATACATGATCTTACCTTCCCATGCAGCGTTTACTACTTCCTGTGTCGCAGTCGTACTTGTTTGCGCTTTCCGTGCGACTACTTCCAAGCTCATAGATGGAAGACGTCCACCAGGAAGCTTCAACTAACACTCTAGCGTCGATATGAGCAGCCTCAAGCGTTCGAGGTCTGACCCTCCACCACCAATCACCATCGAGGATACCGCGACTGGTGAGCCGCCACAGCCATCACCGTCTCCAACTACAGGTCAGTGTCTACCTCTACGGTGCGACATGATCCTAACCGTTGACTAGAACGAGCCAAAACCTTCGATGTACGGCCAACGTACCACCGTGAGGATTCGCGGCCAGACGTCCGCCAACGCAGGTACACCACCTTCGCACATAGGCGCAAGCATAGCCCCAACCTCCAGTGGCACGAAGAATGGACCGACGAAAGCTGGAAGCACGGCCGCGTACTGCTGATCGACTATGTTGGCAAGAATCATACCCCAGAAGGACGAAGGAAGGTCGTCAGTCAAGAGTTTTGCGACGTTGACAGCCTCCGAGGGTTTTACAAGAAGAAGGACCTTGCCGAACAGGCTGCGCTTCGCGTGATACACGTACAGAATGCGCCCTGGGCAACGCGTTTCCTCTTAGGCAAGTTCAACATCGATGGTAGTCACGACCTTGTTGGCACCACATTTGGGAGGTGGGCCCAGTACGAACGGCCTCTTGTGCGGAACAACAAGCCAGTGCCAAATGGAAGGACGTTTAGAGCCCAACGGGATCCGTGGAGAGGTATCAGTCGCGCCTCATTCAGCTGCGACTATCTAAAGCACTTCGCGAGAGGCAGAGTAAAGAAGATCAAGAAGGGTACCAAAATGATGGAGCTCAACGGTTATGACACAGACGAGATGCCGCATTATGCATACGACGCACTTGTACAGCGTCTCTCTGTCTACGTACAACTGAGTACCTCCACACCTGGGTCTGCCAGCGATCCAGATATACCCAATCCCTACAATGAGGAGGAATTCGAGGACTATCAGCGCCTGAAGAAGTCGTACGGTGACGTCAATGCAAATGAGCATCGAGAGAAGTACATACCCAAGCTCAACACTCTCGATAACGGCAGCACTATAATCGTCTTCGAGTCCTCACAGTCCGGCGATGTTAAGCACACGCTGATTGGCGCTCGACAAGAGATTGAATCTCGCTGGCGGCGTCTTACCTTTTACCTCTCTCGTGAAGAAGCATCGTCTGACCAGACCCTGACCATTGAGTGCATGGACTATATTCTCAAAGATATCTTCCAAGCTCTGGCCTACAATTGGAACCGCTTTCTTGCCACATGCGAAACGCATGTTGGTATCCTCGAGGACAAGATCTACGACAATCCAGCTGACGAGTCTCGCGATCAAGAACTTTGGAGCAACAGCGCCTTGTGGCTGAAGGTGGAGCGATTGATCTGGAAACACCGAGATATGGTCGATGATATGCGCAGCTACCTCCATGAACTTGCAGGCGCTGATCCTAAGGAAGACGAGGAATGGCTAGGCAACACCCCGGCGGAGCTCGAACGCCTCACCAGTCAGTGCGAGCGCGATCTTATCGGACCTACAAAGGAGCTTGCAGACCTGATGTACAAGAGCGTAGGCATTCGAGACGCTCGTCATTCGCTCCAACTCGGCTTGTCCATGTGGCGTCTCAGTTGGATCACATTCATCTTCCTACCACTGACATTTGTGTGTGGCTTCTTCGGTATGAATGTCGACGCCTTTGAGGGCAACCCATCGATCAAATGGTTCTTCATCACTGCAATTCCGGTCTTGATTACTGTACTCATATTGTGGTACGGTGTCAAGCATTCACTCTCCACACAGCGCCAGAATCCGCTCCGCCGAGGCGTCTACGAGAACCTTTATCAAGATCTGGCCACAGACTATCCACACTTGTGGACAAGACGTGGACCCAAATCTGGCCTCACTTTTGTCGGAACTTTCGGCTCGATCAAATGGCAGCTTGTCACTCGGTGGTTTGGCAGTGAGAAGCTGCAGAAGAAGGGCGAATACAACCCAGCAGTTGACGAGTTTGGCACTTGGTCGCGCATTAAACAATATTTGGTCAGGAGGTGGCTGCCCGAACTTTGTATTGTTGTAGCAGATACTTTGCCTCAGAGTCAACAGCCGGATGACGTGCGACTGGAGAGTATGGCGAGCATCAACAAGGATATGGGTGCTGTCGCTGAACTCATGAGTATTGCGACCCCGGTCGCACTTGCTGAGGTCGAATCCACGGCTGCAAGTCGCCTGCAGAGACGCATACCAGTCGAGCGGCTGAAGAGCTTGAGCCCGACGAGAAGCAACAAGACTGGAAGTGGTCGACCGAGTAGCGATGGAGGGATGAGTGGAGTAATGATCGACGAGAGGGGTGCCAGTGAAGACGAGAGAAGTGGAGATGAGGAGCGAGACTGGGAGATAGAGAGGGCACGACAGAGAAGACAACAACTAGATGTTCCCTACTAGAACGGACGGCTGACGTAGACTATGGTTTGCCAGATAATACACAGAAAATCTCTCAAGCTCATTCTAGATCCGCCGATACAGTGGTGTGCCTTGCTACGTTCTGCCCTGTTCTTGCTGGATCTGGGCCACGACTTTCGATCCCGGGAATGGAAGCAGAGTATGTATGCATCGATCACTTCTTTTTACTTGAGCGGCAGAACACGACATTTTAGAGCGTTCAAAGAGAGCATCACGAGCTTGTACAAGTACTCCGGAGAACTGCACTTATGGTTTGCGTAACTTGCGCACCTGACCTGCAGACATCCAGTATGCGATGAGGTTGTCCATAACGCTTTGTTGATTTTTTAATGCCTACAAGGTGATGCTTGTGCATCTTGGAGATAAAGAGTCAGCTTAAACTGGCTGCAATGCGCTGAGTAATCATGTTGAATACTACACGACGCTTGCTGACGCTTTCACCACCAAGCAGCTTGTGGTGAAAGCGTCAGCAAGCGTCCAAGCTTCTCAACAAGTACCTTTGGGCCCGGGACATCCTTCAGCCTTTAATGGTAGGAAGCCGGTAAAGTGTCCCGACTGTGAATCTCTGCCTTTCGTCCAGTGCGCAGCTTTGGTTTATCCGGATGTAAACCTGTCAATCAAGTCAACCGCGGTCATTTGTTGCTTGATACATCCATGCACATCGTCTACAGCCTGTGATGACATCTTGTGCAGCCGGAATTTTTGCACGTCTACCTTCGTCAGGCGGTCGTCTTCGTACACGGCATGGTAAATTTCGTAAAGCACTATCTGCTTCTCGATTTCCTTTTGAGTTTTGTTGGATATGTCCTTATTGACAATCTCGACTGTAATCTCCTTGCGCAGCTTGTAAAACTCCTCAGTAGTGCTATCCAGCCCCCAACCCATTTTCTGTGCTGTTAGACCGGTACCACCAGTCTACTAGCCTCATTTCCGCTGGAGAAAGCAAGGTTTGTAGGGGAAGGTTGAGGAGTTTTCATCTTTAACTTTGGTCTTGCTGCGGCGCTCCGGCAGTGACACCAGCAACATCGCATTATACACGTGAAACAAGGCATACTCACGAATACACGCTGCAAACTATTGTTCTTCTTGTTAGTCCTTTTTTGTATCCTCCCACTCTGACTCCCAAGATGCTAAATGAGCATCTGCGTCCTGTTCAGCCTTTCCCTCCTCTTCGGCCTCTACGATTAGTGTATTTGTTATCAAAGACACGTGTCATGGCCAGGCCACTTTGCCTATGTTGACCATTGCTATCTTGGTCTACTACGATTGAATATGTTGGGAAGCAAGGATTTCGGGTATCAATAGGATAATAGTGTTTGTAGTACCGGTGAAGTCAATGCATGCGTCGAAGTAATTTGCAACATTCACCGTCTTGTGTGCAGTGCTGTATTTTGTCGACTGAATTGAATTCGCAAGCACAGCTTGATCCAAGACAAACATCAGTGACTCCGTTTGTTAGGTTCTCGTAAGACGAATCTATAACTCTGCTGACCTCCTTGATCTCTCGATAGACAACCCGGCGCTTCCCTCTTTGCGGTGACGAAGCGGCTGCGCTCTACCTCATTCCTGCCTCCTCGATTGTCATGATCTCGTCCGCACTTTGGTCAGTGTGCGTCTTACGACGTTGTAGACCTCTAACAATGCATCGAGCTGCACACAACCTGAAGTAGCGCTGGATACCTCCAAAGATTCGACCCAACCGCTGACAAGGGTCTCAACTAGACCATTAAAACGCCTGTAGACTCAAGAAAAAACAAATCGCCTCGCCCGACGTGAGACTCGAACTCACAGCCTTGGGATTAAAAGTCCCACGCGCTAACCCTTCACACACCTTGTCAGTGTCTGGTTACAACATCATCTCCAGTGTGGATTTCTTACAATTGTGCCAGCCGGGCAGAAAAAAGGCGTGCTCCCTGCCAGATTCGAACTGGCGGCCTTCGGATTTCTGCTCTTAGAGCAGTCATACTCGATGAATATGAGACCGACGTGATAACCGACTACACCAAGGAAGCCAAACTCCTCAATTTTGAGCTGTGATTGATTAGATAAGCACCAGGCCAGTCTGAGACACTATATTCTAACACATGTTGTTTCAACAAGACTCTCAAAGGCCGCCGGACTCTCCTTCTTGTCCGTATAAACTTTGGTAGACGCTAGTACTGTGTAGAGTGTGGGGCTCTGACTCAGTGTACCGTAGTGGAGACCCATTACTTAACCGAACAATGGTAAGGTGGGCCCCTCGGATGGCGGCGATGACAGGGTATCATGGAAGACACTGGCATTTAGAGCTTCTGGGCTGGCATTGCCGCTCGAAGTTGATGGTATGTTGCAAGTCTTGGTCGAAGTTCGCCGATTTGGCCATGGACATGTACGCAGATTCGATTGCATGAAGACAATGATGTGTGACGCCCAGTCTGGATTCGAGAGACGTGTAGTCAATGGCTCCCGTGCGACTGTTGAGATGAGGCTGATATGTTGATGGTCGGACCGTCCAGCTGGGACTGGAAGAATGCGCCGAAGCCTCAATCACGGCCCGGATGATGCACCACACCACCTCATATTTGTTCCGAATCGCGCAGTCCACTCGTTAGGAGATAGACCGAAGCCTTGATCGTTGAGTTGCCCTTTCTAGCACGGAACGGCACGAGGCGAATTTGACACCCGGCCGCGGCCGTAGCCGTGTGCTCTGTTCGACTGATGACCCTGTACAGGTGAATCAACGACCACATAAAATTGCCACGAATATCTCTTCCTCGTTGTGCGACGCTCGCAAGAGCCGAGAAGTTGGTGTTGAAGACGTCAAAAGCCCTAAATAGCCGCCGGGTGGGTCACTCATTGGGCTGAATGCACCGCAAATCTGACGCCAACGCCAAATGTGGGCCCGCTGGGCAGCCATGCGAACAGCATGGTGGTCTACCGCTCGCTCGGAACCCAATCAGGAACCCCTCGGGCAGCAAAGGATTCGAAGCTCTGAGGAATGTGAGCAGTGACTCACTCTGCTGATAGGAACGGAGCCCAGCGCGAGTATTGTGGAAATTGCTTTACAGTGTTAAAGCTGGTTAGTCGGCGACTGTAAGTTACCCAACGCTTCACGAGCCCGTAGTGTAGTTCTTCAGGCGCGCCAGAACAGCTGAAGGGAAGGTCGAATTGGGAGGCGTTCCACACGTTCTTACTTTTTGGTGGTGTTGTGGGTGACACTAGCCGAGCGCGCTAGTCTTCGCAAACGCCACTGCGTGAGTGACCTCAGACTCGAACAAGAGTGAGGGCGGAATGTAGGTACTGTCATATTCTGCGTTCGATGCCATGACTGCGCAGGGTCTTGGGGAGGCTGCATCCTACCATTGCGAGACTCTATGGTCAAACATACGTACGATCCCTCGAGTCTGTGGTTGTCTATGCGATGAAAGCAGTGACCATCTGTGATTGAGCGGAATTCAGACCTCAATGCGTTAGATGCCGTGATCAAGTAGAAACGTGAACGGCTTCGAGGTGGCAGTAGCCCGTGTGCCCAGAATTGCAAGGTTTGTGACTTCGCTCCGGGGAACCCCAGAGGACACAGGCCTGAGTTCAGTGATAAGCAACAGCTTTACATTTGGCCATGGACAAGACCGCGATTGAGTTTTTGGATGCCGAGTGACTTTCCACCTCTGTTCATACGTGCATTCTTGCTTTGACCTGGTAGTCGGTCCCCTTGATGTCGTGCAGCGCAGTGAAAGAGCATAGCTAGCTGCGCCATTTGACCGAAGGTCAACCTTGCGCGCGCGAGAGGAGGTGCAAGAATAGCGACTGTAGTTGTACAGAAAGCAAGCGTCAGAGCTGTCGTAGAAGAGGGTGAGGGTCTATTGGCCGGGAGTGCATGCCTTCACAGAGGCTGGCTGGCCGCGGCTCCAGTCCACGGCAGGTCGATTAGCGAATTGAGGAGAAGGCGAGCAAGCCCCGAATCGTAAGCAACAGCGTATGTGTCATTGAAAGAAATGTGAGTGGCTCAATCAAAATGAGACGAGCAATCTGGATGCTGTACCTCCTCCATTGTGGTCACTACATCCAGAGAACGTGGAACAAACTCAACCAGAGGGCTGTGAGTGCCTTGACACGACAACGGCCATCGCATGAGCCACGACGCAAAGCACGCATCGATGGAAGCTGAGATGTGGTGCCGAGGTGTGGTGACCCTTTAATCAGGGTCTGGTGTTATCAGAAAGCATGAACACCACTCGATGCCATGCGTCTCTTCACCGGAATCCTTAGTGGTAGCGGGGTATGAAGTGCAGAGCTTCGTCAGCGCGCGTGATGAGGGGAACTCTCGGAACGAGGCGAGATGGTTACACCGGGTACAGCTGTCTCCCTGTCGTTGGTTCAACAGCCGGATGTCGTACGCTAGTGGGTGGCTTCTGGAAGGCCATGATTCGCGGCGACCAGGCGGGCACTTGTCAGTCAACCTTGACACTGAGCGATCGAGCAGAGCCGTGTGGCGAAGGGACACATCTTCCGTGTCGCTGCGACATTAATGAAGTGTTGCGAAATTGAGAATGCTTTGTTGTTCCTGCATGGTAGACGCCAATTGACGTGGCTAGCTTCAGGTAAAGAGGCATAGCTTGGGCACGACCGTGCATCTGAGATCATAGCGGATTGCAGAGGATCGATGAGAAAGGCAGATGAAGCTAGGAACGAGTGGTCCTGCCATGGTTCACACCGTGTGGAACGTGGGGAGGTTTGTTGAAGATGCAGACAGAAGTGCAAGCTAATGGAAAGATAACACGGGTAGGGAGCTAGAAGGGCACGGATCAGCAACGCTAAGTACAGCATGGGCATGGCTGCCGCAGATAGTGTAAGCTACCAGACCTCTTGTGTGCTGGCGATGGAGTGGTCATGAATTGAATGCCCCCACGAAGCGGTGAGGGTGTCCACAAGCAGAAGGAGTGGTTAGCAGCTTGCATGCAGATGGGCGGGCGATGCCGGTTTCTGTTCGTCACTCACGAAACTCTCTGACCACTTGAGATGACGATGCAGGCTTGGTCTGAGACGTTCGCACATCTGGGGATGCCCAATGGCAAGGGCTCGTCTAGCAGAGCAGACGTGGCTATTATTACGCACATGGAAGACGTTGATCGTTACAGGGAGTCGCCTGGTGAGGGAGCGACGGCGTTGCAAAGTGCCGGCCGTGTGTCAATTGCTCCAGATGTCAGGGAAAAGTCCGTGGACGAGCGAGCGGACTGCGTGATGACGCTGGCTTTACCCGAGGAATGCTGCACGAAGCAGAGACGGCGACACAAGTGCAGTTGTGCGGTTTCTCCGCAGCAACGAGGCGCTCTCAGTACGCAAAGCTTGGTGGACGCTGCGTCACCACGGCGCACTGCGCACACTGGGGGCTCTCAGGCGGAGGCGGAGGGCAGCAAGAAAGCAGTCTTGTGACGGAGGGTGCGTCGAGGACAAGGGCAGGGCGGCCCCTCCGCCCGCCGAGCACAAGGCAGGTGGGTGGGCATCAAGCAGGCGTGCAGTGCGCGCCCAACGACGTTTAGACGCAGCGCGCATGAGAGGCTAGTCACCAACTGGGGCTTTTTAGCACGACAGGGCGGCTGGGCCGTTTTGAAATTTTGCTGGCGGGGATGCTTTTGCTGCAACGCAGTCGATGCCCGAGTGCGCCTGCATGCATGCCTGCAGCACACTCTGTCGCCCAGACACCCCAGACTTCTTCCTCACTCTGCCTCCCTCACTCCTTCCCTCCTCGTCCAGCACACTCGCCATGCGACGATAGCAGCGAACATCCACCGCCCGTGCAAACATGCGCACCCTGCGACAGCTGCCCGTCGCCTAATTGTTGTCGCAGTCGATCGCCCCGCGACCTCCGTCTATCGATAGCCTCCCGCCGCTAGACATTTTCCCGCCCAGCCCTCCGCTCAGCCTGATGGCGCACATCACCGCGGGCGCTCAGCCCACCATGGCCAGCAAGAAGCACCAGGCCACCGTCGAGGACTACTTCTCCGACGATGGCCATGGCCAGCAGCAGGGCGTGTCTATTGAGCCCTTCACGCCCGAGCCGTCGCCGGGCAAGGCGAACGTCCGGACCAAGCGCTCCAACCCAGAAGACATGGGGCCCGACAGGACCCCTATGGGCAAAGTACCAAACAACATCGACGTCAAGAGCGACTCTGGGTATTCTAGCCAATCCGTCGCCGGCATGAGTAGCGCTGATTCGGCCGCAAGTGCTACGTCCCAACGCAGCCCGCCTGTTGTCAACACCGTCCCGGCGGCTCCTTCCCCCACGCCCGCACAGAGAAGTCACCGACCCTCCCACTCACGTCAACAAAGCACGCAAAGCGCGCAGAGCTCTCAGGGCGCACCACGTCAGCCGTTGCAGCGCCGCGACTCGCACGCTTCACGACGCCCGCCCACCGAACGACGCCCGACTGTCTCGCAGGCGCACTCCAAGCGTAGGGACAGTCGAAATGTGGACGAGTGCACAACTCCAGGCTGCAACTGTGGCTCTGCTACCACCGAAGGCCGACCCCGTCAGTCACGCCGCCAGTCGATGCTGCAGCAGCAGCCTACCGAGTCTGCCCCTGACATCTCATACCGCCATCCACACCTCGATACACGCTCGCAGGTGTCCGATCCAGCTCCCTATCCTCCGTCACCAAGGGAGCATCGGGCTCCTCGGTACTACGCACCGCAGGGTGGTCCCGTAATCCAACCCGCTGTGACCCCCATGGCACGCCGACCATCCGTGACCTCTCGCCCAGCAAGACCCATCAGCTACCATGGTGATCCCCGGGAAAGCTACAGGCCTCAGCCCAGCATGCATTCGGAACATGGACCGCCACCTTCCATGTCAGCGAGGTTCAACTACTCCCAACAAAACCCACAGCACCCGCAACACCCAATGGCTCATGGCTATATGGCGCCGCCGTACGCGCCTCCCAATCCTTACTTCAGCCAAGCCCAACAGATGCAGGTCCCGCCTTCATCGCAGTCTTACGACCCGCACCAAAGGCCACCTTTGTCGGCTCGAGGTCCAAGCATGACGGGCCGTGCACAGAACGTAGTCCCGGTCGTAACCCAAGTCGCTTCAAATCGTGAACGACCCCTCTCGGCAAGATATCCGTCCTACACTTCTGCCCCACACCAGGTCTACCCTACATCTCAGCAGATCCAGTATGGTGAGCACGACGGTTCTGAATCCGATTCTGATTTTGAATCCTATGAGGAATACGAGAGGCCTGTGCAAAGGATCATGGACAGTCCTGCAGTCTCTGTACCTCAACGCCGTCCAAGCATGCGTCATGCAGCTACGACGCCTGTGCTCGACCGCGCTCACCGGCAGCCACAGACTGTTGTTGTCGAACGTCCACGACGGAGGGAGCGAGAGTCCGAAAGACCGTCACGCTCTGACCAACGCAAGTCAGTCAGTCGGCCTCCTCTGGTCCCACCCATCAAGGCTCAAACCGAATATCCTACGCCTCGAAATCGTGTTATCGTAGAGAACCCTCGGTCTGATCGTCGCCACTCTCGTCAAGAGTACAGCATGAGCGAGAGGCCATCCCAACGAGAGTACAACGTAGAACAGAGGCGTTGTAACCGAAGCTCTAAAGTGTACGAGGCTGGACGTGACTTCGAGCGCGAGTACGACGATGACGAAGATGAAGACGAAGAGCTTGATGCACGACCTCTTTCCAATCGTCGTCGGCGAGACACAGACGTGGAGACTAGACGACGTGCCCAACGTCCGGTGGAAGTCACGAAGAAGGTTGACGCTGCTGAGAACTACATTAGTGCGGGTCGCGGCGACCACGATACATACGCTGATCAAGCCTACGGGGAGGCGAGGAAAAGGTCTTCGAGGGTTTCGGGTGGACCTTCTGAGGCCGAGTCCTCTCGCAGCAGAGGAAGCGACAAGACCAATGGCGAGATCCGTCTTCGAATCGGGAATGATGCTCCGGTTACCCTCAGTCTCAATGGAGACATGGAGGGTCGTACGGTGCAACTAGTACCTGGTGAAAATGGAATGAACGAACTGGTTATTAGTGGCAACCCCCGCGGCGAAACCGCCTACCACAGCGAGAGAGGCAGTGTCAGGAGGGCCATCACAAGTGCAAGTCAGGCCCGGAGAGACGCCGAAGAGTTACCAGAGAGAAGCGAGAGGAGCGAGAGGAGCTCGCGCACCGGTCGTGTGAGGCGAGGAACCCGAGATGAGCAAGACGAGCCGCGACGTGTTCTTCAAGGCAGGCGACTGCGCAGCGACAGACGTGGTGAGGCCGAGTATAGTCGATGAAGCGTTCCGCGGCCTTCTCAATGACTCCACTCACTGGCTTCAATTGGCCGTACTTGGTCTCCAAGACGTCTGTCTTTCCGCGCTTGCTTTAGGAGAACTTTTCAGAGCTGTGTTTGCTGATTGTTTTCTGGTTTCTGACAGGTCAGAGGAGCCTGCACCAAAAGTTTCTGCGGATTGCTCTGCTACTTCCAGTGGACTCGCGCTACAAAAGTTTGGATCGGCTCTTTTCTGCCTGCAAGTTGGTACGATTCCCCTATTGCGTTTTCCTTCTGTTTGCTGCGTTCCTTGCGACAGTGCAGGTCACATTGTTATTGTTTGCTAGACTGGAACGCTCACGCACACGGACACGATGCATGTGTGGAAGCTGGACCCATTTGATGGACTCAGACTGTATGATGGGCATCTTGGCTACAGTGGAACGATCTATTGAGCGATCTACGGCGCTTGCTTATTTCCTAACTTCGAGAGCATCTTTACACTTTGTTTTCGTTCTATACCTGCTCCCAGCCCGTGCTGGGAGGTTGTTTGGTTTCTGGATGGATTTAATACCCTTTTTGTTCGGTGGATTTGTTTCCTTGGTCACCAAAAGGGGGATGAAGTCACATGATGGCAACGACGGACTGATGATTGATGATGGCATGTAAGACAACACGAACTTACGTAGCGTTGCTTTTGAGTAGGGATAAGAACAGGAGGAAGTCTGTCTGGAAAGGTACGGAGCTGCTAGCTGGCACCATCTCGATTACAGGTAGAGGAAATTCAGTTACTACCCTACAAACTAATCTCAGCCCAACTTCGTGTTTGCTTTTTCGTGACCCATCCCCTTTGAGCACGGCTGAACATGAACTGGCCACTTAAGATTCAACCTCAACTTCGTAAAGACATCATTCGTCCAGTAGCGAGATGATTGCTGCAATAGCATACAATATATCGACGCCGTCCACGTCTCCCCAGCGCTTTCTTGTTGCCTCACTTCGCCTCCACTTACCACATTTGTCAGATCTCATGCCAACTCACTAACAACTTCTCCCCTCATACAAGTCTTCTTTCCGTCCATCTTGATCCCCACCAGCCCACATCCCTCCCGCCACTTCATCACGATCTCCAGCTAGACGCATCCAGAAGCCCCAACAAGTACCCATGACTTTACTCCATCCCAGTCCATAACAGCGCCATGACCCAATACCAGGGATCCGGGCCGCGCCCTCCTTTCCTCCTCTGTGCTCACGACCCACTTTGGCTTCGACCCGCTTCGCTCGCTATTCGATCGTTCCATTATGGCATTTGAAACATGATGCGCTGTACGAGTGGGGACTGTGGGTGGGGCTTCCGGTGAGCGTCTCGAGGAACGAAGTCTGGGGTGCATAGGTTGTCGTGTAGCGTGCGTGTTTCGTGTATTCTTAGAGTTGAGGACGTGGATACGTGGGTCGATCACGTTGTAAGAGGAGCTCGCATTATAAGGTCTTCATCGGCGCTTCACGTCACTTACGCTTATTGGTGCGGATCCACAAGTAGTCGCCTAACCTTGCTACGACTACTCCGGCTTCCAAAAAGAAAGACAAAATTAGGGGGTACTCACAACTAAAGGTCTCTTTGAGGCTCACTGTTTTCTTACGGCAGCGCTGGGTACAATATCGCCGAGTGCGATTTCGTGACAAGTCAGCGGCTCTAGATGCCGAGTCTAGTGATGCTCTGAGGTCTTGATGTAAAGCCGTCCATCAAGGATGTAGAAGATGCCTTGCTTTCCGTCCCTGCATCGCAAGCCAAAGAGTAGTGAGCCTCGTCTTCCATCAATTTGAACGTGTCGCCTTGCTATGCTGTGCTTTAGGGATTTGATGTAGTCTGTTTTCTCCTAGTACCGCAGGTTTTCTCGTACGAAGCAATACTGACCTCAAGCTGTGTTGCCATCAGGCTTCGCCCTGAGAATGGCAAGAGCTAACGCGACACACGTGGTAGGTGGTTGCGGCACCTCCTTCTGCCTGTCGTTGGTCGAGTTCTTGCCATACGTAATTGTGGCTGATGATAAGTGTCTTACCGACTCGAAACGGGTACATTGCTACGAGGTCACAGAGTGCCTTTGCATCTTCAAATGACCTCCAAGGGTCACGGAACTCCATTCCAATGACCCCGCGTGCTTCGTCGCTCGTCGAGGCGGTATCTAAACGAGACTATACTGCTAATGTTGACCTCTCCCTGTTCGCTAATGATTCCAATTATCGTGGCTTCTGATACCAAATCCAACTTGTCGCTACATAACATCAGTGCACTCGCTCAAGACCAAGGCCGAGCAGTCTTCACAACTGGGACTACAGAAAATAGAAACAACGTGCTTTTTACAAAGGCATTCATTAACAACGTCCTAAATAGAGTGGTCAGGATTGCGACGAGTCCAACAATTGTGCAAAACAACAGCAAAACTCCAACACGGCTGAGAATTTCCAGAATCCATTGCCAAGATCGCCAAGGGTCGCGTGTCTCTCCACTGTATTTCATTCCCTCCAGAGACAGTCTGTCGCCATCTATTTCGTTGACTGTCGCGCCTGCTTTGCTATTCGATCTCTCAAGCTTCACAATCTGCTCATTGTCGCTTCCATGAAATTGGCTAGGCATTGTGTAGTCAACACTTACGATTGACGAGGCTGTGGAAACTGAAATCAGATGCAGCACCTCACAGGTATTTACTTTCAGTGCTGTGTCGCTTAGTCGTGTCCTATTTGTTAATGACTCTGTGTGTAGACCACAGGCCACGCAGATGACTCATGATGCGAGAGGGGCTGTGAGAGGCAAGATACAGGGAGTGGTCAACGAGGTCAGCAACTGCAATGCGGTTGAGACGCAGCGAGATTGGTGGCTGTGGCACAGGCTGTCACATCTTCGGAAGGGCCGGCTACAACACACCTTGAGTGTTATACCCTCTATAGGCCCTGAGTGTACGCAGAAAAGTTAGGGGTTGATGCTACTGTGAGATCTCTCACTTGAATTTGAGGCTTTCAAGCTTGCAGTCACCTTTTCGAATTACATGAGAGAAGAGGTCCTTGTGTGCAGGCGGCAGGTACGACATCGGCGAAAACCATAACTCTTTCCACGAATATGTACTTGCACGTCAATTGGCTCTTCCGGTGGGTATTTCTATATGTACAAAACTCCTACAAGTGCAACGCCTACTCATCACCAGCTCCGGCACCCTACAATTCATCTCTCTTCCTCTCCTCATCCTTCTCCTTCTTCTCTCTAATCTGCTCCTCTGCCTGTACATCTACAACCTCCTGCTGCTCGCCACTGACCCTCCTCGCCAACGCCGCAACCTCATCATCATACACTGTCCATTCTGGAATCTGCCTTCTCGCACGATCCAGCTTCGGTTCCTTCGTCTGCGGGTTGTTGCACAAGTCGATCGTCTTGGCGCTCGCCAGATCTTCGTCTGCGCACCAGGTCTCGCACCACAGCCATTCTTGTGGTAGAGAGTGGATAGGTAAGTTGAACTGCATGTTGTTCGGCAAGTCCTGGTCCAGGTTGGAGAGACTGTTGGGGTCGGCAGACAGGGAGTGGTATTGCTGGCGCAGGCGATCACCAGCAGCAAGTTTGCGGAAGCGGTTCAGGTCGACGACGTACAACGCAGAAATGTGGTACGGCTTGCCGCGAAGGAAATTAGCCCAGTAGCCAGTCTTCCAGAAGCGGAAGCCCTCCATCTCTGTGCGAGAGTCGCCCATCGGTGTGAAACCGTAGGGTGCGCCCTTAAGATCATGTGTGACAAGCTCGTACATGTCTGTGCGCACGATCTGGTCAGCGTCCACGAAGATGACTTTGTCGAGGTCGAGCGGGAATAGCACGTCAAGGAACAAGATCTTGTAGCCCCAGATTTCGCGCTGCTTCTCCGACTGCTGTCGCAGCCAGTGCGGCCACTTGTACGTTACGAGCTCGTATTCGAAGCCGTACTCGGCAGCCATGTGAGGCAGGAAGTGTTTGAACGAGGGCGAAAGGAATTGTTCAATGAACCAGAACTTGACAGTGTGGTTAGTGTGCTTCATCACAGAGAGCATCATGATGTTGAGCATGCGCTCGTATAGGTGACCCGAGGCAACAGAGAAGATGTTGATGTCGGCCTGGGTCTTTGCAGGCTTCGAGCCGGCAAGAAGCTCGGCGCCCTTCTTGAAGACCTTCTCGCTATTGAAGTTGAGACCAAGCTTACCGAGAAGCTTATTAACCTTCTCGGTGCCCTTGGTCGCGAGCTCAGAGACGACAGACTCTTCGTCCGCCAGTATATCGGTCTCTTCGTGTCCAGGCTTGCGGGACAATCGAGGGAAGATTGTGGCTCCTTGGAAGCTCATGAGTACAAGCTCGTTTGACTCATCGTTGGGTTGAGGAGCCCAGCCTTTGGCTCCGGCGCTGTCGAGCGAAAAGATCTCCTGGGACTTGCCCTTCTTTAGCTGGATGGAATAGAAGCCGGGATTGGCCTTGAACTGGAAGTAGCCCAGGTTGGCCATGATGATCGTGTCGGCAAAGTGTGTATCCTTCTCAGTCGACAGTACAACCTCTGCGCCTCGAGGTGGTTGGCCACCATTGGTGGTATCGCGGGAGTGGCCCTCGATAAGAATGCTTTCCAATCCGTAGGTAGCGTCGATGTCTGCGCCAGCAGGTAGCGAGCTCAGCTTGATGTTGTCAAGGTCGTGGATTGATTCTTTTGGAGCGACAAGCCAAGATGGCGGAACATCCATACCTAGGTTCAGCAAAGCCTTCTTTGGGATACCCTTGAACTGAGCCTTGAAGTTGTCAACCGAACCATCTGCGTTGAATCTTGGCTTTGAGCCAAGCAGATACCTGTAGAAACGTTTAACAGGAAGTTCCTGCAGCATCTGCTTCGGGTTTAGGAAGAGCTCGAGATAGGTGCCGTCCATGTCGCTCAAAGTGTTCAAGATTGGGAGCCACCTCTGGGCTTGCTCAGATGCAGGGTCAATTGAGGCAACGATTTGGAAGATAGCGTTATCTTTCTTTCCTTTGATGATCGCTGTGTGGTCGGTAGTCCAGTTGTTGAAGGTGCTTGTTCGCAGTGTCGAGGCAGTTTCGAAGATACCTTCCGGGACGTCCGAGACGGTGGAGAGAGCGACAAGCGACTGGATCTTAGCAGCATCAAAAGGTGTTGCGATCTTCGCGGTCAGCCGCAGATTTTCAAGAGCCTTGCTCAAGGGCTCAATACGCTTAGTAGTCTCATACGATACGAGAGTCTCGATGTCATCGCTGGAAAAGACCTTGTCGTTGGGGATAGGTCCTACAAAGCGTCCATTTATGAGGACGGCAAGCTGACCGGGTTTTAGTTCGAACTCCTCGAAGAGTGGCTCAGCGACCTTGCGCATGCGAGTAGTTCGGGCAGGGGTTGACGACCTGGCCACGTCCTGGTTCAAGACTTCGACAAGCTTGTCGTTATCAAGCTGGCGCTTAGCCTTGACGTATGCGTCCAGAAGCTCTTCGGACACACCAGATTGATCAGCATCTGAGTTCTGTACCATCACAACCTCGACGTTCGGGTTTGCTTGGCGGTACCGCGCCACGGACTTGAGCAGAGTAAGCCCAGGCTCAGTGTCGAAGTCACCAAAAACTGTGAGATGTGCCCAGTTGCTCTTGCTTGCTGTTGCTGAAGCTTCAACGCGAGGATACTTTGCAAAAATCTCGCCATATTTCTCTTCAAATTCGGCCATGTTGACAAGCTTGATCTCCTTCTCGTTTTCTGGAATGATGATTGGATTCCGCTTAGTAGCGGCCTGAAGCAGGAACTGTTGTGGGACCCAGGCGTCTTCCTTCAAACCGCCTTCGAATACAGCTCTCTGAATCTGACGAAGATCCATGCTGATCCGTTGGCTGAGCTCAGACAGCCAGTTCTCGCCTTGAGCAACAGGTACTCCGTTGACAAGTGCTGGAGCGTTCGGACCATTGGCTGCGAGGCGTTCCAGATAGTGCTTGGCTCCCTCGACGCGCTCACTGAGCGCTTCAGATGCTAGAATATCTTCAAACTCGATTTCTTCACGGTCCTTGCGTAGTGTGCCAGCCTGCTTCGCCGTTTCGAAGCTTGCTTTGTCTGCTCTCGCGAGCCTCTTGGCCTCCATCGCAGTCAACAGGTACTTAGTGACTGCAGAGAGGCCATAGGTGTGTTGCAGGTAATAAACCACCTTCGCTTGCTCGACGGCGCTTTGGGTGGGAGTCTGCGGCACAAGGCCCCAACGCACTGGGATGCCGCGTCTGACAAGGCCAACTACTGTCTCGATGACGTTGGAGACATGATCAGGGTCAGTGAAGTCGATGGGCAGGATTGCGTTGTGAATGTCGCGGCGCACATTGGGCAACTGGCCTGGGTATGTCCTTTGAAGCAGTGCTCTGAGCTCATTGGGCCAGCTCCGATACCGAGAGTCCTTCTCGATGTTGTTCACCCAGACAATAACTCTGCCACCCTCGACCTCGTCTCTGAAGTCATATCGCTGAGGCTCATCTCCAACCTGGCCCTGTGTGACAGCGGAGTGCGAAAGTAGAGATATGGTATCTGAGCTTGATAGTCCTTGACTCGTGATGCCCTTGATCAGCTTCCTCTCGCGGCGCAAATGGCTCAGGAGCGCATATGGATTGACGTCCCTCGCAGGGATTTGCACGCCGTTGATCCAGATGACGTTGTATCCTGTGGGCAGAAGAAGCTCGCGATTGTTGTAGTGCTCGGTGAGGAAGTCTGAGGTGGCGTTTGTAGCGGCAATTGTGGATGTGTACTTGGGGAAGTCGCGAACCAACTTCAAGAGCGTGTCCATGGGCTGCTCGCTCTGCAGGACGAAGCTGGCAGCTTTTTCAGCCAGATCAGCTACGTCATCCTTGGCCAGAGGCTTCAAATCCGAAGTCTCTTCATTCAGTTCTGTGCTGAGCAGTTTCTGGTCAGCACTCTCGCCCTGAGCTTGCTGTCTATCATCGATGACAATGTAGTCGGTCCTCTTCAACTGCAATGCAACACCATAGCCGTTCACAACCAGTGGTGTCTTCGGTCCCTTCAGCGAGGGCTTGTGCCTGACACGGTACGATGTCTTTCCTTCCTTTGCGGTCTTGCTAACAGTCGCATGGAACTTCTTGAATCGTGGTGCGGTAATATCGGCGTATACGATTGTCGGCAAGCCTGAGCTGTTACCAAGAACACGATCGAATGGTAGCTCGTCCACGTGTTCATTCCTGATGTTGCCTGTCGGCTCGCCGTCGTCTATGTGTGGTGTACAGTATTGTTGGCCGTTAAGCGACACCCAGAGCTGACAGTTCTTGCCTTGTTCCGATTCTAGGGAAGGCTCGACGGACGTCTTGTAGAATTGATAGTGTGCTTCTATACGTGGTGCCGCTGAACGTACTGAAAGCGCGAGGTTGAATGAGGCGAGGGTCTCTGGGTCTGTGATGTGCCCATCGGTCTGTAATATGTCGACGAACTTGTCGTAAAGTTGCTTCTCGGTGTCTAGCTCGTCTAACCAGCCTTGCGATATGCGGTCGAGGAGGGGAAAGTATGCGGTTGCGTTCTCATCTGCGGCGGTTTCGCTAGGACCTGTTAGAGAAGTCTTGATCTGATGCGTTTTTGGTTGCTTACAGAAGCTCTACGAGATATGGTGCCGGGTTGAACGAGGCTTGGAGAGCAACGTTTATGTTTGAATCTGCGAGAGCGCCAAAGCTACTGAATGCGCTCAACGCAAAGAGCGTCTTCGCACTCAGCAAAGAGGCTGAAGTCCACATCGTCGCGAATCTCAAAGGTAAGTTCTAGACAGCTGTCTACAGCTTCCAACGGAGTTGTGAAAGGTGTAGCCAGGAACAAGCTGGAGATCAGCCCTAGGGTATCAGGAAGTTGCAACGTGTAGCATTCCGTTTTGGGGCGTTACTGCTTCTATAAGCGACCAGAGACGCTGTACAACTACCGGAGTTGATACAACAAGCAGAGAATCAAGCTCCAAGAGAACCAAAGGAAAGCAACTGTAATTCTTTGAGCAATGGCTTCATGACCGTCCAACTGAGAGGTGTCCCAAGATGCCTAGCGTGGCACGCGTGGGACCCCTGCATGTGCAAGGGTCCGTATCGATAAGGGAAACGCGACCGCAAATGCCACCGCGCCTCCGCGCTTCACAGGTTTCCCGTAATTAGGAGAATTCTTTCGCACTGTTTACAGCCAGTGCAGAACATGATTCGCCCGGAGGCGCATGTCATTCAGCCGCAATCTGCAATCATGTAGAGTTATCACTATGTTGTGATAAAACGGCGCCGATACCGCAACAGACCTGCTGCATTCATCTAGCTTTGAGCTTCAATCGTTCCCTTCCGAGCGCCAGCAACGTCATCTCACCAATCGCCCTATGAGACTCTCTCAGGGTAACCTTCTAGCTCGATCTTGGAGTCCGTCTTGGCGCTCAACCATTCTCACTCTCGTGTAATCCTGCCGGCACTGTGAACCGCATAAAGTGGCCTTGGTGCCCTCCTCCTTGACTCTATGCTCACTCCGACCCACACTTTCCGCAATGTCGCGCACCTCGACGTCCATTGAGCTGCAATCTTTCCCCCTGACTCCACAAACTATCACGCAGCCACCCAGTGTTCATCAGAAGGGCGAGGATACCCCACCATTGACCGAAGACCTGCAACCTATCAATGCACCAAAGAACGCAGTGTCGGCTGAGCTGCTGGAGGGCCCGGACAAGAAGACAACAGCAGTTGTTCTACTGACTGTAGTATGTGTGACTATGATCAGCTCGATGCTGAACGGTGTCGTCGCAGTAGCACTGCCCTCGATTGCAAAGGAGCTAGACTTGGGACCTGATGTACTTCTATGGTAGGGTTTCATGTCTTCATGTGCAAACCGTCTTTACTGACGACTTCAGGCCGATTTCAATCTACGCCCTTACCTGTGGTTGCTCACTTCTGCTGCTTGGCTCAATTGCAGATGTCGTCGGCTCGAAACCCATGTATCTGATTGGCTGCTTCCTACAATCCGGCTTTACGCTTGCCTGCGGCCTGGCAGAAACCAGCACTCAGATCATTGTCTTTCGTGGCTTCGCGGGAATCGCGATCTCGTTTTGCCTCCCTTCAGCTGTGAGTATCATCACCAGCACCTTTCCCCAAGGAAAGAGCAGGAACATTGCTTTCGCCTCAATGGGCGGTGGCCAACCGATTGGCTTCAGCGTTGGCTTGGTACTTGGTGGTGTATTTGCGGAGACGATCGGATGGCGTTGGGCATTCCACATCTGTGCTATTGTCAATAGTGCTGTCTTCGCTATAGCCTTGTTCGGATTACCCAAGGTGCAAGACAAGCAGGAGAATGTCTGGCTGCGTATTAAGAACGACATCGACTGGGCTGGCATCTTCATCGGGAGTGCATCAGTTGCGCTGTTGTCATACGCCTTCAGGTACACCTTTCCTAAAACATTTCAGTTTGCCTACTAAAAACGTCCAGCGTCATCTCAAAAGAGACAGAAAAAATCAAAGAGCCCCAAACTCTTTCCACGCTGATCCTCGGCGTCGCCCTGATTCCCTCCTTCATCCTCTGGGTCGGACGCCAAGAAAAACTCGGCCGTCCAGCCGTGATCCCCAACTCGCTGTGGCGTAACCGCATCTTCAGCGTGGTCTGCGCCGGCGTCTTCATTATCTGGGGTACCTTTAACGCAAGTTTGTCTAGTACTGTCTTTAGCTTCGTCATCTCTCTTACTAACAACAATACAGTCGAGACATTCCAAACATTTTACTTCCAGGACGTGCAGGAGATCTCGCCGATCCAGACTAGTCTACGTTTCCTACCCACGCCAGTCGGTGGTGCGCTGTCGAACGTGGTCATGGGACTTATCGCTCACCGAGTTCGCGCTGACTGGGCTTGCCTCGTTGGTGTCGCGCTGACGAGTATCGGCTCACTGCTCATGTGCATCATTCAACCTGAGTGGACGTACTGGGCCTGCGCTTTCCCGGCGGTTTTTCTGAACCCAGTCGGCGCGGATGTGCTCTTCACAGTCTCAAATTTGGTCATCACTGCTGTTTTCCCGGCTCGTGATCAAGCACTTGCGGGAAGTGTTTTCAACACCGTTGCGCAGATTGGTAAGAGCGTAGGTCTTGCGACAAGCGCCGTTATCGCGGCGAGCGTCACTCAGCATTCCAAAATCTCGAACAAGGAGGCCCCAGCGGCGCTCATGGAAGGCTATCGATCTGCTTTCTGGTATGTGTTCGCCTTGAGCTGTGCAACGGGCGCACTGTTTGCGTGGGGATTGCGAGGCATTGGCAAGGTTGGTATGAAGAGAGATTAGGAATATCGTTGTTACAGATGCCATATCAGCAACTGCATACGAGCAGTAACAATGGAAGTCTTTACATACGAAGCGCTAATATACATTAAGTTATATACAAGAATATAGTGAATCTATGCAAAACGCCATACAAACGCAATGCGATTGGTATCTAAACACCAGAATCATCCTGCTCAATGGAGAACTTTTGCGCATTGAAGTCATCCCATGCTTTGCAGGTCTGCTCAAGCTCGGCGGTATCGACAAGAGCAGCGATCTCGCTTTCGCGCTCGACGAACTGCAAGGCAAGGCCTTCGGCTACGTGCCAGCCAATATGGCAATGCATCTTAGACGGGTCTGTTAGCTTGGATTCTGTGAGGCGGAGGTTTTGTTTCTTACCAGCCATGCACCCGGGTTGTCTGTGTAGAAAGCAAGGACGAGGTAACCACTCGCAGGCAATGTAGCCACGTCACGTCTCGGGGGGTTGTCAAGGTTCAATTTGACGCTCGAACTGTACGTCGCACTCGCGGCCTGAGCCAAGACGTAGAAGTCATGGCCGTGCAGATGGATAGGGTGAGGAACCGGTATCTGCGTGTCAATGACCCAGTAGACCCACTTGTTTGCGTCAGGCAGCTGGTACACGTTCTCAGCGTTCTCCCAGGTCGCGTTGCCTTCAGCAATCTGAAGAAGGGATGGGTTGTTCCAGATGACGTGCATGCTGTTGAGTCCGATATTCCACTTGAACAGCTGGTTGGAGTCCGTGGCTACAGCGTCAGCAAGCTCAGGGTCCTGAAGCTCTGGAGACTCAACGGAGTGCTTGAAATGTGGCTTGAGCAGAGAGTAGTCGACATCGACACAAGTATCATTGCTGTTACCAGCCCACGCCGTGGTTGTTGGATCGCCATTTGGAGCGCCACTATAGCGTACAATACCACGGATATCGTTGCTGTTGTCGTTGTTGGAACAGGCAGCCTGGGGGATGGCACGGAACCAGTAGTTAGAGGCTTCCTGATTGGCTTCGATTATCACATCGTAGCGTTGACCCATAGTGAAGTCCAGAACGTCGATTTCGAAAGGTTCAACGGGAACAAAGTCCATGGCGATGACCGTCATCTTATGGCCATCAAGAGAGAGCTTGAAGAAAGAGTCGACCGCTGCATTTACAAAGCGCATTCTGTACTTCTTGCCCTTCTCGAATGTCATTTCGTAGCGCTCGCCGCCAGTGCCGTTGTATGTACCCTTGCCGTTGATGAGAGCAGTATCTATATTGGGCGCGCCAACAGCTTGAGCATAGGTGTAAAGAGCGTTGACAGTCGCGTGACTCCAGTCAGTAATGACGATGGGCTCAAGATCAACATCGTAGTTAGCTGTAGCTGGGCCATGAATGACGATGGCACCAAAAACACCAGCCCAAGCTTGGAGAGCGTAGTGCGAGTGGTACCAGCTGGTTCCGTATTGTGTTGCACGAAGGGTGTACGTGTGTGTTGTGCCGGGCTGAAATCCGTCAGTGACATGTCTATTAGTAACGAAGGGGCGAACTTACAGCATCCGGGCATTGAATGATGGAGGGCACACCATCTTGCTGGACAGTGTAGTTTTGGCGAAAACCGTGCCAGTGGATGGTTGTACCGTTGTCCTGGAGCCTGTTCGTAACATGCACCTTGATAGTATCACCCTAGACGGTGTCAAAAGATGCTAGTACTTATTGATATGGTATTGCTTACCCAGTTCGCTTCAATGGTAGGTCCTGGAATGGAGTTGTTGACTCCGAGGGCTACACGCTCGAAGCCATCAGGGGCGATAGTCATGTTGGTAATGTCAAGCCAGTACTTGGAATGGTCAGCATGGCACGTGAATTGATCTGGTAGCCACAGACCTCTCGTACTACTCCTGTGTTGGGAACATAGTTGTACCAGTCAGTGTCGATGCTATCGTCACACCATTTTGTGCGGTTGTCTGCGGTGTTGCCTTCGCAAACGGTTGTTGTTGTTGCGGTGTTTTTGGCCAACAACGTTGTGTTGGAGTCAGTATGTGTTGCTTGAGGTGCTGGAATGGCAGTTGCGGCTGCCGCAAGGAAAGCGAGCGTAAAGAAAGACTTCATGGTGAAGAAGTCCTCAGTTGAAACGACAAAAAGTGATGAACCGAATGTCCAATGTTAGAAGAACAGAAAACGAGTGTGATGAGCGAGTGACATTGGGGATTGTGCCGTCTCATATATGTACCGTAGATCTATATGCACAGCAGTGGAAATGTGATGAAGCAGTCTCATCCTGACCTCCACTGCGGTCGTATCGCCCCGAAGTAACAAGATTACCCAACTCATGATCCTTCAATCTGTGGCAAGCAGTCAATAGCGTGATGCACCATCCGCATAGCCGCATCAGAAGCAGCCTTGAAGCTTTGGTCGACGTCGATGACACAAGGATTTCCGACATATGCGCTGCTTGAGAAGCGAGTACGGCCTTCGACACCGGTGCCTCTGCTGATCTTAGCAAGGCTTGGTCGGTCACAAGCTGAGCGCAAGCTTCGAGCGATTGCATTAGCTGCCGTATTGCCTGTACTTTGATTGTGCTTCGCGTAGGAAGAGGAGGCAGATACCATCGCTAGTGTACGATGAACCCACTTTCCAACCAACTCAAGTCCAAGCGGCATAGTTGCGCTAAAAGAGGAGTCAAGATATTCATCGGAGATGCCTCGATGCGAGTGGTGTCGACTAGTATTCGCTTCTAGCTACCATCTGTACGTGGCCCACGCGACGGGGGAAGCACGAGTGTCACATCGCTTTTGTAGAACAGAAAATGCCGTACGCGCGTCATACCCAATTTGAGCTGCAACTCTCGTTCTCCATGAAGTTTATTCTCTTTCTGGTGTTGTTGTTGTCTATCACCACAAGATTCGGTACAGTCCACGAGACGCGTACCCCAAGTATCACGAGATATGTTTCGAGACGATGGTACTTGCAGTAGCAGCAGTCGGGAACACGACTTACTGTTGATGTCGAACACAGGCCTTGCAGCTGTGCGGGAATGCCCGAATGTCCGACATGTCGGACGGCCAAGGGATTTTCATCCGAGATGAAGAGAACTGGATAGAAGAACCGACAGCGGAACCGAAAACTTCTATTGTGGACTTGTGGTGTTGTGGTGTTCGACCAACGCCTATCTACGATCTTGCACATTTGGAAATCCCTGACTCGGTTGTTAACCGGCGGCGCTAACGCTAAGGCCGGCAGCTGTTGGTTACGACAGCAGTCTAGTCTTGTTTCGGTACAAGCATCGTATCCAACGCTTGCCCACGCCACGTCCTCTTTGCGCTGTAACTCCACCTCTGTTGGTCGGCAAAGCCGCAGTGGAGAAGCACACGATGGAAGCGATCCAGTGAGAAGACTCGGAGCTCAGCTTACGGTCTTGGCAAAGATTCCCTTCGAAGCAGAAATAGACAGACACTATGTAGTCTTGACGTGACCAAGCTTCCATGTGGATCAACGAAAGGCTTTGACGCTTGTGCACTGACCGGTGAAGCGATCAACGCAATTAGCTGGATGTGTTGATTGGACTAATACAGGAATCAAGTCCCTGCGGGATGTTGACACAGAGGTTCGGTGTTGCGAGATTGCTGTACATTCGTATCGCCTTGTCCTTGGGCTGGAACCCATTCGGCACGGGGATGGTATCAATCGGAGGTATCACGATGTAATCGCGAGTCGGACTATTGATCCATCCCTAAATCCCGCAGCGAGTAAATTGAAGAGTTCGTAGCCTGGATCCTGGTAGTGAAGTGTCGGACAAAAGCGCATCCTTGACGACCAGCTTTGGATTTGATCATACACTCGTTGCTGCCGCTGTAGACTTGCGTCTTCGTCCTCGCTCATCACTAAGCTTCAACACTCGTTGTTCAACTTGTTCGCTCTTTCCAGACCCTCGTTATTATGCAATTTCAATTCTCTTCCCTTGTGGCCCTGCTGGCATGCGCCCTGGATGTCGTGTCCGCAGCAGACAACTTCAGCTTGTATGCGTACGGCGACAACCTCCCAACAGGCATGAAGTTGTTCCTTGCAGATGGTGGGTACCACGTGCGTCAGCGATAGATGTCAGCTTACCGGATCCAGGTCAAGCCTATCTCGGGCACAAGGCTCCCTCCTTCGCTACTGAAGCGGTGAATGTCACACGTAGATGGCTCGATGATGCCTGGATGAACAACACTGATATCAGTAGTTTCTCTCACGGATGACCTGAGGTTCGTCGCATCGCCTGAACATGGCAATGTATCGTGGTCAAAACAGCCTTCCATGTACATTGGTGCCGATCCAGATGACCTGAAGACTGTTGGATTCGTCACGGAAGACAAGGTTGCCGACGGCCAAGCAGTGAAAGGGTTCGACCTGTTTGGAGGATGGGCGTACAACAACCAGAAGGCAGGCGCGATCGAGATGAATTTTGTTGCAACCCCAACGAATGAAACCGACCTGTACCAGTAAATCGAACTGCTGAACTTGCAATCGATTCTCTGCTAACTGTTGCAGGATCAAGTGGAATGCTGCAAGTACCAAGGTCGCGGGAGACCACATCCCTATCTCTCTCAGAACCAAAGCGCCTGCTGTCCCTCAGGATTAAGTTAACGGCATCAGAACGTCTGTAGAATGGAGTGAGGGTAGCAAGATTTTGGAGGAAAAGGCACCGTCATGCGATCCTATCGACTTGAACGGCCGCGATATAATGTGTCCTGGCTGCATGTTCTGTGCGAAATGGTCCTGAGGAAGAGCCGATGTCGAAATTTCACCGTAGAAGAGGTCCGTCTTGTCAGTACCGTAGTCGTGATGAATGAACCAAAGACTGTTGAAATGCGGAGAATATCGAAGTGTTCCTTTGTGACAATGGTGCCTGTCGATGAGATGAAGTAGTGCATGGTCCAAGCTCACCTCCGTCTTCGCCGAACATTTGACGAAGCTCCCACTCCCCTCCAAGGCTACACCTCAAACACGTGCTTCCGAATTCGCCGCGCATACAATTGCGCCTGTCGCGTACGCCATATCATTGTCGCCCGTTACTTGCATTTGCACTATCCAACATGTCGGACCCAAAACGACGCAGAACAGGCGACGAAGACATCAGCGAGCTACGACGAAATGCGCGCCAAACATATCTCGCCCAGCGTGAGGCGCAACAACTTGCGCTCCTACGCCGCCAAGTCGCAGAAGAAGCAGAGGAAGAGGAGAGGTTAGGGTCAAAACTATCAGCAGAAGAGAGAAGAGATTTTGCACGGAATCGCGAAACACTACGACTTGCAGAAGCAAGAAACGCTATAGACGAACACCTCGATGGGTACCTCCTGCCAGACGCCGATGGAAGCAGGTCATCTGCACTCACGAAACGACACAACGAGCGGGAGAAGGGATACGACAAGAGCGAAGTGCAGCTATGGGAGGACGAGCAGATGTCCAAGATCAAGAGTCAAGTTAAGAGGCCTGAACGGGTAAACGCCGAAGACTACGAGTTCGTTTTTTCGGACGAAATGGCTATAAACTTCCAGAGCGATGGCATGCCGGACCCGGACAAGGCATTACTAGAACGGCAGTTGAAGGATGCGGAACAGAAGGTCAAGACCATGGAAGATGTGCGGAGAAACCTGCCCATCTACGCGTATCGAGACGAGCTGTTGGCGGCCATGGAAGCTCACCCTGTTCTGATCATCGTGGCTGAGACTGGTTCTGGAAAGACGACACAAGTACCGCAATACCTTCACGAAGCTGGCTTTACAAAGAATGGCAAGGTTGGATGCACACAACCACGTCGAGTCGCCGCTATGTCCGTCGCAAAGCGTGTCAGTGAAGAGATGGGTGTACGTCTTGGTCGAGAGTGCGGTTACTCGGTGCGTTTCGACAGCAAAATTACGCCGGAGGTGACCAAGGTGGAATATCTGACAGACGGTCTGATGCTGAAGCAACTCATGTCAGATCCGTTGTTGTCAGAGTACTCGGCAGTAGTTCTGGACGAGGCTCACGAAAGATCGTTAGCGACAGATCTGTTGATGAGTTTGCTGAAAGAGCTGGTGGCAGTTCGTCCCGAATTCAGGTTACTCGTTACCAGTGCTACCTTGAACGCTACCAAATTCTCGGACTACTTCGGTGGCGCACCACTATTCAACATACCCGGACGAACGCATCCCATCGAGCGTTTATATTCGAGCTCACCAGAGGCCAACTATCTCAACGCAGCAGTCACGACTGTCTTCCAGATCCATCTCTCACAAGGGCCGGGAGACATCCTAGTCTTCTTCACGGGTTCCGAGGAGATCGAAAGTGCAAGCGAATACATTCTCGAAACATCACGAAAACTTGGTTCGAAAGCAGGCCCCATCATTGTGGCTCCTGTATACGGTGCCCTGCCAGCCGAAGACCAGCAAAAGATCTTCGCGCCGACACCCCCGGGCCATCGCAAGATCGTCCTCAGTACCAATATCGCAGAAACAAGTTTGACAATTGACGGAATCAAATATTGCATAGATTGCGGTCTCGAGAAGCAATCCGTATACGATCACAAGCGCTCCATGAACACATTAGTTGTCGTCCCCTGCTCACGCGCCAGTGCCGAGCAAAGAGCAGGTCGAGCCGGACGTACAGGTCCCGGTATGTGCTTCAGACTGTACACCAAATACGCCTTCTACAACGAGCTCCAAATGGAGACCGAGCCGGAAATCCTGCGCTGCGATCTCGACGGCCCCATGCTCACTCTCAAGACAATGGGTATCAACGACCTCCTTAACTTCGACTTCATCGACCCGCCCTCCACGACTGCCATCGCCGCTTCCCTCGAGCACCTGTACGCGCTGGGCTACATCGACAGTCAGGGCAAAGTAACCAAACTTGGACGCCGCGCAAGCGAACTCCCCCTCGACCCAAAACTCGGCAAAGCACTTCTGGCCGCCGACAAATACGGCTGCGTGGAAGAAATGATCACGCTAGTCTCCATGGTCAGCGAAGCCGGGACCTTGTTCTTCGCGCCCAAGGACAAAAAAGTCGCCGCCGACCTCGCAAAGCAGCGTTTCAGCGAAGAAGCCGCGGGTGGGGATCTCATCGCTTTCCTGAAGATCTGGGCCGAATTCACAGAGAACGAGTTCAGCCAGGCGTGGGCGAAGGAGAATTTCCTCGACTACCGTGCGCTGAATCGTGTCAGGAATGTGAGAGAGCAACTCCAGCGGCTGTGCGATCGCGTTGAGCTTCCGCATTCCTCCTCTGGCATTTCCGATCACGTCAAGATTCTGAAGGCGTTTACGAGCGGGTATTTCACTAATGTTGCAAGGCTGAATCGCGACGGACAGAGTTACTCGACTGTGAGCCAGAAGTTGAGCGTCTTCATACATCCGAGCTCGTGTATGGCAAGGAAGCAGACGAGGGATCGCTGGATTGTGTTTTACGAGCTCACGAGTACGAGTAAGGAGTGGGTGAGGAGTGTGGCGCCCATTCAGGCTGAGTGGTTGACGGAGGTGGCGCCGCATTATCATAAGGCGGGGACGATTGAGGAGGAGAAGAAGACAAGTAAGGGAACGGGGAGGGTCGGGAATGGGAGGTGATTGTGATGTCTGAGCTTTGAATTTTGAGCATAGCGTAGCGAAAGGGCGTATGGTGGGATTATGATACGTGAAAGGGGCTTGATACCCTGTCTATTATCTATATGAGGGCTTGAAACACAGCTCTATCTGCATCGTACATCGTGGATATCCACTATCTTCTGGGCCTTTCGTTTATTTACCGACATTCGTGAACCTCAAGTACGGCTTAACCTCCTTGACATCTCCAAACTTCTTCCTCGCATCTTCAGTGCTCACGCTTGGTGGCACAATAACGTCATCGCCAACCGTCCAGTTGATCGGCGTTACGACACCCTTCTTGTCACCAGTCTGAAGCGAATCAATCACCCTCAGCACTTCTGTCGTGTTGCGACCAGTGCTAGCAGGGTAGTCCATCTTGAGTCTGATCTTCTTGGCGGGGTCGATGACGAAGACGGAGCGGATAGTGAAGGCAATTCCCTTCTCCTTGATGTTGTCAAGGTCATCCTGCGCGATCATGTCGTAGAGGAAAGCGACCTTGCGGTCGGCGTCGGCGATGATGGGGAACTTGACGGTTGTATTTTGCGTCTCATTGATGTCGTCGACCCACTGGTCGTGAGAGCTGAGGTCGTTGGCGCTCTAACAGTTATCAGTTTCGATCTTCTGGAGGACGAGGTATTGCACTGACAAGACCCAGCATCTGTACGCCACGCGCATCGAACTCATCCTTTAGCTTGGCGAATGCGCCCAACTCAGTTGTGCACACAGGTGTGAAGTCGGCCGGGTGAGAGAACAGAATTGTCCATTTGCCGTTCAAGAAGTCGTGAAACTTGATCTTTCCGTGTGTGGTTTGCGCCTCGAAGTCGGGCGCGACTGATCCAATCCTCAGGCGAGGCTGCTCAGCAGGAATCGCGAGGCCGCGGCGGAACGGGGTAGTAGCGGGGCGCTGGACGCGCAGCGTGGGGCGGGCGGCGGAGCGCAGAGCTCGGGAAGCTGCACGGGGGACAAAGGCAGACATTGTGAGGGTTGTGATGGATCAATGGAGAGCGATGGAGAGCAATGGAGCTATTCAAGAGGGTTTGGTGAACTTTCAACAGCTACTACGATTACTAACGTGGATCTGATGGCAATGGCGTCATCCCCACATGGAAGGAACGGCCGGGCCGAAAGCGGTTCATGTCAAGTGCCTGACTAGAGTCACAGAATTAAATGTTTGCAGCTCCAAGATGTGAGATTGGAAGAGAGAAACATCCGAATGACGGACACTCTGGATCTTGGGTGTGGCTGCCACACGCGTGCCACGTAAAGGTCGTGCGAGCTTGAACATGCCGTCATTGGCCAATGCACAACCAGTCGAGCTTCATGCGCAACCCGGGATCTGAGCCAGGATTCCAACAGGGACGAGCAACATGTGGCTGGCATAAAACGGCGCCGAAGCCCAGCGCAACGCGCGTGCACTTTCCAATCCTCAGACTGACCTGTGTCGACCCACCACGATCAACCATTGGTCTCCAGACCTTACCAATATGTCAGTCGCATCTTCAGCACCAGGAACAGGAGGCTTCCTTAAATTCAACAACGGCCCACCCAAGATCTTCCTGACAGACTCAACTCCCCACCCACCCGAAAAAGTACTCCTCTCCTGGAAAGAAGAAGGCTACGATGTCACCTACATCCAATACAATCCCGCGCAACAACCTGCCTACATCTCCACCATCAAGAACCTCAACACCGACCTCGAGCTGGGCGAGCACTACGCCATCGTAGCCTACGGAGCAGCCGCCAGTGCAGTCCTCAAGACAGCCATGAAGCCACTAAACAAGTGTTGCGCTATCGTCGCATTCTACCCACCCGTCCTCCCCGGCGTCAAAGCGAAATACCCCGAGTCCACAAACCCCCAAGTCCATGTCGCCGGCCTGAGCCAAGCGAGTCCGCACCCAGAAATGTGCGACTGGAAGCTGTACCGCTACGCGAACGTCGCGACTGGGTTCGCCGATCCGAACTCCAAGACGTTCTCGGAGGTTGAAGCGAATCTGGCGTGGAGCAGGGCGCTGGCGTGTGTGAGGAAGGGGTTTAGGAAGGAAGTCGATCTTGAACCTGTGGTGCAGAGTTTCTGGACTGCAAAGTACGAGGACGATGTTCCTGAGCGCGCGAGTATGAGCGTGGTCAAGAATATGACGCAGAACAGTCCACATGTAACCATCTTACCTACGCTGCAGGGCGGTGTGGGGAGAAAGAAACTCGAGGAGTTCTACAGGGAGTTCTTTGTGCCGAGTCTGGTTGAGGATTTCAAGATCCGGTTGGTGAGCCGGACGATGGGTGTGGAGCGTATTGTGGATGAGATGGTCGTGTCGTTCACGCACTCGGATGAGGTGGATTGGATTCTGCCTGGGGTGCAGCCGACAGACAAGTTTGTCGAAATTCCTATGGTTAGTGTTGTAGCGGTAAGAGGAGGAAAGCTTGTTTCGGAGCACATGTACTGGGACCAGGCTTCCGTGTTGGTTCAAGTAGGCTTACTGGATCCAAAGTTGGTACCTAAGAGATTCAAGGGTGAAGGGACGAAACAGCTGCCAGTCGCTGGAGCTGAGGCAGCGAAGCAACTCGTTGATCCCCAGCAGGGCAGGTATAACAAGCTGTTGCAGATGCATGGCTTATTCGACGGCATCAACGGGAGCTAGGAAGATATTTTGGATGAACACGACGTAACGAATCCACGTTTGGCGTTATATTGTTCAGCCAATGAAGCTGCACGTAGGTAATCTGTACTCCTTCAATACCCAGTACTTTCTCCTCAAGCCTTCCCACTCGCCCTGTTCATCCAGATCCGGTACCTGTATCGTCTCCCATTCGGTATCGAAGCCCGCTTCGAAGAGATCCATCTCAACAATCTTGCCGTATACATCGTAGACAATCTGTCTGTCCGCGCCCATACCGTTGAAGAAGCCAAACTTGCCGCCTTCGCCGTCTGGACCACCTGCTGGATCAAGCAACCCAATCACATACTCTGTGAAGAACTCGCGAAGAGCTTTGTACTCCTCAGCGAAGGTGTCGAAGTAGATCCCGTCGAACAGCTCGCCCTTCTCGACAAGGCCAGGGACAATGTCCTGCCAACGACCTTCGTGGATGATCACGCCAGGTTTCTTGTCCCAGCCCTGCTCTTTCATGCGCGTCAGTACGTCGGGATGCGCCTCGATGATATGGTGTGCCTTTGGCTGCTTCTCCTGCAGAATCCCGTCGATAATGCCCATCCCGTGCCCGACATTCAGAACACGCAGACCTGGCGCAGGTGCAAGCAGCTCAGCAGACCGGCGCATGAGTGTTGTCTCCCACTCCATCATGACACCATTTCCAGCCTCATCGGTCAACCTATCTCGATCGAACGTCAGATTGGAAGCTAGGTAGTTCGGATTCTCTGTGGACTCGTCGCCTGCCGCAGCTTCCTGGATCGCATCCACAACCTCGACATCGTCGGCGCCCTCCTCTATTTCTACTTCCACGTCTTCGATCTCAATTTCGTCCCCGTCATCATCCTCTTCGTCCGAATCCCCGCCACCGAGCAGCTGGTATTGGTCCAGCCGGCTCAGCAGCAGCTCAGCGCGCACGCCAGCGTCAACGCAAAGCTCATACAGTTCCGCCAGGCCCAGCCTGTGTGCAATACACCCCGGTGTTTCTCCGTTCGAATCGAGATCGTTCCATATCGCACCGTTCTCGAAAAGAAGCTTAACCGTCTTGGTCGCTGCTTCTATCTCCTGCTTCTCTGTTTCCTTTGCGTCGCCATTGGCTGTGCTTTCTCCATCCTCGTCAGGCTCGCAAGCGGCAATTGCGGCGTGCAGTGGTGTGAAGCCTGTCTCGGCGTCTTGGACGTTTGCGGAGGTGTTGCGGAGGAGGTTGCGGAGCGCGGGGATGTCGTGGTTTGCAGATGCGAGGAGGATGCTCTGTGTTGAGAGGTCGGTTTCTGTGTTGAAGGCCGCGTCGTCCATGGCTGCGTTCTGCTTTGAAAGTTGTGTTTTTGGGACTCGTAGATTCTCCATGCAGCGAGGGGCAGACCTAACTTTTCGGTGGGGCCAAAACAAGGGTCCACGCTAAGGTTGGGAGCTACGTCAGTCGAGGCTTTCGTCTTCACTCGCTCTTCTACTTCTTCTTGATGACTACGATTGTACATTTTTCAAAATAGAGCCAAAGCCGCAAAATCGTGAAGTTTAAGATATCGAATTCGGCTACAGTACAGTATTCAAGCATTGGAAGGGATTATGTTCACCCCATCTACGAAGTATAAAGTAATTCGACCCTCCACAGATCTACCGGCAATTGCCTCATATGTCAGGAACGGCTATCGGTAGCCATGATTCAACATGTCTAGACTAATATAGCTCCACACCTCCTCTTCCACCTCAATCACCTACCCCCTTGCCTACCCTCTGCTCAGCATCTTCATCGTGTCTCCAGAAAGCATGTTATCACGTACAGGCGCCTGCCTATGCAAAAAGATCACATTCCAAGTCGAGGGTGCAGAACTCAATTTTGCGATCTGCCATTGTACCAACTGTCGAAGGAACTGTGGGGCCACATACACCGCGAATGTATGGTTCCCGGACGCGGTATGGATATTGACCTTTTACTTCTTGACACAACCTACTGATGTCGTCCTCAGCAATTCAAGTGGACGTCTGGCGAGGAATTGCTTCGGCAGTACGATGACCGAGATACAGAGACTGGCGAAGTCGTGCACCGCTCATTCTGCAGCAACTGCGGCTCGCCGATGTTGACAAAATCTCCACGGATGCCAGGCATTACCATTATCCCTAGCGGAGTATTCGACGGGAAGCACGACTGGAGGCCGACTTACGAGCAATGGAGGAGAAGTAAAGTCTGCTTCGTGGAACCCATCTCAGCCGTTAAGGACGACAGTCGATATGACGAACACCCAGACTTGAAAGAGTTCGAAGACATCTGGAGCGAGAGCGGTACAAGACCGACCCAAGAGTTCATTGACCGCTAAATGGTACATAGATCTATTCAAAGAGGAAACGACAACGTTCTACCTATAGCTTCGCGTTCTTGACAACCAAGGCATTCGACTGTGTCAGAACTTCGATTGCATCCCTCTCCATCGTCTTTGCCAGCTCCGCGCAAGTGGGTATATCATGAATCAGCCCCGCGCACATTCCCAGACTCCACACTCCCGCATCGACATCACCTGTCTCGTATACGCCCTGCCCTCGCTTTCCGCTCATCAAGTGAGCAACATCCTTGAATTCAACGTCCTTCTTCTCGTTCTCGATCTTGTGCACCTCGACCGAGACTTTGTTCTTATGCAGCCTTGTCGTGTTCCTAAATTTGCGAAGCACCAGGACAGTATCGTTTTCGGAAGCCTTGACAATCGCTTCCTTGACGTTGTGGTGAATCGGCGATTCAACCGTGCACATCCACCTTGTACCCATGTTCACACCAGCAGCACCGAGCGCCAGTGCTGCAGCTACCTGTCGTCCATTTGCGAAGCCGCCAGACGCGAGGTACGGAATCTTGAGCTGCTCCTTGCATAGCGAGAGGAGCATGAGCGATGTAGTGTCGTATTCTCCTCCATGGCCGGCACATTCGATCCCGTCGATCGAGATGCAATCCACGCCCAGCTTCTCTGCCCGCAGCGCATGCTTGAGAGTAACGCACTTATGGAACACAGTAACACCGTTGTCCTTAAGGTACTTCAGCACTGGTGTCGGGTCACCAGCTGTCTCGACGACTTTGATACCTTCCTCAACCGCTACCCTAGCATATGCGGCGTAATCTGGTGCATTCATCGACGGGAGGAGGGTGATGTTGACGCCGAACTGGACCGCGTTTGGCTTCAGCATGGACTTGGTTCTCCGGATCTCTTCGCGCAGCTTCTCAGGTGTTGGCTGGGTAAGGGCGGTCAGAAAACCAAGTGCGCCTGCGTTCGCGACTGCGCTGATCATTTCTGCCTTTCCAACCCACATCATGCCTCCTTGTACGAGAGGGACGCGTATCCCGAGCGTCTCGGTGAGCCATGTCTTGATCGGCATTTTGGAGTGTGGAAGTTGCGGAGACTGGTAGATCAGTCGAGAAGACGGTGCACTATGCAGAGAGGACTGGCAAATGTGAAAGAGGTAGAAATGGGTGAGAGGTTTCGAGAAAAGACAGACCGGCTGTACATGTGATAGACGTCTCGAGGCCGGCGCGAGTCAGCTTGCAGCTCCTTGGGCCGAGGCACTTCCCCACAAAGAATCGCTTCCGACGCGCTCACGAGTCGCCCACATCCACGAGATCAGGTGCAACAATCACAATCCTTGCACGAAGAATGCTGCAACCGCCAGCAGTACCTCCGTCTGTCGACTTCTTGCCACACGATGAGTTTGTGCATCTGTCCGCCTAGCGATCCTTCCGTGATGAATTTCACGTGACGGTTGTGGACGTCAAACATCGAGTTACCGAGATTCTCCACTACATAGCCGACCTCTATGAGTAAACATTCGTAATGATCGAGTACACGATCAAAGAGACAGAAATAACGGCAGGTGACTGGATGGGTTGCAGGAGCTCAAGTACTGGTAAATCAAAGAGATGGCCGTCGTAAATTTACAAGCACACGCAGTTCCCTCCACAATCGGCATCAGCTACTTCCAGGGTGCTCATCAAACGAGCGAAGGCCGACATCGAGAGCGTCGCATCTGCGCATCGCGCACTGCAAGGTGGTTTCCAGATTTTGGGGGAGAAGCGGTGGGTCAAGGCCTACTCTTGCTGTCCAAGCAGCGTGAAGACTTGGAAGAAAACGAAGTTGACCGGTTGTGGGTCCTCTTTGCTGGGCCATATTTTGAGCTTAGCAAAGTAAGCACTTGAGGCTTCTGCCGTCGCTCTTGCATCTTCTGCAGGGGCAGCCGAAGGTTGGGCTGTATTTACTCTGAGAAGCACACCCAGTGCCCTATCATAAGCGAGGGATTCAGCCTCAACCCTCAGCTCCACCTCTGATCGCCGGTTTCAAGAAACGAACAATCACTTTCACGCCCTCATCGCCAGAAAAGGATGCCTAACGCGAAGTGCAAGCAAGCCACGGTGGATGCTGCCTACATATGATTCGATCTGCAAGACTGAGGCTCGAGGTAGGGGTTGTGATTCGAACAAGCTGTTTACTTGGTGTTACCTTGTCCGTATCTCGGATTCAGCTCAGAACGCCATGCGCCCAGGTAATTTCGCGAAAGAGAAGTAAGTTCAGACGTGCATGTCAGCTCGCTTGATGTATTGATGATCGACTTCGTCGTTGTTTCTCAAGTCTACAATCTTTCGTTTATCACACTTACACACCGGCCTACTCACCTACTAGATCTGGAGGATGAAGTCCTCAGAAACGCTTCTCAGCCTGGCCGCTGCACTACCCGCAGTACAAGCGGTCGCCTTTATCGGCCCAATTCCAACAGCGATCAGCCCTGCATTGGCTTTGCTCGAAGGGACCTCACCAAAGCCAACCATTCCTCCATCGAACGATGAGCTCAAGAAGCGGCAGACGAACACCAGTCCTGAGAGCTGTGGTTGGATCGACGGTGTATACTGTAAGTCTTTGTATCTCCACAGCTGACCTGACACAACGCAAGAAAATCACTGACTGACGACTTATAGCACTCGGAGTGACATGTCCCGGCTCACGCAGCTGTATGATATTTACATCAGGTGCTATTGGAATGCAAGGTTGCTGCAACGGTGTCAACACAATTGACTGCGGTTGGGCGACCTCCTGCGTCGATTCTGTAGCCTTTGAATCTTCTCAGTGTGGCTCAGCCTGTCAAGCAAACGCCTTCATCCGCAAATGTACGGCAGCTACTGCGGCGTACTGCGCTTCCTGGACATTTGACAACTGGTCGGTCACCGGCTACGGCTGTGCTGCGTACGAGGATAGCGTGCTGTCTACTATCTTCGACCATGCAACGGATGCTTTCGGCGCAACAACAAGCATGAGTCTACCCACTGCCGCGGCGAACATACTGGATGTCGACACTGACAGCACGACACGCAAGACAGCGAAGAAGCTCGCCATCGGCGTCATCGTTGGCATCGTCGTAGTCGCACTCTTCATCATCTTCTGCATAGCAATCGGTATCCTATACTGCATCAAGAAGAAGAGAAAGAACGCTCAAATCGCCACAAGTACGCAGGCCATGGCTGCAGTCCAGTCAACCCGACCTCAATCGCAGTTCCAACCCACCCAGCCGCAATATCCACCGGTCCAGCAGCAGCAGCAGCAGCAACAATACCAGTATCCTACACCTCAGCAACAGCAACAGCCCTCCCTCTTCCAACCCTCAATCGAGCCCCAAAACCCGTCAACTACAACATCATACTTCCCACCTGGTGTCGGCCATCACGAAGAGAAGCCAAACACATACACATCCGTCCACGAGTACGCCACAACCCCTGTCTCGCCTCCCATCTCAAGTCCCTCCACGCCAGCACCGGTATACTCCCAACCACATGGTGTGCCTCCTCCCATGCCGGTGTCGGTAGCGAGTCAGTATCAGGCTCCTCCAGCTCCCGAAGCACATGAGGTTGATGCGGTGAGCGTGCCGCATGCGCCGGGTCAGAATGGGCCTGTGCATGAGATTGGGAGCGGGAAGTAATTGAGTGTGCGAATAAGCAGTGTTGCATGAATCAACTGGGGAAAACGCAGTGGCTGGGTTGTGATATCGGCTTTCGTTTCCGTGTCCGTGATAATGACAAGACAACTCATACAACAGTGAAGGTTTGTAAGTGGCCACACAGCCAGTTACTCCGCCAATACGCTGCTTGAATAGGGCTGAGTGAGCACATATAGTTGCATGTAGTAGAATGAACAGAAGTTTCGCATTGTATATTTATATATGCTAATCAATCTTCACACTCTACTGCCGACCTTGGGATATAAATTGGGAGGACGTCTGCTTGAAATATTGCTGTAAGGATCGCACATCTATGTTCTGCTAGTAGTCCTTGGTCGATCGCTATATGATGATTGTAGCTACTACATTACCAATGCAGTCTGGATATACTCTCAACCCTGTTTGGTAACCACAAACCTTCACCGTGCATTATGCCATGAACGTAGCACTTGCCAACCAGCCGGAACGCCCCTGACCTAGTCTCACTATTTCGCAATATGAATGGTACCCGTCCACCCTTCATGATGGCGATGACGTGTCCGACTTCTGCCAGTTTTGCTACTGTGCCAATCAAAGTAAGCCTGTGGTATAAAGATAGATGGCGAAGATATTCACAATGATTTGACACTCTGCACGACTTGGCGCTGGGGATTACGTCGAAAGACGATCGCGAAGAGCAGCCGGGCTGAAACCTTCTCGAACACGCTCATCATGGCAGAAGCAGGTTCATCGGTTTTTGGTCCATAGCGAAACTAGTGAGCGGTAGCTCAATTGCGTGGAATCAACACACATGTAGCAATATTATCTGATTGGCTCTAAAGACCGACCTCATCAAGGTTGCTGACCCGCCCTTGTATGTGGCAATGCTTGTTCGAAATAGGTTGAACGTGGGCCTTGGTTGTGTACTTCAACCCTCTCGACCTTCCTCGATTACCGACTTAACGCCGATGTTGATGTTCGTGACATTTTCTCCTTCCTTTTCAAGTTGCTCCTTCAGCATACGTCTTCTGTCGCGATTTCTCTGTCGGTACTCTTCCTTCTGCGCAGAAAGAGTGAGTCCTAACTGTTCTTCTTCCTCTCTCTTCAGCCTCTCCCTTTTCTCTTTCGCATTAGATTCGACACTCCCCTAGAAGTCGGTCTTACCGCCCATGACCTTGGCCGCGTTGACCGCCTTCATCTTATCCACCCAACCAGCCGCAGGGACGATCTTACGCACCGTTCGTACTTCGTCAGATGCATATCCGGGAATGCGGATGTTGTAGCTACGCTCAAGGACGTGCTGGATGTCGCGGATGTCGAGTTGTGGGCTATCACGGAGTTTGGAGAGCTTACAAGCGTTGGCGATCACATTGTCGACGAAATCGTCTGCAAGTTGGAGGACCGCCTGTGGTTGTCATTAGCATTACGTAAATGATGGGAGTGCGTGTGAAATAGGGGTCCTTACATCTTCCACTTCCGGTGTGAGCGCCTCCTCGCTGCCACCCGTGACTTGCCTGACCAACTCGTCCAACTTCCTCTTACTGAGAACGCGATCGCCCTCACCCTCGAGCTGGAACGGTGGCGGCCTCGATATGACAGGCTGTCCCATAGGTCCCGGCGCACCGTTGGTCGGCCCACTCATAGTCGGTCGCTGCTGTCCCATGTTGACTGGCATGGGCGACGTGACATTTAGGTGGCGTGGGATGGGCATCTTGGGGTTGTTGAGCTGCTCGCGCTCGCGGCTACCGGGCGCATGAAAGTTGCCGCCTGCACCGGCCTGCATGGGCGTGTTGGTGCGCGCTGGGTCCGTGTAAGAGCGGTTCGCGGCGCTGACGGCGGCCTGGTGAGAGAGAGGGACTGGTGGGCCATTGGTTGTTGCAGACTGCGGGTGCGGTGAGTTGCTTTGCTGGTGCTGCTGTTGCATGTTCGCCTGGTGTGGATTGATCTGAGGTCGCGGTTGTCCTTGCTGTGGCAGCTGATGCTGTTGTTGCTGGCCTTGCTGCGGGAACTGCTGCGGAGGCATGCTGAGAGAGTGCGGTGCTGGCGGGCGCTGCATTTGTTGCTGTTGTTGTGAGTTCTGTTGCTGTTGCTGTTGCTGCTGCTGCTGCTGCTGTGGTTGTTGTGGGAGCTGAGGTGGCTGTTGTTGATTATTCTGCTGGGGTGGTTGTTGCTGGTTGTTTTGTTGGTTGAACTGCGGTGGTTGCGTTGGAGGTTGCGTTTGCTGTGGTTGCTGCGGCTGCCCGCCCTCAACCTTGATCTGCGGCTCCTCCTTGATCGCCGGTTGGCCGCTCGGTCCGGAGAGTGAAGGCTGTCGTTGAGGCTGCTGAGGTTGTTGTGACTGCTGCTGCTGCGGCGGCGGCTGAGGCGATGCCTGTTGCTGTTGCGTTGGCTGGCCTCCTTGTCCTTGGTTGGCACGCTCGTCTTTCCACTGCTTTTGAAGCCCTCTGAACTTCTCGATCTGGCCCTTCATCCTATAATATTCCTCTTCGACTTTGTTCTTGGTAGCTGCCAGTTCCTGAGGCACCTCTTGTCCGCTCTTCTGTCGCTCTTGTATCTGCGCCTGTATCTTCTTAATGTTTTCTGTAAGGGTCGCTTGCTTGGCCAGCATGTTAAGATAGCCGTTCTTGTACTCCTTCAGCTTGTTCTCGGCTTCAGGGCTGCCCAATGTGTAATTAAGGGGAAGTGTGAACGGGAACTCGTGGACGTGCCGAATGATGGACTGGTCGACGTTCGGATTCTGTCGCTGCTGCTGCTGTTGTTGCTGCTGGTTCTGGCTCTGGTTCTGGCTCTGGTTCTGTGATTGCGGTGTCTGTTGCTGGTTGGCCGCGCTTTCTCCAGCGTTCCCCTGCCCCTCCTGCTTGATCTGGTTCTGTTGTGCGCCCGCCTGGCTAGGCTGGCCCTGGCCCTGACTTTGACCGCCTTGCTGTTGCTGCTGGAGCTTGGCCCGGTGTGCCCGTTCCCTTGCGATGAACTTTTGTGAGAACGATTGCAGCGTTGTGCGCGCCTGCGCCTGCTCTGGGCTGCCTTGTGCCGCGTTGTTGAACATGGTCCAGGTGTTCTGCATAAGGAGCCTATATTTCTGCTTCTCGTCGTCGGTCAGACACTGTAGTCTAAGTATGTCGTCTGCTTTGAGCAGCTTTGGGCCCTGCTGTTGGCCAGCGGCGGCCGCCTGGGGCTGGGAGCTGCTCATCTCGAAGTCGGCTGCGGTCGCGCAATCGCAAGGGGCTTTGCGAATACTCCAAAATATGCTCGATTGTCGCTATGAGTACGCGACGCGTGGTATGGTTATAGAATTTACGGATAGTTGTGCGGTGGGACGAGGTTTGTGAAGGATGATGAACGGAAGGTCGATGCTTGACTGGTGATGCATGCTGCGCTTGGCGGTTCCGCTTCACGTCGCGAACGCACGTGCAGTCTAAGTAATACCCCACATCAACTTGGTATCCATAATCTTTGTATCGATCATCTGCTGTCCTGTTATGCAGGAGCTTCAGTGGTTACTCTCCCCTCCAATTCCAACGCTCTGGTCATCGCATTCTTCACCTCCCACTCGAACTCCCTCAATGCTCTCATCTCACTCCCACCAAACAGCAGCCCCATCAGCCCCTCAATGACACCAACGCTCAGCCCTACCGAGCTCAGAAGCATCAGGATGAAGGACACGTAATTGTGCGGTGACCACCAGACACCTATCAGACACCCAATCGAGAATGAAAGCTGGAAGAAGAAGTGCCCAATGCGTAGCTTGCGCTGTAACCGTTGGCGATCCATGTACTTGACAAGTGTAGCAATGATCTCCTCATACGTCTCGATGGGCAGGTAGCGATTGACTACATCTGAGGCGTGGGCAGCATGAGGATTGTGTTCCCTAGTCAATGTGCACTCGACAGAGAAGTGGTCGCTGAGCGAGCAGTGTAGGGTGGGATGGCGCATGGTCATTCCCACGTTCGCCTCCTTCAGTGCCCACTCAGCAGTCTCCTCGCCCGTCCTTGCATCGTGATGCCGTGCGCTGCTAAAGAAGACGTAGTCGAGTCGCTTTGCGCTGGGGTCTTCGACGGCAGGATCGATCTGCACGTTCTCGCCCTTTTTCAGTCGCTTCTTGTGTGCTTCGTTCCATCTCCAAGAGTTGAATGCACTGTCGCATGTTGTGCCATTCGTCGACAAATTGAACTCAGCGTTCGGCATGGGCAATCCACGCAGCTTCTCGACCTTGTCTTTCGCTGCGCCGTGAGACGAGGCAGGATGAAGGATGCGCCATACATCCTGCACGGGCGAGTGTGTTTCGATGATGCGGTGGGCTAGCGACAACGGTACCATGTTGAAGTCGCCCATACCAATGACCAAGTGTCCTCGTTCGGAAGCTGCGCGCATGAGCTTCGCTATCTCCCAGGCTTGGGCCGTTCGGTGGCAGATGTACGAATCGTGAGGTTCGGCTTCGTACGGTGCGTGGAGCTACGAAGACAGTCAGTACTGATCCTGCTTGCAACGCAATATATCATACATGTGTGGTGAAGACTTCTGCAACGTCCTTCGGCGCCGGCCCTATGCGTATGCGTGCACATGCAACACCTTTACCAACAAACCAATCTCCGCGGTAAAAGGCAGCAGGTCGTCCATTCAGAGGATACCGCACCATATTGCTCTCCTCGATCGGCCATCTTGACAATATAGCAAGGCCACCTCCGAAGCAGCCGCTGTAGTAGAACTTCCCATATGGTAATATGTGCTTAGTCTGTTCGCGAATGGCGTCGTAGTCCTGCTGTGTCCAGCATTCCTGAAGTCCAACAATGTCTGGTCGAGGATTGGCGGCGGCAATCTGGCGACCAATTTCAGTCAATCGCTCATTGCGGAGCGTGGAAATAAATTTAAGGCCCCAACAATTTAGCGACAGCACCCTCAAGCTCGTAGGCTTCTCGTCTGGAGCCATGGTGAAGAATTGTAGGGAGATGGGGATTATTCGGCGTTTGCCATGATGTAAAAGGCGTACCTGAGCTAAACACCGAGGCACGTCACGGGCAAGGGTCCCCTGCAGCTCCCTTCACCGCCGACGCGCTATTTGGCAGAAACACATCGCTCTCGCGTTTTGAACTAACGGTTATCACTCGACAAACACCATGGACTCACCCACAAAACGGTCGCGGGAAGATACTGAAGACGACTACGATGACGCGCCGCCACGGAAACGCTCCAACTCCCGCTCTCCCCGCAATGGCTCCCCAGAATATAGGCTAGCAGAACGGCCTGCGCGCCGATATAGCAGAGACCGCGACGATGACAGCGCCGACGAGCAGAGATACTACAACCGCCGGACACCATCAAGATCGAGATCGCCGTCGAGTTCGCACTCAAGATCGCAAAGCAATACTCCTCCTCCGCCCCGCAAACCAGCTGCCTTGAACTACAGGCCCCACCTCATCCTGCGTGGTCACAAGCGTGCCATATCCTGTCTGAAGTTCTCCCCAAACGGGCTTTGGATAGCATCTGGCTCGGCAGACGCAACGATCAAGATATGGTCCTCCTCGACTGGCGCCCTTGAACATACGCTCGAAGGCCACCTCGCAGGCATCAACACCCTGACCTGGTCCCCAGACAGCACAACCCTCGCCTCAGGCTCAGACGACAAGAGCATTCGTCTGTGGGACGTCCAGACAGGCCTCGCCCATCCGACACCGCTCATCGGACACCACAACTACGTCTACTCCCTCGCCTTCAGCCCAAAGGGCAACATGCTCGTCTCCGGGTCTTACGACGAAGCAGTCTTTCTTTGGGACGTGCGCGCAGCGCGAGTAATGCGGTCCTTGCCTGCGCACTCCGATCCCGTGTCCGCGGTAGACTTCGTGCGCGACGGGACTCTGATCGTATCCTGTTCGCACGACGGGCTGATCCGTGTGTGGGACACTTCTACGGGCCAATGTCTACGGACACTCGTGCACGAAGACAACGCGCCGGTGACATCTGTCCGTTTCAGTCCGAACGGGAAATATATCCTAGCACATACACTCGACTCATGCATACGGCTGTGGGACTACGCCAACGGCAAGGGGAAGTGTGTGAAGACATATCAGGGGCACACGAATGCTAAGTACTCGCTCTCTGGCGCATTTGGGACATATGGAGATCGTATCGATCCAAAGGAGACGTACGCTTTCGTTGCGAGTGGGAGTGAGGAAGGCAACATCATGTTGTGGGACGTTAGTTCAAAGAACTCGCTGCAAAAGCTGAGCGGACACGATGAGGCGGTGCTGACAGTGGATGCGCACCCCAAGGAAGAATTGCTTGCAAGCGCAGGTCTGGATCGCACGATCAGGATATGGAAAGCATCACCATTGCCGGTCATCAAGAGTGAAGATACGAATGGGAGCAATGGGTACGACCCAGACATCCTCCCGCCCAACCCCTTCGCAGCCGATAGTCCTGCATTCGGCACACCAGCAGTAGGCACACCAGCGGACAGCAGCCCCATGAGGCACGACTAGGCGCCTGATGTCCGGATGCGCGCGGTGGAAGCTGCGCTGCGTCCTTTATATTCCACTCAATGCGTCCAAACAAACCCCAGACCACCAGAAGCCCGTGAGTGGCCACTTGACAGCACTGTAGCAACTTTCGGGCCTCTACCGAGCACAGGCATCAGAGACGATATTGGCCCCACACCGCACCCGCCCACAGAAGGTGCAGGGCGGACATTGACTGGCAAAGCTTCCTCAAAGTCCCTTCGAGCTCTACCCAATGCGGTCAAGCCGGCGGAAACCGACGTTGCAACATTCACTTCGCTAGAGAACAAGCAAGCTGGCCAGACTTCGATGCCGCTAGAGAAGGATGATCTGCCTGACGAGCATTCATTCCTCCATAGATACCCCAAGCCATTTTGGCAGGACTGCCTGAACGGCTGAATCAGATGGTTTCTTCCGAGATCTTACGCCCTTATTAATAAAATAAAAAAGCCTCTTGTGCACACCCACGCTCGAAGCTTGAATCTGCGAGTCGCTGTCATATGTGCCAGCTGCGTCGTCCATTCACGATCTCGTGCACAGTTCAGAAGACACGTCTGCTGTTCACAGGCTCGCGAACCCATACCTCACTTCGTGTCTGACTTCTGTCTGATGCTTTGACTTCATTGAATCGAATTGCTTTTCTATGCACCTCAAGTCTAGGGTGTAGATACAACATATATATATATATACAGCCAAAACCAAGCTGCCAGACGCTCGATACTGTGCAAAGCATCGAAAGCGCGTCATATGCTCGCAAATGTACAGTACTCATACAATAAATCACAATGCCACCCACTCGCGTCCAGTCGAAATGACTCACTTTCTCCTCGACAAGACCTTCTGGCACATTTCAATGAGGCCGTTCTTTGCGTCGCTCTCGGGGAAGGGCGAGATAGCTTCGATGGCCTTGTCGATGTAGTCCTGTGCCAGGGCGCGTGTCTGCTGGAGCCCGGTGCTAGCGAGCACGATTTCGCGAGCCTGAAGCAAAGCATTAGCAAAGCAATCCCAGACTAATCTCTCTGGAAAAGATTCTTACCTTCTCAGCATCTCCCTTCTCCCCAAATTTCCTCCCCACCAGCTTGCCTAATGTCTGGTTGTCCTTCCACGCGAAAAGCAGCGGCGCAGTCGCTAATCCCAGCTCGAGATCTGCACCACCCGGCTTTCCTAGTTCCTCGCTCGAAATCGTGTAGTCCAGCATATCGTCTACCAACTGGAACGCCATGCCCAAGTTCTTTCCGTACTGGTAACTCGCCTCGACGACCTCGGGCGTGCTTCCTCCCAGAACAGCAGCCGCGCGGCACGACTTGGAAATCAGAGAGGCCGACTTGAGGTACGTTTTCTGCAGGTAGTATGTCACCGTGTCTTCGGTCCAGGTGGGGTTCTTCTCATCCCGCGCCGTGTTCTTGAGCTGCATGAACTCGCCCTCGACCAGGTTGGCAATTACCGTGGCAAGCAGCTCAGTGACTTCTGGGTCACGTAGACGTGCCAGAGCCACGGAGGCGCGGCCCAGCAGGAAGTCACCGGCCAAGACGGCCATTTTGTTGCCGAATTCGATGTTGGCGGAGGCGGCGCCGCGGCGGGCGACGCTGTGGTCGATTACATCGTCGTGCAGGAGCGAGGCGGTGTGAATGAGCTCTGTGATTTCGGCGAGGCGGCGCTGGCTGGGGAGGATGTCCGAGTCGGCGGAGGTGTAGGCGGCATCGTGGGCGATGTTGGATATGCTTGCGTCGGGGTTGTCGTCGTTGAGGGTCCGTGGGCTTGTGATGGGGGTGTCGACAGAATTACTGGCGCTGCCACCGCGGGCAATCTTGGGGGTTAACGCCGTGGCTCTGCTCATGAGCAGGACGAGCATGGGGCGCACGTATTTGCCCTCGCTTTGCGTGTAGTACTTTGCGACAGTGTCGAGCGTGGGATGCCCAGAGCCGAGCAGTGATCGTATGTTCCCCGTCAGGAACTTCATCTCGCGTGCGACTGTCTGGAAGGGATCCATCTTGAGCGGCGCATCCGGTGGCGGCGCAGCCCTGATGTGTTGCGCAACACTGGCAGCTTGCGCGGCAGCCGCCCATGACGACTGGTTCCGCCGCCGGGCAAAGTGATATGTCGAGACATGAGGCTCTTGGGCGCCGAGGGCGGCGCTTTGGTAGGGACATGTCGCTATCGAGAGGCGTGACGTTGACGACGAAGTGTACGACCGCTGGGCGAAGCTGCTCGCGAGCCGGCTCGAGCGGCTCATCATTGGGTCTTCCGGCGAGATGTAGATGGGGGAAGGACGGTGCAGGTGCAATTGATGTGCTCCCGAGGAATTGGAGGTGATCCGGAAGAGATGGCCGGGCAGGCGTAGCCGCTATCAACATTGGGGAAGTTTTCCAGAGAAGTCATGACGCGGGTGCCAAGGCGAACACACGAGTCGGCGCGCGTCGCTCTCCGATCTGACATATGCATCACCACCACATGCACTTCTGCACCCGCAAACATGGTGCTTCTCACCATGACACCCGGCATAGTCCGGGCGCTGTCACAACTTGAAGAGGCGCTGCCCGAAGAATACTCGAAGCTTCAGGAACCATCCGAGCCTGCCCTCGCCGCGCCGAAACCCGGAAACCCCGTCTCGCACAGCCAACTGATCGTCCTGTCGAAGCTGGTGAAGCTGCTGCCAGCGAAAGAAGACAATGAACACAACGAAGACGAAACCTCAACACCAACAACTCTCAACGCCCTCCTCTGCAACACCACCATCTACATTCCCCCTCCAGCACCGAAGCCGCACCAGACCCCCGAATACCACGCCCTAATGGCCCGCCTGCGCGCCGAAGAAGAAGCCCGCAGCTACGAGCGCATGCTCCACCCACCGCCCACCCGCGAGACCTTTACCCAGCGCTTCCCCGGCGCCAGGAACCACCTACCCTCCGGCTTTAGCATCGGCGTAGACGAGGTCGACGACGTGTCCTACGAAGAAGTGCACCGGCAGATCATCCTGATCATCAACGTGCTGATATCCATCATCTGCGTCGCCGTCTTCGTATGGGTGGCGGCGCGGCACTGGACAGTGGGGAAGCGGCTGGGGCTGTCCATGGGAAGTGCGTTTGCCGTTGCTGTGTGTGAGGTGGTGGTGTACAGTGGATATGTGCGGAAGGTGCAGGAGGCGAAGAGGGCGGAGAAGAAGAAGCCAGAGATCAAGGAGATCGTTGCCAGTTGGGTGCTGGATCGGAGCAAGGACGGGGAAGAAAGCGTGGTGAATACATCCAAAGAGAAGGTTGATGATGGCATAAGATACAGGAAGGGTAAGCACCGCTGAAGCTTTAGAATCGGATTGGGGTGAGCAAACGCCGAACTATGCCAAAGAAAGACTCCCGCAATGCTTTTCGTATGCCGGATACGCCAAGCTTGGAAACACTGAGGTCGTTCGTACATATCCACTTTACTTCTTCTTGTTCCGACCAGCCACTCCTCCAGCGAACCGTCCGAGATTGCTCAGACTCGACCTGGGTTTGTGGCCTTGAGCCACATTCGCTGCACCAGGCGTAACCGGCGGTCTCATAGCTCCGGCTGGCGAGTTCGGCCGCAGACCGGGGTTCTTGGGTGGCACCGCGGGTGGACCCTTTGTCTCCTTCTCTTGAACCGTCTCAAGACCAACTGGAACGTCCTCGCCCATAGTCGCATGTTGTTGCGTGCGCCTCGCTTTCTCCTGGGTCGCCTTGAACCTATCGAGAAGCTCGGCCCACTTGACGCTGCCTTCTTCCCTTGCCTTGAGTCGATTGGGACGCTCAAAGCCGGATGCAGAGGGGCCTTGCGGCGCGCTGGAAGTACCCACTTCTGAGCTCTTTTGCCTCAAATGATTCAGGGTATTGGATTGGGGTACATACGTGCGTGGAGCAATGTGCAGGTAGCCAATAGCAGACACGCTGTTCAGCCTGTTCTTCAGTGCCGCGAAGGCTGATGATTGTGGAAGTAGCATGAGGAGTCCGTACAAGCACTTGTACAGATGCGGGTACTTCTCCGGTTCAAGAAGTTGGATGCGGAGGTCTATATATACGTCAGCTAACGCCTTGTGGCAGTTATGTTGCTGCTTACATGTGAACACTGGAGATTCCAGCAACTGCACAAGTTTGTCAATCTGAATGAGTGTGTTCACTGTCATCTCGAGGTCGGCACTTCAACAGTCAGCTCTGGTGGTAGCGTGTCGGCTTGTGAACATACAATACTTGCAGCAGGTGATACGCTTGCTCGTAGGCCTGTGCAAGGAGACACAGCGAGAAAGTAGCCACTGCGTTGTGGCACCACGCTTTGAACAGTGTGACGAAGAACGACTGTCCATCCTGGTCGAGTCAGTATCATCAGTACCTCATGTCCTAAGGGGCATGACAAACCTTGTTGTCCAAGTTGCGTAACCGTCTTCTGAGGTCAGCTAGTTCAGGTGCTGTGATGAGGTTATTGTTGAGATTCTGAACCATTATACTCGCGAATTCGACATCCTCGTCTTTTACGATGCAGTCTGCCATTGTGCGGTAGATCTTCTCCGCGCTCAAGGTTAGACACAACTGCCTGATGATGAGATTACCTCGCGTCTCCAGTAGCCTTCGATCTGTACAGAACAACTTCAGGAGATTAACCATGAAAGATGTGAAGTACGTATCATCGCTGTGCATGGAGATCTGAGACAGCAAGAGCAAGTCACGAGTAACGACGGCGTCAGAGGGATCAGATAGGGTCTTGAGCAGGGCAGGAAACGTTCCGTCGTCGACTGTGAGAATCTGTGCAAATATGAGCATGGTTCGCCGTTAGGTTTCTGTGAATACTCACTCTGCCCGGAGCCATTCTATGCAACATGATCAGCCATGCAATAGCCGCGACTCGGGTGGCTTCATGTTCGTTCAAAAACTGCAACGTGAGTGCGCTTACGGCAGCTTGATAGTCTAGCTCGGGTATAGGACGTGGTGACGGACCACGATCCTCTCCCGGTGTGGGAGATTGTGTACCTGCTTTGCCTTCTGGGACCTGGTCGCGCATCACTGCTTTGAGGAGTCTATTCGAGAGATTCGAATCTCTGCGTTGGGTACCTGTGAGCTCTTGACCCAGCTCGGAGAGGGAAGGAGGCAGCTGGATTTTGTCGCCTACATTGCTGTTTGGCTGATGGTCTTCGGATAGAGACAGTATGTATTGCATCAATGAAGCATTGACCTTGATAGCCTCTCCGCGGACTTCGTCAACATCGTGCGACATGCGCGGCAGCACGTGAGAGAGCAGACTCGGCACAAAGGGCATGATGTCCTCAGGACAGATCTCGAAGAAAGCGTTGATCCAGCGGAGAGCTGTGAGAACAATGCTCGTTTGCTCTTCCTCCGCGTCTGGAATGGTCAGCAGCCATTGTTGAACTAGAAAGTATGGGTCTTACCTGCGGGTGAGCTCAAAAAGCCCACAAGAATTTCCAAGATCTTTGGGTGGTCAACGTGCACGTCCTGTCCAGGAATCCAGTCGCCGTCCCCATTCACGGACTTGCCACTGTCACCAGACAATGAGCCACTATCTATACTTTTGTCTTCGCCATCATCAACAGATACTTGATGCTCGAGCGGGGTGCTTCCTGTAGCTTCGCTTTCGCCTTCGACCTCGCTGTGAGTACTCGAAGACGTGGATTGTCGGCGGCCATCCTTGCTTTGGCTTCTCTTGCTCTCTGCGATGCCCTTCTTGATCCTGGCAATCTTCCTTATTTCATTGAGGAATCTGTCCAATGCTACCTGTGTCATGGTATACACATCCGTGTTCGAATCGCTCAAGAATTTGAAGAGGCCCCCAAGGAAGCGGGGCAGATGAGCGATAAGTTCCAGGTCAGGTATTGAGTCCAGCAGCGTGACCCAGGCAACCAAGAATGAGCGTGTGAATGGGTTTAGGACATTGATCCGCTCTTCGAGAAGGGGTAAGAATCGTTCGAGGTTGAAGGCGGTCTCCAAATGGTGCGGAGGGTGTTCGGGTGACTCGTCTAGCCCAGGGGGGTCGTTTGGATGGTGTAGGACAGATATGTATGATGCAGCAGATTCAGACACAATGTCCTTCACTAGACGATCAAGCAGTTCAGCTCCGTTCTTGACTGACAATTCTGAGTCGGCGGCAAGCTGCGTGACTTGCGTCAGTACACTTCAAACTACGATCTCGCTGCGACTTACCTTGCACAGGGCATCAAATACTTGGTTGAAGTATATAAGTATCTCGCCCTTTGCAACCTTTGCAATGTTGTACATGCTCTCGCATGCATAATATCGAACGCGGGCATCGGAGTCGGAGAAGCAGGCAAGGACGGGAGGTACGATTTCTTCGAGGTAGCGGGCTACTTCCTGTGGTCGTGTGAGCAGAGCATTGCCATAGCCGCGGGTCTATACGCACAGGTCCCAGTGCTATCGAGGCTGCAGCAAGACCGATGAGCCCTCCATTGCGAGCGTGCGGCTGGTGGACAGCGTATGCGTAGTGGTGGCAGAGCTCGTGGACGATCTTGGCTATCCTGTCGTGGTCCTGCGCCTGAAGCGCCTCTCGAATGAGGCCCTCGAGCTCGAGTGCGCCGCTTTTGCGCTTGTCGTAGAGCTTATCGTTAAGCGCTTTCGTGATGTTGGGGTCCATATTGATAGATTGCGGCCGCTGCCTTTACATGCTGCAGCTACGGGCTCATCGTCGACTAACGCGCGGAAAGGGGGGACGCAGAACTCGTGAATGGCTGCCGGCGGGTGCGGTTGTTGTCGCGTCGACGTGCATGCTTCAACAGAGCGAGCGAGCCAGCCATGCGGGCTGCGGGGACGTCATCGCACTGCTGGAAGGCCATCCCTGCCCGCCAACACGGGAAGCTGAGAGCCAACAACTGCGGGACACCGACTGTCACACACACAACGTTTTTCTGATATGACTTTTTGGAGCTGTGAAAGCACGAGTTGGGCCTGACTTGCGCCATGACACCTAGAACCGACCGAATCCATACCCAGTCAAGCCCGTCTTAGCCATCCCTCGCCCTCACTCGTGGATACGGGCTAAGCGCTATACCCTACTCGTGCATATCATTCACCTGCACCCGTCAGGTGTCTCACGAGGTCAACATGGAGAAATTCAAGAACAAGCTCCAGCACCTTCGCAGAAAACCTTTGCCAGACCATCTCATGGAACCCAAGTTGAACCTGCCTGACGGCTTCAGATCTTGGGGTGTTGCGTTGTAAGTAGCGTCCCCATATGATAGTCGTCTTGGAAGGGAGAGAATGAACATACGATCTTGTTCAGTCCTCAAGCCTCCAAGTAATTCGAATCTTTCACTAACACCCGCAGTATCGTCTGCAACTTTAATGTTGATGTAGGGTAGGTAAGAGGCAGCCAGTCCACTTGCTTGCATGTCCCGAACCTGACCTTGCTAGACCAGAGATCGAGATTCTGTATCCACCAACAGTGCCATTCAACACCGCGGACCTGACTGCGATATGCTTCAATAGGTACAGCAATCTCGTGTGAACATAAATCATAGCTAACTCTGTTCTAGCTTCCCGGAGCAACAGAACACTGAGACGGCTGAAGACCTGGCTTTCAACTTCACTGTCACGAACAACTCGCCTGACATCAAGCTGAGCTCACCCAACGCACCACACGGCAGTGCCGACCTGTTCTTTGCATCATGTGTCTTCCGCCAGGAGTTCGATGACACCATGAAGAGGAGCTTCAACCAACGAAGTCTTGTCCTGATCTCGCACCACAACTTTACATCCTTCAACAACCGCATATTGGAGGTCATGACAGAGAGCGGAGTGATCAGCGACCCAACGACTCTCGAAGGAGCGCATGCGCAGATGAATAGTTGGTCGCCACCTTCTATAGGCCGCCACGAACTGCCTTTCCTAGGACGTATCCTGACATTGGACGTTGCACCTCATCCTTCATTTCCGCTCCAAGGCCTCGCTGGATCAACACCTCTAATAGCAGATCCCCACTCCTCGATCTACGCTTACGAGCCAATAGGCTCCTGGGACACCATCATGACCTTCATGCCCTGCATAACCGACCTCTACGTGCTGTACGAAAAGCTGCTCCTCTGCGAGTCCGTCATCGTCATCGCCAAATCTCCCCAACTCGCCAGCGAAGCCGTCTCGTCCCTCTTCGATATAGTCCGGCCCGTCCCGTACGCCGGCGTAGTAAAACCTTACATGACCATGCAAGCCGATTTCCGCAGCATCGGCATCGACGGCGGTACACCACGGCCTTTCATTATCGGCATCACCAACCCCTTCCTGTTGAAGCGCATCGTCGCCGCGGCCGAGAAAACCCAGGGCACACGCCCACACATCTTGTACCTGCAGAACTTCGACGGGCCGGTGCCGACGCGGCGGCATCACAGTTTGCACCACAAGAGCAGCCGCAACGTCCTCCTCGATTTGCCGGGTGGCGGCATCGAGGTCCACAGCCCATCGAAGCGGTTTCTAAAATCTGATTCTGCTGTTGTCAATCAGATTGAAGCGATCCTCAAACTAGGCGATCAGACATGCACACTCGGCCCCTTGATCCGTCGGCACTTCGCCGAACTTACAGCAACGTTCCTCGCGCCCATCAATCGATACCTTGCTACATCCAACGTCATGAGCCCCGGTGGGCACCAACGGTATGCGTCCTTCTCCATCCCGGAGTTCCTCGCAAGCGTTAGCAAGCATGGGACGAGTGTGAAACTGAGGGGCCAAGGTCCGATCCAGAGGCATAGGAGTAGAGATGGGTTATATGCGGCGTTTTGCGCAAGTGAGAATTTTTACAGTTGGTTAGATGTTAAAATCGGGTTGGAGAATGAGGCGAGTGCTGGGTTGCTTGGAGGTGCGGGAGGGGTGAAGGGGTGAAGGGCAGTGGAGTTGGTGAGGTTTCATAGCGTAATGTATAATAGAAGATTGAGTGATGGAAATTTTTGAGATATATTGAATAATGATTTAACGAGTGTTGTAAAGAGAAAACGCATAACACAACCAAGAACAAAGCAGCAAAAGCCTACAACGCCATCGCCATGCAGAAATCAAATCCCTCGAACTCGGTCAGCCTTGTACTCGTTCGCCTCCATTACTGCTTCTTGCACCTTGCCAGACAAACATCCACATCCTGCGCAAGGTTGGCGGGAATATACTTCCTGAACTCCTCAATGTTCTTGCCGTCAATCGTCTTCGGAAATCCAAGGGTGGCATTGATAACTTGACTATTCAAAGCAAAGAAGTTCTGCGCCACCTGACTCGTCCCCGGGTCCTCACTGTTGAGGCTGGCGACGAAAGTAGCCTTGTCGCAGTTGTCGTTGAACTGGAAGTGGATTGAACCCTGGGGGAACACAGTGCCTTCGAATTTATTCAGGAAGCCAGCGATCTCGGGATTCTGGCCCGCGCCCACGAGCCCGTTTTCCAAAACGTAGCCGAACTTGAGATTTGCGCCTTCGACGAGAGTCAGGAACTCGGTAGCGCGCGGGTGCACGTGCGGCGTGTTGATGCCACAGGGCTCGAGGAAGCCGAGCGTTGTGGAGATGCCCAAACCTGTAAGGATGGGGAAAGTCTCGATGTTTGCGGCTTTGGTGGCGCCGCCTTTCGCTCCGGGTGCGGGCGCGGCGTTGTTGAAGGAGAAGACGGTGAGGGTGCGGAGGGCGTCGCCGGAGAGTAAGGTGGAGCCCTGGACGAGAAGACGCTGGAAGCGCTTGATGGCGGTGGGGGCTGTGAAGAGGTCGCGGAAGAGCTGAGCCTGGTCCTGTGTTGGTGCTGGGACTGCTGGTGCAGAGGTGGTTGAAGATGGTGCTGGGAGGGCCTTGACGGAGCCGAAGGCCGCGATGGCGACGATGAGAAATTTGCTGATATTGAACATGGTTGTTGTTCGATTATTGAAAACAATGGAAAGTGTAGGAAATAAGAGAAAGATGGAAAAGGTGACACTAAAGTATGGTTTTGTAATGTGAGTAATGAGATGGAGCTTGATGAAGAGCTGATCCTACTTGTCTTTATACCTGTTCACTCCAGTCACTGTCTTTATGGTGCTGATGGTATTCAGTTCGGATACTGTCAATCCGAAGTACGCTGATAGCGTAGGGCTATGTCGTGCAGCAACGTGCACAATCGCTAAGCATGAGCTTAATCGAGTGGCAGCTGAGATTTGTTTAGACAGGCCTTACGGCACAAAAAACGATTGGATCTAGTGTGACAGAGTCGAAAATGTTTCCCTTCCAGCCACTCATCTGGGCGGCTGCTGATGGGCGTAGCGTGGCGCAGGCTGTGAGGTGCAGCGGGAGATGTGCTAGCCGTAAGACATCCACGAAGCTGTTTTGGTGATGAGAGCCATGTGCAAATAGATGATAAGGCGTGAGCTGTTTACAGACTGGAGGTGGGCTGCTGTTTCCAATCAAGTCGTTTGCTGCGATGCAGTGTACCAGCAGAACGTCGCTGACGACATCAATGAGGACGGCGACCTTAAAGGCCTTCTCACATGATGGTGCAGTTGTTGGATCTCTTCGCAGGCTGTCTCGGCATCTGTGGGCTGGCCAGCTGCGCTCGATTAGTCGTTGTAGCGTATATTTGGTGTTCTTTGTAAGTCTGGCGGTTGAGTTGTGTTGGTGTTGAAGCCTAGGCCAACTCAGCCTTGAACCTAGGGCTTAGCTCCATGGGCTTGTCAGCAGGCCGTGCCAGAAATAGATCTCCAGGCTTCAGGCGCAGACTCATCCAAAGTTCATCAACTTATTCATTGTCCGGAAGTTAGGTATCCGAATAGCTATCGTGCTCGCTACATTGAGATGAAGGTGGGTACGTAAGGAAAGAGCAAGTACATTGAAAGGTTACGAAAGGGGTAGTCGCTACGCTAAAACACAACAAACAAACAAACACCGCCTTTTCGCCGTAAACCTACCTGTTGATGCAGACCGAATTCAGAGAAGCCACCCATTCGTAATGCTCAAGCCTTTTTCTTGGCATGGTCTTCCGTATCAGTCTCGACATCCATGATATCGTAGCCACCCCTCCAGAAAGGCAGCACTTCGTCAAGAGTGAAAGCATCATCACTAGGAATAGATGGCGGTCCTCTCGTATGCGGAACTCCTTCCTCCTCCGGCTCGTCCACTTCCTGGATATTGTTGGTATTGGGAAAGCCCTTGTCTTCGAAGATGAGTGAGCCTCGCCTATCCCACGGTCCAGGCGCGCGCAGCTTGCGGCGTAGACGGCGCGCGTCGATGTTGTTGTCATCTTGAGGGTCATCGTCAGAATAGCTGCTGTCGCCTTCGACGCTCTCATCGTGTGTGCGCTTGAAGTGTCCTTGGCTCCACCTCTTTTTCTTGCGCAAATAGCGCTCTCGAGCTTCAGCTTCCTCGTCTGTTGATCCCTCTGAGACCTGCAGATCCCTCAGTTGGTCCATGACTCCAGTATTTTCCAGCGCAGTGCCGCTCTTATCGCTCTTGGCGTCCTCGCAATGGTCTGGCTTCACGACTTCAATGTTCTCGTCCTCGCTCTCGTCACTGTCCACCTCTTCGAGCTCGAAGTCGGCCTCCTCCACCGGTCGTCTGGGTCTTTCGTCTTCTTCTTCACTTTCCTCGTCCGAGCTGTCGTCATATTCACTCTCTTGAGGCGTTGTGCCGGCGTACGCGTGTCCGGAGACGCTGGAAGGTCTCGAGGATCGCTCAATCGACTCTGCTCGGGTGAATCGAAACTGGTGGCCTTGCCCGGTGGGTGTGAACTCGAGCGGTGGGGTGTGTAGCGATTTGCCGGCGCCTGTACGCTTGTAGAGTGGTGGCGTATGGTTCGCCTGCGACAGGAAGCGAGGTGGACCATAAACGCTCGACGCAGTAGGCGGCGGAGTTGGACAACCGTGAAGCATCTCGAAGTTTGGCGGGTGTTCGTGTGTCGCCATGTGGGCTGGGTTGGTGGTGTTCTTCACCGGTGGTGATGGTTGCGTCAGGCTGGCGGGCCAATTGCGACAGCGTACGTATCAATGATCTTCTCACTCGATCTTTGCTAATCTTATGGTATGCAAGGCCGGCGGACGTGTCTTGTTTTAGAGATTCGGAAGAAGGATTGTGCGGACAGTATCATTCTGGAGAAGGTTTGGGCGGGCGTAACTGGAGGGTTGAGCGGCGAGTGACAGACGGACTGGTGGAAGGCTTTACAGGTCAGACCCTGCTTATCGTGCAGGAAGAATGAGGAGTGCTACAGGCAGCAATGCAGGACGGGTAGCTCGCAGACAAAGAGAGCCACAGAGCGCAGGTCAGTGGAGGAGACGAAGTACGAGCGGCGGTGGTCGAATGGGGCGGAGGACGAAAAAAAACGAGGATTGGAGGAGGCGGGCCTGAGGTGGTCACAATTCCCTAATGCCTGGGATTGTGCGGGATGTCGCCAATTATCACCTGCGTTTCAGCAAAGAGCTGTTCGGCCGCGGTTCTTTGCAGGCGGGTCTGCATGCAGAAGTGCTTCTTACCATGACTCTACCTGGTGGCTGCGATATGTGTTCACGAGCAATTAGTTCCCATAAGGCTGCGCACAATCTTACCTTGCGTCAAGCCCAAGCAGCCCGACGAATGACGGCAGCACTTAGTATTGCGGCACGCATGGTTCTCTGGGTAGTGCTGGCCAGCTGGCAGCGGCGGGGCAGACATGCATAAAGGTATGCAGACATTCAACCGAGCGCACGCAGCGGAGCAGAAATTGAGCGGGCCTCGGGGCGGTTGCGGCTCTGCTTGGGGCAGGAGAACGAGACTTGAAGTCGACTAGTCCTGCTATGAGCCTCAGGCATCGATGATTCGTCTGTCAACGATGGAGTATCGTAGATCACGTGAATGCACTTTTGGTGGGGTTGTTCTTGGTGTTCGAGGTGGCCCATGCACGCTTCGCTATTCCGTTGCGTGGCAGGGACAGATTGAACCTCTGGCCAGAGCAGCTTGCGGCGGAGGCAGCAGAGCATCGACTATTCGCAACACCGTGTTTCTTTTTGTTTCTTACACGCCACCCTACCTTCGATACCGCCGTCTCTTGCATTGAAGCTGCACAGCGTGTCATTGAAGCTGCGGCTTCGCCCTCAATTCCACCATGGCTTCTTCCCCGAGCATGTTGACCAAGGTATGCAATTGTACAAGTGTGCGCTTCTGCATATATCTGACATCGCACAGTTCGAGTCCAAGTCCTCGAGGGCTAAGGGCATTGCTTTCCACCCCAAGAGGTACCTACACGCGCTCCGAATACCCATCTCCCTGCGCTGACCGCCCTTAGACCCTGGATCCTGGTGTCGCTGCACTCCTCCACCATCCAGCTATGGGACTACCGTATGGGAACCCTGATCGACCGTTTCGAAGAGCACGACGGACCGGTACGCGGCGTTGACTTCCACAAAACCCAGCCATTGTGAGCATTGAAGAGCGCTGAATGCGATTGCGCGGCATACTGAGACGAGACAGATTTGTGTCTGGTGGTGATGACTACAAGATCAAGGTGTGGTCGTACCAGACTCGACGATGTTTGTTCACATTGAACGGCCACTTGGACTACGTCCGCACTGTGTTCTTCCACCACGAGCTACCATGGATCATCAGTAGTTCAGACGATCGTAAGCGCACACCGCAGCTGCGCAGGGGACACACTGACAGAAGGCAGAAACGATCCGTATCTGGAATTGGCAAAACCGTAAGTTTCTTGGGATACCCTTGTAGATCAATGCTAACAGACGTAGGCTCTCTCAGTAAGTCGTAGTTACGCTGCCTCCCGAAACCACCTAACCCATCAAAGTCTGTACCATGACCGGTCACAACCACTACACAATGTGCGCACAGTTCCACCCAAAGGAAGATCTCGTCGTCTCCGCCTCGCTCGACCAATCCGTTCGCGTTTGGGATATCTCTGGGCTGAGGAAGAAGCACTCTGCGCCGACATCCATGTCATTCGAAGACCAGATGGCCCGCTCGAACCAGAACCAGGCGGATATGTTCGGCAACACAGATGCCGTTGTGAAGTTTGTTCTGGAGGGTCACGACCGAGGTGTCAACTGGGTCGCTTTCCATCCTACATTACCCTTGATTGTTTCCGCTGGTGACGATCGCCTGGTTAAGCTTTGGAGGATGTCGGAGACAAAAGCTTGGGAAGTTGACACATGCAGAGGGCATTTCCAGAACGCATCGGCATGTTTATTCCACCCACATCAGGACCTGATCCTGTCAGTGGGTGAAGACAAGACTATTCGGGTATGGGATCTTAACAGGAGAACATCCGTCCAGTCTTTTAAGAGGGAGAACGACCGTTTCTGGGTTATTGCGGCGCATCCGGAGATCAACCTTTTCGCTGCTGGTCACGACAACGGTGTCATGGTGTTCAAACTGGAGCGCGAGCGCCCTGCGTCTGCAGTCTACCAGAACAACCTCTTCTACATCACCAAGGAGAAGCACGTTAGGTCATATGACTTCCAGAAGAACCTCGAGTCGCCCTCCATGCTTTCCTTGAAGAAGCTTGGTAGCCCATGGACACCTCCACGAACTCTGTCTTTCAACCCCGCTGAGCGCTCCATTCTAGTTACGTCGCCTGCAGACAGTGGCACATACGAGTTGATTACCCTTCCTCGCGACGCATCTGGCGCGGTTGAACCAACCGACACAAAGCGCGGCTCTGGAAACTCGGCCGTTTTCGTTGCCAGGAACAGATTTGCGGTTTTCAACCAAGCTAACCAGCAGATTGACATCAAGGACCTTACCAACTCGACAACAAAGACTATCAAGCCCCCACACGGCACCACTGACATCTACTTTGGCGGTACTGGCAACTTGCTTCTCATCACTCCCACGACTGTTGTATTGTACGATATCCAAGCCAAGAAGAATCTTGCGGAACTCACTGTGTCTGGTGTCAAGTATGTCATTTGGTCTTCAGACGGGCTACACGTTGCTCTTCTGAGCAAGCACAACGTTACAATCGCCACCAAGAACCTCGATCAAGTCAGCACGCTGCACGAGACCATTCGCATCAAGAGCGCTACCTGGGACGATACCGGTGTGCTCCTCTACTCAACCTTGAACCACATCAAGTACAGCTTGATGAACGGCGACAATGGTATTGTTCGAACTCTGGAACATACCGTTTACCTGGTCAGGGTCAAGGGGCGCAACATATACTGCTTGGACCGAGCCGCAAAGCCAAAGATCCTCCAGATCGACCCTACAGAGTACCGCTTCAAGCTTGCTCTCGTAAAGCGAAACTACGACGAGATGCTCAATATCATCAAGACTTCCAGCCTTGTTGGTCAAAGCATTATCTCATACCTGCAAAAGAAGGGTTACCCTGAGATCGCCCTCCAGTTCGTCCAGGATCCCCAGACACGCTTCGAGCTCGCCATTGAGTGTGGCAACCTCGAGGTCGCGGTGGAGATGGCGAAGCAGCTAGACCGACCTAAGCTCTGGCAGCGACTCAGCACCGAGGCTCTCGCACATGGCAACCACCAGATAGTGGAGATGACATACCAGAAGCTGCGCAACTTCGACAAGCTCTCATTCTTATACTTGACAACAGGTGACCAGGATAAGCTCAAGCGTATGGCCAAGATCGCCGAACACCGTGGAGACATGACGGCACGCTTCCAGAACGCACTCTACCTCGGCGATGTTCAGAACAGGATAGAGATGTTCCAAGAGATCGATCTCTACCCGCTGGCCTATGCCACTGCAAAGGCTCATGGCCTTGACGAGCAAGCGCAGGCCATCCTCGAGGCGGCTGGTATCACAGAAGACCAGATCAGCGTACCCTCGATAGGCAATCCTCTTGAGCCCCCTAAGCCAATCGTCCCCACCTTCAAGGCAAATTGGCCTACACGAGCAGCGTCCTCGAGCGTGTTTGAGAAGGCTCTTGCTGGCGAGATCGAGGGTGTTGTCGATGAGGAGCCAGCAGCCAACGGATATGGAGATGAGGATCTGCTTGGCGATTCAGAGGCTGCCGATGCTACTGCTGAGCTCGGTGGTGATGACGAGGAGGATGTCGGTGGGTGGGATATGGGAGATGATGGTGATGTTGAGGCTGAAGACGACTTCGTTGAAGTTGAGGGTGCTGATGCAGGCGCCGGCAGCAGCGAGGCCGACTTGTGGGCACGCAACTCGCCGCTCGCGGCAGACCACATCGCTGCAGGCTCCTTCGAAACTGCTATGCAGCTACTGAACAGACAAGTCGGCGCTGTCAACTTTGCCCCTCTCGAGGATCGCTTCCAGGAGATCTACCAGTCGACACGGACCTTCTTGCCCGCTACCCCCAACATGCCCTCTCTTGTCAATTACGTCCGGAGAACTGTCACCGAGACAGACTCACGAAAGATCCTGCCAATCATCCCACGAGACCTCGAGTCTATCCTGTCGTCTGACCTTGCAGCTGGTAAGCAGGCGTTGCTGAAGAATCAGCTTCCCGATGGTGTAGCTGCTTTCAAGAGGTTGCTGCACCTTTTGATTGTCAACGTTGTCGCATCGCAAGCAGAGCTCACTGAGGTACGTGATCGAAGTGCTCTAGCTATAAGACTGTGCTAACATTGTGTCCAGGCGAAGAAGGCAATCACCGTCGCTGCCCAATACACACTTGCTATGTCTATCGAGCTCGAACGCCGTGCACTCACCAAGGGTGCCACCGATATTTCCGGCCTTTCGGACGAGGACAAGAAGCGTGCTCTAGAGCTGTCTGCCTACTTCACTGTTCCTGAGCTCGAGGGAGCCCACAGGTCGCTTCCTCTATCAGCAGCGATGAACTTTGCCCACAAGAACAAGCAACTCAACACAGCATTGAACTTCGCCAACGCTCTGCTCGACAGGACAGGAAACGCAAAGATGAAGGAGTCCGCAAAGCGTGTGAAGACTGTCGCTGAAAGGAACCCTTCAGACAACATCGAAATCGATTTCGACCAATTCGCTGATTTCGAGATCTGCGCGGCTAGCCACACTCCCATCTACGGTGGCAGCCCCTCAGCTGCCTGTCCTTACGATGGTTCGAAGTATCATGCCAAGTACAAGGGCACTGTATGCAAGATCTGCGAAGTATGCCAGATTGGCGCGCCTGCAAGTGGTTTGAGGTTGGTTGGTTGAACACTGATGGGTTTGGAGTCTTAGCATTGCTTACGGTTAGAGTTGAGAGATGTGGCAGCATTCTGAGGATGATAGATGTAGCGGACCACTGTGGTCATCGACAAAATGCGAAACGATATAATGTTCAGATCATTTGGGCCCTTGATTTGCCACCTTATTGGATGAATGCCCACCTTCGCTAGCGGTTTCCTTGTGTACGATGCTCTTTCCTCATTTCACACCAACGTGCTACCTCCTGCCCAAATCATTGTCCAGTAGGACAGAACGACATCCACGCACTTCTTACCCTCGACCTCGCACAGATCGGACAAACACAACGCAGCGATGCACGCGCTGAACTTCTCACCTATCGACATTCCTGGGCGCGCAGGCACGCACTCGCTCAATTATCCCTGGTCGCTGTGTTACTACCACAGATGACGACCTCAAATCTTACTTGCCCTACCTCATCCGCCTTACCTTTGCATTCTTTCCATTCCGCAGTTTTTGAACGGTTCCTTGTCTGTACTTGGACATCCTGTCCGGTGTTGCTAATTGATCGCTACACTGTCCTTCTTCGATGAGACTCAGCAGGGTGCAAAGACTCCAAGTCCGAAGTCCACTTGTACTAGTCCTTTGTCACGAACCATACCTTATCGTTGTGGATCTCATCAAACGAATCTTCATCCGAGGCTCCTTGTCGACGCTCCGCCAACCTTCACAATTCCCTGAGTTTTCACGTGGAGCGAAATTTGTGTACAACGGCAAACAAGCTCAAGTACGGACTACGGATACAGAGCTGTACCACAACGACAACTACGCACTGGCACTCTTGCGGCGGCCAGAGTATATTGGCGTTTGGGAACATCCGTCCGTATCGAGTCACTCGATGCATCAGTCCTATACAACTGCTGCTCCAAGGCAGCTCCACACGACCCTTCCTGGTCCAAATGGCACCCACGCATGCCTTACACTGTATGATGTATGCCCACATACCGCACAATCTACATATACAAACTTGCGACTCAGGGATCCCTATTTCCACTACGACCTGCCAACCCTACCAAGTACACCTCGTTCGCAAACCGTTGAATACCTTGACCGACAAGGAAAGAACATAGTCGAAACAATGCAGACTGGACTCTCACTTATCCCACCTTCACGAAGCTCAAGAGCTCTCGACTACGTGGATAGGCAGGCTAAGGACCTTGGCAACATGGCTCGATCCAAACTCTCAACAATTCATCATCCAAAGGAGAAAGCAATGGCCGCATACCTCGCCCCTCTCGTCATGTCAAGACACTCGCCTATGATGCACCATGTCCGCGAATCCACCGCGCCGCCAGTACGCTCTACCATAAAGCACACTGTACCCGAAGCCTCTCCAATGCCAACGATGTACCTCCTCACTTTCTCCACCGACCGTGCGCCAACAACCAGTGACTTTGCGGCCATCCTGAACAGACACCTCCCCCTAAGAGTACCGCTGATGTATACTATCGACGCACGCTCGTTCCTTGTCCCACCTCGAATCATCTGCGAAACGTATTCCGGCGTCTCTGACATAGTGCAGCATAAGGTGCTGCGCGACTCCGGGGCACGGAGGGAGATTGACTATGCGGTCGACGGGCTGACCAAGTTCGTCAAGCATGGGGGCAGGGAGACTGGGCTGGCGGTGTGTTGTACGGCAGGCACGCATCGTAGTGTTGCTATTGCGGAGTTGATTGCGCAGGGAGTGAGGGATGAGGTTAGACGGTTGGGTACTGGAGATGGTGTTAAGATTGTTGTTAGGCATGTGCATCGGGTCAGGGGACCGAAAGACCCATACTGATCGGGCGTCGAGGACGAGGAGATTGTCTATGTGAATTGTCTCAGAGAACCAGGTATCAGATAAATACGAGGTAGCGTAGCGTTTCTCTTCAGTGTAATCACATTCATCAATCTACATAACTCCACTGATGCTGCTAATGAGCCGGGTAACTTTTACAGTCCAAAACGCCAAGCAATGCCTACACGGTTCCTACCAACACACCATCCACATGCCAACTACAATTCCGACCGGAGTGCGAACAGGTTAAGGTGAAACGTTGAACTTGAGCCTGACTCCCATACTGGCCAGCTCAACATCGAGGTACTTGAGGACACCAGGTACGGCAACCGTAGCAATATCATCACCGCCACTGAAGCGCATACCCTGCCCATCGGTCCAGGTGTCACTCTTGCTCTGGTGCCCATCAGCCAGAGTAGCGCACCTCCTACACCTGATCGTCAAGTTCCTGCCACCCGCATCCTTCTTGCGGGAGTACTCGCTGACCGTCGGTGCAGTGCTCAAGAAGCTACCACATCCACGACAGATAGCGGCCTTGGTGTAATCGGAGCAGTTCATCAGACGATCTTGGAGCAAGAATGCAGTACCGTGGGCAATAAGCGCATCACGCTCCATCTCACCAACACGGATACCACCACCCTTCTTCCTTCCCTTGATGGGCTGACCAGTCATCGAGTTGATGGGACCCGTGGTACGGACCTGGTACTTGTCGTTGACCATGTGCCTCAGACGCTGGTAGTAGACGACTCCAATGTAAATGTCAGCAGCAAGTTCCTGACCTGTGATGCCAGAGTACATAGGCTCGTTGCCATAGTAGTTGTAGCCGGCCTTCATGAGCTGATGGCCGAAGAAGTCGACGGCGGTGTTCTGTTCGTCGAAACGGAAAGGTGTGGAGTCTTGGGCAATACCGTGCATGGCGCCTGCTTTGCCAGCGAGCGACTCGACGAACATACCGATTGTCATACGGGAGGGGAAGGCGTGAGGGTTGATGATAACGTCGGGTTGGATACCAGATTCGGAGAAAGGCATGTCGATCGAGGGCCATTTCTGAGAGCAGACACCCTTCTGTCCGTGGCGAGAGGAGAACTTGTCACCGATAATGGGTGAACGGGGAACGCGGAGCTTGACGCTGATCTTCTGGCAAGGTTGGGTACCGTCCTCAGAACCGATGATGCGAACCTCTTCGACGAAAGCCAGCTCGTCCTCCTTGTATTTGAAGAACTGTGTCACGGCATCGCGGTTGACGTAGTCGTCTGTAGCTGCGTCGTACGAAACGGTGTGCCATGCAGCGATAACATCGCCGTGGCGCAGAAGCGTTCCAACACGTGGGAAGCCATCCTCATCAAGAGTATCTAGGTATGAGGCCTTCTTGAGTCCTTCAGGAGCAAAACCGAACAGTTTCGACACGGTCTTTCCGGATCTGTTCCTGCGGCCACCTTCCTCGAGATCACAGATCTTGGTCTTGTAGATAGTACCGTGACCGAAGCCACGTTCGTGTGCAGATTTGTTCAAGATCATAGCGTCGTCCATGTCGTAACCGGTGTAGGAAATGACCGCTACAACAGCGTTCGTGCCATTAGGGAAATTGTCGAAACCATACTCGTTGTGTAGGGGCGGTCGTACAATCGGGGTTTGACCTGTCTGCAGACGGTAGGTCTTATTGTCTGTGCGGTAGCGCAAGGCTGTTCCTGGGGTTCCCATAGATTGTTTACCCATCTGACACTGGTACATGTTTCTCGGAGATTGGTTGAAATCGGAGAACGGTGTCATGTTGGCGATGATTGAGAAGATGTTGGTGGGGTCGAATTCAACGTGCGTCGAGTCGCCAGACACAATCTCAGGATCCGTGCAAGCTATGGACATGTAAGGCTGTTCGAAAGGGCCCACATAGTCGAGCTTGCCGAGAGGCAGGTACTTTACAGGTCGGTACATGCGTGCAACCTGCGAGAACATGAAGACACCAGGGTATTGGCCACCGTTGGAGGTAGGCACATAACCAATCTCGAGCTCCAGCGGTACATCATGTGTGCCTTCAACCTTCCAGTAGCGCAGTGTGTCCGCGATGGTCTTAGCCTGCTTTGGTGAGCAGAAGCCTAGGACGCGGCCGTCAAGCTGTACGACCACGCTTGATTCAAGTGACGCGGAGGACTTGCTTGATACGCCTAGCTGCGCCACAAGCTTAGGAACTGCTGAAACATCAATGTTCTGTGTAGCCAACTTGCACTTGTGTGCAAAGTGGTTGAGCAGACCACATGGAGAACCGTCAGGTGTGTGTACAGGGCACATGAAGCCCCAACTCTCCGGTAGCAATTTTCGCACAGTTGTGGTTTTCAGCTGAGCGAAGAAAGCACCTCTGTGTACCATCCTGAAATGACTGATGAAACGGTAGAAATTGATCTTCTCAGCCACAACAACGAAACCGGCCGTCTGCTGCAGGTCGAGACCAGTTGGACTAACAAGATTACCAGTGGAGAGGAAGTATTCCATGGCGCGTCCGATGTCCATGGTTGTCCGCTTGAGGACCCGTGGGACAAACTCCTTCTTGAATTCTGGCGATGTGAATGACTTCCACTCAGATCGACGACCCCAGTCCTGCAGTACAGGTCGAATTGAGTTCAGCCACTCGTCTAGCCTTTCCTTGATGACCATTCCGTAGAGCTGACCACCAAGCAGGATCTCCTGGTTCTGAACCGCATCGGGGTTGTCGACCGAGCATTCGCCCTCAACCAGTGAGTACAGTTTCCGGATCATGAAGAGGATCATCTGGAACTTGTCGGCGTTTTGCGCAGGCGTGACGTTGTAGGCTCCGAGGTGAGGCAGGACAATCTTGCGCAAAAACTCGACACCCGCTTCGTCGTCGCTGGCATCATCTGGAAGCTGCAGTACGACCTTGAACTTGGATCCCAGGTATGCCCTGGTCTTCGCTTGCGAGTGTAACCCGTAGACCTTGTACGTCCGGAGCAGCAATTCCACTCTATCCGTGACGAACTGCTTCTCTGCCAACCCCATCGAGCCAGCTGCACCGACAATGCCCTCGAAGATGTCACGGTCGTTTGTCTCGACAAGCGCCTTCATGACCATCATGACAGGGACTAGGTATTCGGCCTTCCTCCATGAAAATCGGAAGTTGACATTTCCGTCGCTCAAGTAGTGTAAGGCGTTTGTTTGCGACGATTGATCGGTGCGTATCGAGCGGATCTGGATACCATACTGTGTATAGCCGGGGCCACGGTTGGTGAAGGCACCACGCTTGATGGCCATGGGGTAGTTGCGCCTGTTCACCTGCAGCATTCGGATGATCTTCTCAATGCCGTTGACGATGAAATAGCCACCCAGCTCCTCGGTCTCTTCCTTGGCCTTGACAAGCTGATCAGGGCTCATGTTCTCGAGGTGGCACCGGTTTGACTGTCACGAGTTAGCCTCAATGCTGCTGTACGCGTGCGCGTTCCGGTAGCTCGGGTGAGTCTCACCCTCAACATGATGGGAACCTGTCCCAGATCGCAGACCTCTTCCTGCCAGTCTTCTCCGTTGACTCTCCACTGCATGCGGGCGCGAAGCTTGCCGCGGTAGGTGGCATGGCGCTCTCGACACTCTGCAGGCAAGATGTTGCGGTTCTTGAGGGCGACCTTGTTGGACGGTGGCAGGACAGCCTTGTCGAGGAACACATCCTGGATGCGCACAGAGAGGCTGTTTCTGCGCCCAATCTCCTCGGGTTGCGCATATGGGTTGCCATCTGTGAAGCTCTTAATGCCAATGTCCTTGATGCCCTCCTCTACCTGGCCGCCGGGCGCAAAGATAGTGTTGAACGAGTTGATGTGGGGGTCAACGGCTGCAGCAAGCGTCGGATAGGCGGTCTTGTCCTTGGGTGGGTTCCGGAACAGGTGCTGGCGGCGCTTGGTGTCGAAATCAGTCGACCACTGTGGCTGCTTTTTCGCGGCAGCAGGAGCCATGGCGGGCGACTCTTGCTAGGGAAAGTCGCGTGGGCGGTCACAGTGAGCGAACTGTGGTGGGATGCAAGATCTTTGGCAAGAGCTGCATAACTTTTTTGGATGGTCAATGCGCACTTGCCCGCGGAATCGCGCGCTAGCCCAGAGCTTGCTGCAGCGGAAGTCACCTGGCCGCGGCCAATGTGTGCAGCACAACCTCTCCACCTGCGGCCTTTTCTCTAGGGCGGCGCAGTCCTCGCTCTTCACATCGTCACTCTGCGGACAGCACGGTTTGCATTTTCATGGTATTGTTGCCAATTCTCTATTGCTGCTCGACACCGGCGTGATCGCCAATCACTACCGGACCAGACCCCGCAGCAAGGATTCCCACGCTTTCGCACCAGCATCCATCGTCCATCACCTGTCCTCGCGGGTAGACGATCACGACTCGAGGCCACTATCATCGACAGTGCTCCCATCATGGCGAGCATCTTCCGCCGAGTCTATGACTGGCTCCTTCGCCTGTTCTGGTGCGTCTGCCTTCTTGCCTTCCGCCTGCACATGCACAAGCCTCGATGCCTGATGCGCCTTGATATCTGTCCACTCCTACCAAGCTCAGCTGCAAGGAAGAGCAACACGACATTCGAAGATGAAACGAGATGGAAGCTGACTACGTTCACTCTGTAGGGCGACAGAGATGGACATCACTATGATCGGGCTGCAAAACGCTGGCAAGACATCGCTGTTGAGAGTTCTGGCGGTGAGTGTCTTCCAGATCGGGAAGTGGCCGCGCTACACCCACGATATCTCTGCGAGCATGTCCGACTGACGAGATGCTGTCTAGGGAGGCGAGTTCACTGTTGAGTGCGTCAATACCCGCTTGAGGTTGCGCAAGCAGCAGCATGCCGACCGCGCAGCTCTGCGCGACCATGAGCTCCATCGTCACAGTTGGTCCAAGCGCTAATGGCTATAGCTCCATCCCTACCGTTGGCTTCAACATGAAGCGCGTTCAGAAAGGCCATGTAACCTTGAAGTGGTGAGTGCTTTCTTGTGCCGCCTTGGTCACGCAGGTCCAGCTCTTGTGGCACCAAGCCGGTTTGAGCCACTCTTCCGGGATGCAGGCATACTCCCCTGTCCTGTATCATCTGCTGACCATGAGCTACAGTTGGGACCTCGGAGGGCAACCTAGGTTCCGCTCCATGTGGGAGAGATATTGCCGTGGTGTGAATGCCATAGTGTAGAACTCCATTGCACGTGCTGACATGCTTCCGCTGACCCGTCCAGATTCATCGTCGACTCTGCCGACAGGGACGCTCTGCCGGTTGCGAGAGAAGAGCTCAAGCTTCTGTTAGAGAAGCCAGCTCTGGAGGGCATCCCTCTTCTCGTCCTCGGGAACAAGTCCGACCTTCCAGGCAAGCTCTCGGTCGATGAGCTTATCGATGCACTGAACCTGAAAGAAGTGTCGCATCGAGAAGTGAGCTGCTATGGAATCAGCGCCAAAGAAGAGACAAACCTCGACGCTGTGCTCCAATGGTTGGTTGCACGTGCCAGCAAGTAGGTGCGGTGTGGTTCTGCCCGACGTAACGTGACCGGCGAAGGCTTGCCTACATCATGCCTAACAGCGCATTCGATTCGATTTGGTGCTCTTCGATCTTTCGACTTTTACGACTTCGACGCGCCTATGTTCACACGAGTCCACGGCCGTCAGCTTCTTACGACATGCTTAATGATTCTTACGACTTGAACGGAAGACAAGACAAGCAGGTCATACTGCAGGCCAGCGATGGCCACATCGTGTTTCCAGCCCCAGCATATGTTGTCTTTTTGTCTTTTCTGTGGCGAGTATGGGTTTCCTTGGGACGACGGACGGTCGCCGGTATATCTGACTCAGCATGTAGCATTTTCATTTGTTTCGGTTCGAGCGACAATATAGCGAGCGTGATAAAGAGATGGATGGTTCGGTCCAGATCTGGTTCGAGTATGTAGCGGAATAGTTGTTGTATCTCAGAGTGGCTTTCATGAGATGTTGCAGTATCGGCTTGCATTCCGCATGATTATGGTTGCATGCCCCTTGCGAATCGTGACTTGCGCGTGCTCGTGACCTCGTGTTTAAGCCAGCTCTCGAAGACAATTCCAGCACCTGCTGTTGCAATCGTGTGCATGCAAGTAATGTCGTCGAGCAGCGCAGTCTGCGTAGCCTCAGATCCAGAGTCCGGTATGGTGGAAAGCTGACGAAATTGGTCCTCTCGTGTCGCGGTCGCACAGCAATGAAAATCGGCCCTTGACCAGGGTATCCGTGTTGGTGGGGAGAGGGAGCACACAACGGCAGAACAATCGCAGATTGAACGTGGAGAACAGCGACAAGACCGCAGGAGACGATACAAGGAAAGAGAAGGAGAGCAGAAAGCGCACGACCACGAGTAATAGTATTATTTCAGCAGCTTCGCTGGCAGTGGGACCAGCGCGCAACCATGCCATCTACAATTGAACAACTCATCCTGCATTAGCGTATCCAGGAAATTGAGGTCTTGTGCGCTCTCATTGGCTGTGCTGACACAGGTCAGTCGTGCATCCCTGCCTTCGCGTACACTGATGGAATGGTGCTGCGATGAAATGTTGGGTGCAGGAACGCGAGGAGAATCAGATGGGAGAGTTGCTCCTGACGAAGGTCCAGTGGAGGTTTACTGGGCGGGGATGCAGAGGTGCGGCGAGGATTGAGGCTGGTGCATCAGCCTTGTGGGCACTGTGGAAACGGTCCTGCAGTGCGACAAGCGGACTGCTGCAGAACCCCACAGTTTGGCGAGTCGCGAACGTTCAACACCAGGTTGAAGAACCTTGAGTATGCTCGATGTCTGCTCACGTGCGGTGGGTGCGCTGCCAGACACCTCAGGATTCAAGAAAGCGCCGTGATACACAGTCCTAAGGCGCCAACGCTGGCTTGACTTGAACGTGCGGCGAAGGGAACGGTGACTGTTGGCCGTTTGACAGCTTGGAATTGACCTCACGACATTCGCCTCTCTGCATTTCACATCTCCGAGATAACTGTCACCGTCTGATTTTCGCCGGCCTCGTGAACGTTCCAGGTTGGAACCGAAGATTCGACAGTCATCCACCTGCTCGAGTATCTCCACATTTGGAGACCAAGCCACCGCACGTCCTGCAGAACATCAGCAGCTCTTGGTAAACTCGCCTCAGCAGCAAATCACAGGCTCTTGTCCCGTCATTACCAGGTCGCGGCGCACGCCGTCCCAGCCGAACTAGTATTCCCGCCAAGTGCACAGCCGCACCGATCTTCGAGAGGCGGGCCTGTTCAAGCATTTAGTGTTCGTCATACCCACAGCCCCAACTTCTCCGCGGTCCACCAGCTCGCAACACCCTCTCACAGCTCCTCGAACCACACCTAGTTTCGACCGAATACACGGCCAAGCAAGCGCAAAGATGCCTGCTCTAGTTGCTCGGCAATTCTATGATGATGAGTACGTTAGTCTCCTGTTGTGGCTTTGCATTTCCTTGTGTTGTTCCCGTATAACTTGTCGCGCGCCCTAGCTTCTGCGAACGGTCGCTGAACGACGTCATTCATCGCACACCTCCTACATCTACATACCTCTCTCCTGCTGTCTTACCTTTCCTCCAACATCGCCAATATGCTTTCCACATCAACAACAAACGCTCGATTACTGTTGTTAGCAGCTTTATCGTCGCAATTTACTCACGTTATGGCGCGGACTAGATGTTACTATGACCGCTATGGTGTCCAGCGGTGCTACCGCCAGTCCGCATGGAACTCTTGGGTGCGATGGGTCGTCCTTGCAGTCATCGTAATCGGCTTCCTACTCTTGTTCTTCCTCTGCAGGTAAGTTCACCACTGTTTAGCTCCCAAACAGCTGGACGCAACCTTGATATTATGATCATTCCACTGACACCACCTAGTTGCATTACTGCCCGTCGCAGGAGAAAGGCCGGTCGCACACCCTTCTACGGCACCGGCTGGGCCGCAAGACCTACGAACGGAAACAACACTGCACAACCCTACTACAACAACAACAATCATAACAGCGCACCCGCACCACCCTACTCCGCCGCAACCAACAGCAACAACAACGGCTACTACGGTAATGGCGCGAATCAGAGCTATTACGGTCAACAGAACGGCGTCGAGCTGCAGAGCCCGCAGCCCACATATGGTGGCAACAATCAGTACGCTCCACCTCCTGGCCCACCTCCGGGCAAGGACGGTATCATCCGATAAGCGTGTTCAGAAACCGAACCACGCTCAACTCACACTCTCATATGAAAGTAGTACCGGCTACGACTAACGAACGACGTTCTTACTCAGTTCTTCCAATTTTGAAGGAATAGCACGGGTAGGGTTCAATTACCACGGAATACCTTATGTTTATGTTTTTTGCTTGTACGTTTCTTGCTCCACTGAAGCTGTATGATCAGTAGTATAATAAAATGACAACACATCTTTTACACCTCGTTGAACCTCCATCAATCAGCGAACCAGCAATCGGGCTTGTGGTTTAGTGGTATAATATTCCCTTAGCATTTCGTCTCGCAGCTGCACTGCAGCCCGTCGAAAAAATCTTGGGAATGGCCCTGGGTTCGATTCCCAGCAAGTCCATTTTCTTTTGCATTGTCGTTGTCGTTGTCCTGTTACTCTATGCGTAGTTGTCGCGATTTTTTTGCGTTGTGGATAAGTCTAGCCATGGACGCGGCCGAGAACACTGAACTACTCGGGCCCACATCCAGCCCTGTCAAGCAGACCCGAGGAGTACTTCAGCATGCGTTGGTACGTTTGGCGATATTGACGGTCCCTCCTCCGAGGCTCCAACGAGTCACAATCAGGCTCTCGATTCAGTATAACCTACTCCGTTGTCTTCAAGGGCCCGAATCCCCAGTCATCTCTTCCCATGGCTCAAGACTTCTTGCAAAGTCGCTGGAGATGGGGCTCCTGGCTCTAAAACCTTCACAGTATGATTACTCACATTAACAGTTCTTGGGAGTTTTCATTGATGATTTGGGAACGCTGGAGTAGGGGCTAAGTTTCCCGGTGGCAAAGGACGAGAACAACACGGTGATGAGTACGGCGATGTTGTACATCACGGCCCAGAAGAGGGGCTCGAGGAAGAGCAGCTTGAACAAGAGGCTGGCGTGAGTGAGGTTGAAGACACCGCTGATGTTCTTGAAGCTGCTGTGGCTAGTGCAAATGACATCGAGTCCCGCGCTTACGACTCAGATACAATAGTGTTTGAGGTACGGCTGTTTCTAGATAGCAAAGCAGAGGAGAGTGAAACAAGCGGTATCTTGGAAAGTGGTGATGTGGGGTGTGGCAGAAGGAGGCAAGGAAGGAAAGCAAGCAGTGCAGCAAGCAGTAACAAGTCGAAGGCGCTTAGGGGAGGATTACTAGGGCGCGAGGGATCAGCAATCACACCACTTTGTAGTCGTCTGAGGTTTTGACTGGTTGCAAATAGCCTTGCAATCAACACTGAATGCCTCCGTTGATCTTGTCTTTAGGGGTATGCTGTTGTTGTCCCCTTGGTCCCCTTGATTCACCTCATACAGCCTTTCGCACTGGCTCCAGATCCTCGTCAGCGTCAGAGCTGGTCCTACTTCCCAATTCAAACTCCTCAGTGCGCTCGATTTTCTTCACATCCTCATCCCCAACACCATTGAAGGTCTTCCAGAAAACAAATCCAGTAATCGCCGCAGCGCTCGCAAGCCCGAAATAAAGCCATTGTAAGTGCGGATCTCTTGCCAACGGCGCAATCAAGACACCCAGGGCGCTACCGCCCGCGCTGGTCAGGAGAAAGAGGCTCATGATGAAGCTTTTCATATTCTCCGGCGCCTTCGCATACGCGAGCTCCAATCCCGTGATACTCGCCAGAATCTCACTGAGCGCAATGAGCACGTACGCCGGCGTCTGCCATGCTACATGAATCTCATTGGGTTTGAATTGCCCGTCGCCTATGGCACCGGCGTCGCATTTACTTGGGTGTGAGTAGCATGGCGGCGCGGCGTAGATAAAAGTCTGCAGACCTCCGGCGTACAGCATAGCGAGCGCGGCGATCAGGAAACCGAGGGTTATGCGTGTCATAGGTGTAAAGGCAAGATGGAGGCGGGTGCGGATGAAAGGGTAGATTAGGCGGTCCATGAGCGGGACTAGAATGACGATGGTGATGGGATCTAGATTCGGAAGGATATCGTTTGGGAGGCCATGGAGTTGCATTTGGCCAGCTTGGGGATATTAGGTATAGCTTGCGATGGGTTGGGTGGGGAGGAAACGTACCTTGTGAGACGAAGTTGTTCATCATTTGTGAGTAAGCGACCCAGTATATGGGGAAGAAGAGAAAGACTTTGCAGGCCAGTAGGGCAGTCTTTAGCTCGTCGATGAAGTCGTCATCCCAGGTGACTGTGTGCTGCCCGCCTCGCTGGGCAGATAGTCGTGCCTTATTGATATCGAAGCCATTGCATGCGGCGATCCAAAGCGCGCGGAAGCAGCTTCCAATGACACCACCCTGAGGCGGCTTGATGATGTAACGGTCCTTCCCCCAGACCAGTACAGCGTATCCAACACAAAACATGACAAGAGGCAGCAGGTAAGCGCTCCAGAATCCAACATGCAACTCGAGAAGCGTAGTAGCAATGGCGGATATGGAGCCCACATTGATACACATGTAGTATATCTTTCCCAAATTAGTGGTCGACCGAGAACAGCGTCCAAGTGAGACATACCATGTAAATCCGCTGAACCGTAATCTCGGGATCAACAATGACCTGTTTTCCGTCCTTCCTGGTTTCCACAAATGCCCTCGTACTCCTCACCTGCTCCGCAATAAGCGGACTAACATTACTCTTGATCCCGCCCGTACCTAGTCCAATAATCACCATACTCGCAAGCAGCCCCGGAAATGCCGCACCTCGCTCAATACTCCACGGCAAACTCGTCACAAACAAGACCGCAATGCCCGCCATGTACACCAGACTAAACCACTTGATCGTCAAATACCGTCCGAGGTACTGATCTGCCACCACCGCTCCAAGAATGGGCGTGACATAGCACCAGAACTGGAAGAAATTGCTCAGCGCGGTAGCGCGAGACTGACTGAGTCCGAGGGCGCCGGGAAGTCCGTTGGCGTCGTGATACGAGTTGGCCATGTAGTTTTGGAAAGGGCCAGCGAGGCCGTAATACGCGAAACGCTCGCAGAGCTCTACGATGGCGACGAGGAAAGCGCCGTAGGGGAGCTTGTCCGCGACGCGGGGGAGGAAGAGAAGATCCTCTGGAGTGGGCTTGGAGCCGATGTATAGGGCAGGTGCGCTTTCAATGTCATGGTGATGCTGGTTTGCGTGGTCCAAGTCTTTGCCGTGTGCGGTCAGTTCTGCGCCTGGCTCTTCGGCCTGGGCGATTGTGGTGTATGCACCTCGCTGTAAGCCATCTTGGGTGCGCCATGATGAAGCCATCCTTCTTGATTGCTGGGGCTGATGGCCACGTGCAAGCGATCTAAGCTATCGAATCACAGTTCCAGCTCTTGCCCTGTCCAGACATTTTCAACGACCAGGCATATTGACAACCCCAAGAACAGGAGTAACAGAAGTATCAGGATCTATGGTATTTGAGTTGGTCGTGTGTGAGAGCTGGAAGACACGACGCAATTTCACGAAGGTGAGACCGACCGCGTTGACACTAGTCCAATTATAGACGACAATACTGGGCCCGAGAAGCAACAGCCATCCTTGGATGTATCTCGACAAGCACTTGAAAGCTGTTCGCTTGGTAAGGCCGAGATGTCCTAAATTTCTCGAGTAGCGTACATGGTAGTGACAGGTGGTTTTGTGATGAATACATGTTGGCCAGTAGAGCTGCTCGCATAGAAGCAAGCATTTGATGAGAGTTAGACGTGAAATCTAAAGATTCTTTGGTTTAATTTAGATGCTAAACACTTCGACACCGCGAAGCTCTTACCCCCTAGTGCTCCCTTAAAGTATCCCGTAAAAGACAGAACTCCCAGGCCAGCCAAAGCCACAATCCGGTGGCATGCAATCAAAGAAAATACATGAAAGAAGACAAATGCGGTGCTTCCATACACCGCCCCAAACACCCATTCAAACAACTGCGCCCGTTGCGTGCGTGCCGATATCTACAAGTATCTGTAGTCCGGTGCCCTAGGCTTCCTCCCCCTCTGCCTGTTGGGGTTCACAGGTTGCCTGTCGTATGCGTCGTTGTACTGCGCGTTTCCATTTTGCTGACCTCCAAACCCAAAGCCGTTGCCATTGTTCATCCCATTCATCATACCCATGTTCATGTTCATGTTCATTGGCATCTGCATGTTAGCCGGCATATTGGAGTTGAAGCCGTTCATGCCGTTCATGCCCATCATGGGATTGAAGCCGTTCATCATACCCATGTTCATCCCTGGCATCATTGGCATGCCGTTTGGCATACCCATCATGTTAGGCATGGCGTTCATGGGCATGTTCTTGAGCGCCTCCATCTGCGCAATGAAGTCCTGTTCCATAGTATTCTGAGGCTGCTGTTGTTGCTGGCGCATCGCCTTGGGCGCCGTGGGAGGCTGGATCTCTGTAGGTGGCGACTTTCGTTTCTTGTTTTCAGAATCAGAAGTTGGTTCCTCAGACTTAGCCTTGTTATCCTTATCCTTGTTATCAGATGTTGAGGAATCAACAGGAGTTTCATTTTGTGGTACATTGCCATTGGCATTTGTTGCACTCGCGGACACACTCGCATCCTTTTCCGATTCAGTAGTTGCTGCTGCTGCTTTTGCTGCTGCTTCTGCTGCCTCCAATTCCTGCTTCGCCTGTGCTTCCTTCTCTGCCTTTGCCTCTGCCTTTTCCTTTGCCTTTTCGGCCTCGAAGTCGCGAATGCGGGCCTCCATTTCCTTATCAGGTGTGAATTCGATCAGAGTCTCCTCTCCGCAATTAGGGCAAATAAGATCATTGTCTGCTAGCGATGACTCAATACAATCGTTGCAGTAGGTCTTCTCACAGCACGCCGTCTTTACGGGCTGCACAAACATCCTGTTGTCGAGTGGGCACTCTAGGCCTCGCTCGCGCACCTCCTTGCTTGCTGCATCTGCGTTCGCGGCCTGCGCCTTCGTGGCTTGCGTCTTCTCCTGGAACTTTTCCCATGTCTTTGTATCCGTCATGACTTGTACATATTCCCCATCGGCGTTCAGCATGACACCTTTAGCGTCTTCGTCCACCTCAGACTTGTCGACGACTTTAAGGAAGGATTTGGGGATACCGGTTGTGCGCTTGGGGCAGTGCACCGGTTTGAAGTCGGGGTTGTCATTTTCGGGACACTGCTGGATCCAGTGACCCTTCACACCACATCGTCGGCAAACGTAGCCGGACGGCGGGTCGTAGTTGGGGACGTTGACGGGCTTCTTTTTGTTGTAGACGGGTTTTGCGTGTGACAGCGACTCCTTCTGCGCATCCCAGACCTGTGCTGACTCTGCCAGGAAGGCAGCTTCCGCGTCTGTCTCGTTCCCACTAGGGCGAGGTGCTACGACTGAGGGTGCGTCTTTCTTGATGGCACGGACTGGAGGCTTTCCGGACACGTAGCGGGCAATCTTGCTGAAGCCACGGGCTGCCGGCCGCCTTACAGCGATGACGGTGCTTGTGCGTGGTATCGTCGTTGTGTCGTCGTCATACTCCTTTGTGGGTTCGTCTTCGTGGTAGATGTGGAGATTGAGGTCGGTGCTCTTGGCCATGCCAGAGGCTTCGATGATTGCGCGCTTCAGCTCAAACACCGAGATCTCATTGCCATCGAAGGCATAGCGCTCCGGCTCCTTAGAGTTCTTGAACTTGTAGAACACCGACGACGACATGGCTGCCGCTTTTGCAGGTGTCGTGGAAGTCGAGTAGTGTGTGGTGTGTCAAACAGTCGTGGTGAGTGAGTGTGTCTGTAGACTGTGGGAGGTGAGAGGGGTGGAGAGAAGGAATCACCGGGGCTGTGAAGACAAGCGGAGCCGTCTGCAGGGAACCACGGTTCAGCCTTAGCGCCAAATATCACGTGCCGATAAGATATGTCAGCGTCTGTGATTCGAGAAGGGTCACTCACCACGATGGTTCAGCAATGTGACTAATGGTTCACAACAGTAAGGATTTTATTGATGATAAGACCATAGTATGAAAATTGATGATTTAATTCGAGTATTGGACTCTTTTCCAAAACAAACAGGGGGTATCTGCGTCCAATCCAACGCCGTTCAATGCTAAACCCACCAAAGAACGCTCCCATGCTAATATAACAAAGCCCTAATAAAAGGCTTGAATCATCTACTCGATCCTTTGGCTCTTTGATGCCTTGGGGCCATTCTTCATTACTGTAGCAATCGACTCGCTAGTCCTCCCACGTTTCAAATTCGCTCTGCTCCTGGGAGACATACTCGCCTCGCTGGCCGAGTCCTGCTGAGTGTTCCTGCTCCTGCTCTTGCGGCCACTTCCTTGCTTAGAGAGACCGCCTGCTTTGCTTGCAGGGCTGTTGAATCCACTGCCGCCGCCTGCAGTAGCTGCTGAGCTGCCAGCGACAATCTCTTCAGCCAACCGGTCTGCGACCGCGGCGTCGTATTCGCGCTCGAATGCGCGGACTGTATCTGGGTCCTGTTGACGAGCAGTGGCCAGCAGATCGATGCTATCATCATCGTCATCCTCGGAGTATTCCGATGCCTCACTCGAGGAGAGTTCGGACTGGTCACTGGCGATCCTGTCGTCTGGAGGGGCGACGTTAAGCAGTTGCAGTGCAGTAGATGGACCGTCGTATGTATCATCGTCGTCACCGCTATCCGACTCATCTTCATCATCTGAAACTTCACCAGAAGAGGCCGACTCGAACGGAAAGAAGGACGGTGGTGGCAGAACAGAACTTGGCATGTCGTGACGGACAACTGAGATCATCTCTTCCTTGATCGTGTTCCTGGGGCTGATCGAGCGCCGCCTCTCATCCTGCGATGTCACATCCTGATCTAAGATCGCCTGGATCTTAGCGGGGTACAAGCTCGACCTGCGAATTGTATGGGTCTCCAAAGGTGCTGTAGGAATCTGTGCGCGCTGTACACGGATGGAAAAGTTGTCGTCAGGCTGTATACCTCCTAATCCCGAGGCTTCAAAGTCCATCAAATCCGGGCTCTCTACGCCAGTGTGGTTCTGCAGGCCTGCAGGGGAGAAGCCCAGGCTCTCGCCGATAGATGGGGTCTGGGTGCCGGACTTGGAGTCGTCCATTACGTTGTCCTCCAGTGGACCTCTGGGCTCCCAGATCTCGGACCCTTTGCTAGACTCTGTGCTGAATTGTGCACCCAGAGGATGACTAGTGATAGTCTTGTAATTCTCAGGCAGGGTCAAAGAAGCACCCACTCGGTCGCCCGTAAGATCGGTGCAAAACTTCGCCTTGTTATAGAAGATCATTGGGCCATCATCACGTCGTTTGCTTGACATGTTGCTCTGCATGGCAGAGCTCCCCAAGCCGGAAGAGTCGCCGCGCTGCTGAGGCTGGAATAGAGAGCTCGCAGACTCAGTTGGGTCGTAAAAGTCCTGGTCTTCCTCCGAGCTCTCGTTGCGGAAGAAAAGCGGCTTATAGGAGAATGGGTTCGACTCCGTCTGTGCCTTAGCAGGAACAACCTTGCGACTGCGGTGCTCGGAGCCGCCGTATCCACTGCTCTCGATGCTGGCGCTATTGCCAGTCTTAGAGCTCTTCTGGGGTGACTTCTGCGCAATCATCGCCTGGTATGGCGAGTTGACGCCAAGTTGCTCAGGAGATCCATCGCTGCTGTTCTTGCTGAAATCATATCCTCCCTTCCAACGAATCTTGCGTCCATCGCTTGATAGTTCTAGCTGAGTGCTATACTCAGCGAGAGCATCCTTGACATTGTCAGGCGTAACATTCAGGGTATGGAGCTGGGCCATGTTGATGAGAAGGTTAAGGTAGATCCAGCCATGTCCGTTTTCAGATTCTGTGCTGTTAGTCATATCCGGCGGTGAGAAACCAAGGTGTCGGAAATACTCCATGTTGGCTGCAGGTACCTGAGCTCGGCAAGGGTCAAGATCGAGAGGTCGTGTAGGTCGCTGATCAGGAGAGCCGGAGCCGGCAGCAGCAAAGTCTTGCTCGTTGACGCGCTGCTGTGCAGGGATATGTAGGGTATTTCCATTCTCGTCTCCCTCGGTGTCAGCTCGCTCGGGCATGATCAGAGCTGTACGTTGGCCCTCTGGCCGTGAGCCTCGGCCTGTTGCTTCCCTCTCACGTCGGTCGGCAGTAGCTGCAGACTGAGCGACCTCCTCTTGCTGCAAGGGCTGAGGGTGGCTTCCAAACACAGAGCGCTTGCCAGCGAAGATCTGCTCTAGCCTTCGAACCACCATCTTCTTCCTTGCCTTTTCTGACATTGTGGTATTCTCTTGCGGCAGCAGACCCTGAGGGATATCGTGAAGGTAGGACTGAATGCTCTGTTGCTGACGGTTGTACGCCGACTTGGTCATCTTGCGGTTATCCGTGTTTTGGTTTGAAGCGCCGTTGGATGGTGTCGACGAGTTCTGACCTGACGCAGACATGGAGACGTAGCCAGACTCGGCGAAACGAGATGTTGAAGAGCCAGTAACCTCCTTGTTCAGTGCAGGGGCGAATGATATATCTGGGCGTTCGCTCGAATCGTCGAGACCTGCGGCAAACTTGCGTAATGTCTCTTCAAGTTCCTTCTTCTTGTGGTCCGGCAGGCCGTGGAACCTGACCTCGAAAAGCTTCTCCTCCTGCAGGTGGGCATCGTAGACCATCTCATATTTCCTCAGCCTCTGCTTCAGCTTCTTGTTCGCAATCGTGAGGTCGTCGATAACGCTACGGAAATCTTCGGTGCTGCTGCCATCGGTGCGGAGGCTCATCAGGTTCGGGCGGTAAGGCAGCGACGGCATGCCCATGTACTGGCCGTCCGGTGGCGTGCGTTCAGACGAGGAGGAGTTGTGGAGGAGGAAAGGTGGGTCGTTGTCAACAAACGAGGCGTCGTGGCTAGCATCGTTGTTCGTACGCTCGAACCATCCTGCGGCATCGCTGCTCTCCCCCGAACTGTGGTTGTTCAGGTACAGGCGCGGCGAGATGCTCGAGGGCGGGTTGGCCTTGTCGCTGGCGGGGGCATTAGGCGAGGTGCTCAGTGTCGTGGAATGGCGGCCCACTGCAACGTTCGAGGATGCATGCTGCAGTTTGGCGGGCGGGCTGTGTCGCAGTGACACGCTCTTGTGCGCGGGCGGACGGCGAGGGTGCGCTGCTTGGGCAGTAGCAGCAGGCCCAGGAACAGTGCCGGGGCGCTCGTTCATGTCGCGGGGCTTTGCGGCTGCTTGGGCGAAGGGTGGGCTATGAGTACAGGGCGTGCACAACGTCCATATGTGCGTTGGCTCAGTCACGATCGTATGTTCTCAGGTCCGCCAAGGCAATTCAGTCGTCGATAGTATCGGTGTTTGCTGGGTGTTGCGAAGTGTGTCTGGCAGCAGCGGGCGTGGAGATGTGTCGAGTGTATAGGTGTTCGGGCAGTACAGCCGGAGCGGCACCTGAGGGGCTCCCATATGGGTCCCCATCTCGAATAGTTCGCCATAAGCAGCACGATCTTGAGGTTGATGGAAGCCGGCGCTCAGATCGAGACATCCCTGCACCGCCGCCAAGCAAAGGCCGCTAGATCGCCCCATCCAGACCTCATCGGTTAGCGTCGACTGCATCGACGATTGAGCCTCCTCTCAAACCGCAACTATCGCCCGATGCGGCAACCATCGCAAAGCTGCGCGTCCACCGCAGCCCGATTCAACACCCTGCGAACGATCGCTGAACGAAAGAATTCAAAGATGCTCGCACGCTGCGCTCCGGATGTCTTCACGGGCCGGGACTGATCCCCTGGTGCAGGCATTTGCGTTCCCTGCCCCGCAGCCACAGTCTGGATGTCTGGACTCTGGCTGCACATAGGCACCCTGCACATGGGAGACTGTCAGCGCCGGCTCCAAGCTTTCTGAAATCCTTTCCGCAAGGCCACGAAGCGCACAGGACCCAAGCTTGAACAACCACCGCGGCACGAACCGTTGACACTGCGTGTAACGGTCGACACGCAGATCGAGATCGCATTCACAAAACCGGCTCCTCCCAGCCCTCGACACATCCTTATATGGGCCGCTGAGGTCATCGCTTCTCCAGCTGGCTCACAGTCCTCTCATTGGCCGGAGAGTTGTCCAGGCTGGACCCTGAATGCCGCACACGACTGATGGAACAACGATGGACAGTCAACTTCTCGATCTGATGCTCACCATGTGAGGAGACCCTGACGTCCATTCGCACCTCGACACCGAGCACACGCCAGCTGAACCACAAATCCGCGCCATCGGTGATGTCCTGCAGCAGTTGGAGATTGTCAAGGGACAAGTGGACGTCACAAGCGTCGCCGCCCCAGTTTACTCCTGATCGACCATCGAAGATATCAAGAACATCGTGCCCATCTAAAAACAGCGCTCCGCCCTGACCGCAGACCCGTAATGCTGATGATATTGGACTAAGCTACGTATGCCATAATCTCGCGATGCAAGCCAGCCTTCAACTACGGCGCTGTGGACCGGCACGAGTTGCAACACACAATATTGCTCAGTAGTGGAACGGAGCGTCAAACATATTTTTGGCCAAGTAGACGGATACGATGGTGACGAGGACTGCAGTCAGCATCTGTCGATGTTCATCGCAGTGGACACGAGGCTCGCGCAACGGCACGCAGATTGTTTGTGTTCGAGAGCCATTCGCCCTGAACGCTGGAGCTGTTCCCGGTGTTGTGCCTGGTGCGACAGGAGTCGCGTGGCAGGTATGCGATTTCGATGCTGGGCAGAGTTTCGATGCAGTGTTTCGATTTGCGGCATATTCAATATCTGTACCTGATGGGGCCGCGGCCGTTGCCAGTCGCAACCTTCCGCGTTCATACAATCGATTTTCCGGGTCCACGTCGGGGACTTTGATCGCTGCAGTCGTTACTCGATTGTGGCGGCGATGTGGCGCGTGAGTGGCAATTGACAGCCTCATGGCAGCGAGATCTCGTGATGCTAAGATGTTCATATATTTATCATCGATCTCGACAACGGTTTCATGTTGGTGAGCATCAGGACCCATGCTTCGCTCCAGACCTTCAGTGCTAGCTATGTGGCAAAACATCCTTCGTTTTCCAGTACCTGCATTCTAATGCAGTGCAGCCCAGACTCGGTGTTGCTCCTCGATATGTATAACGACACGCTGACACCGAGGATCGTGCAATGTCGCGTGGTGCTCAGGTCCAAGTCTCACTGGGAGAACTCGCATTCCAGGATCTTGTGAACTGTCAGCAAGCGGGCTGTTGATGCTTCTGGAGCCTGGAGCAGTGCATAGCAACTGTGTCGCTTCGAAAGGGTCAGAGTAGGTGTATTTGCTACCCAGGATGATGAAGTGCCTGTGGAGCTGGATCTGTTTGCAGGCATGGTCAAGCCGGTGCCTTGCCAAAGTGATGCGTTATTCGATCGCAGTGGCTAGCAGCGGAGGTCGTACTCGTCGATACGCGCGTGAGCCTCGAAAGAATCGTCTGCGCTTCGTGCAGATAGCCTTGAAGTGCGTTAGGTGGTACTTCTAAATAGGTATCGTAAGGTGAGGTGGTGAGGTCGCCGTAGCGACCTGAAGCAGGGTAGCTTTGCCTCGAAGGTCGAACGTCATTGAGGACTTCGTGGATCTATGAGCGTGAGATAGCTCGCTGCATCTGTAGTGTGTCAGGTCGAGTGCGAGAAGAAAAAAGAAGAGCGCGCGGTTGTGAGTAGACGCTGCCAGTGCTGAAGTTGCGGCTTCCTTGACAGCTAACAAAGGTACGTCGACAAACAAACCTCGCTATCTAGCGTACAGCTCACTCTGTCCCCACCACCACTGCGTAGAAGTACTGGGCTTAGTCATTTGCATTTCATCACATGTACTCGACTGTGGGCTCGCAAGCCTGTGCAGCTTCGATTCGCAAAAGTTTGATAAGGAACGCGACATCGTAACATGTTTCGCCCTTCCTTTCCCCTTGTTGATGTTTCGAAATACCTTATTTCACAGGCACATCTTGGCCCATCTCGACATGTTCAGACATTTAGCTCATTCACGGAAGATGCGGGAGTGTCATCCGCCTAGATGCTCACGTCCTTGCGCCGTGGTCTTGTTGTTTATGCAGCATTGCACGTTCTTGGTCTGCAGTTATCGAACCTCTTGGATAACACCCTGCATCATAGTCCGATTGTTCTTGAGTATCAGAATGTTTGCGCCTTCAGCTTGGTGTCTTCTGCGGGTTAAGGAAACTACGAAGCGTAAGGGTTCTTTCAAATGCAATTCAAACCGAGAGCATCCTCTTGCGGCTGAATACATTTGGGATTATCGCGCCGAAGCGACGACTGGCAGTAATTGTAACATCGGTGACGGCGACTATGTTTGTAAGTTTGAAACAGTACTTAAGAGCAGGGCCTTACTGGCGTTTTTCCTACGTCATGCCGTTTTCGGAAATATGCGGCAGTTGCCATGGCCCTTTCGAATTCGCCAGACTCGAAGACAGCATTTCCAGCCGCAACCGTAGCTGCGTGAACGTATATATAGAAGGACGTTGTCTTCCGTGAGTTGCATAAAGGGTGATCAATGAATATTTTGAAAAGAAAGCAGACATGGCGTCCTTCCATCTCATTTTTGATGTCACTTCGACGCTCATGTTAAGAACATCGAGGAAATATCGATACAGTCCAGCATTTGCACATAACATCTAAGATACAAATCAAGCGTTCAGACATGCTGACTGTAAATATGTCTTCCTGAAAGACACCGGTCGCACTCGATATCGTCTCGTAGGCTCTTTCGAGATAGGGGAGGGAAGGTATTGGTCACTGTTTTTTTTTAACCAGTAATGAAGCGGAGTGTACCAAGTTCGGTGGAATCATCCAAGAAGCGACCAATCTTCAGTGGGTGGTGTAGAAAATTTCACTTTCCGGGCTTCGCTTGGACAACATATGACCTCATCGCGTAATCTTGGAAATATATCAGATTTGCAGACTATACCGGAGATGTGATGTAGTTTAGAGAAGCTGGAATGAAAGAGCGGTCGATATTTATACCCCAACCAATCTCGTGTACACCGATCGACACGCCCATCATGCCGCACGCTCACATCGGGCCTCGGAGGAATATGTACGATACGCAACAGCATAAATCCGCTTGCGTTGCATTTTGCTCATGCGACTGAACTAGGTGCACTTTAGAGCACTGAACGAGATATCGACATTGTATCCATGTTCTTTGATCAGGTGTGAAGTTGCACGATGCATGTCAGAGTAACAGAATAGTACAGAAAACCTGGTTGGGTGTTGCGAGGAAACTATGAGGCAGCATCATAGTGCAGTGCCACATATCTAAGAAAGAAGCTTCGAATAGACATGGCAACTATGATGTTCAATTTTGGAACAGAGCGAACTGCGTGAGCAAATGGAGATGCACAGCAGAGGATTTGATAGCTTCGTATCATATCTGTCGATCCACGTCTAACAAAGAGGGTTGAGCGGGAGACACGGAGACATCGCCATGTCTGTACGAACTCCGCAAGAATACACATCAGCGGAACTCTAGTGACGTTCGAGCAGGAACCAAGATCAAGCGACAATATCAAGCCAGGCATGTGAGATTGGCGAATCTGGTTTGGAGTTCCCTGTTCCCAAGGTAGCCCGACAATGACGCAGTTCTACTCTTTCTGACAGTCACACAGACATGCCATTCTTTCGGTCGTATTTTCCCTCTCGCTCCCCTAGAGTGAGGCGACGGTATGTTCGGGGAAAAGCACAAATCCATGGCATCCATTGTCGCTGTTTTGAAAACATCACGAGAAAGCTTCGGCGATTGTAGTCATCAGCATTTGAAAAGGCAGAGAAGACAGGCAGAAGATAGCAAATGCGTGTGGTACCTTTAAGGAAAGGACGTACCAGGGCAAGGTCCGCGTTTCGGATCTTTGATCTCTTGGAGAGTGTAGCGAACAAAGGAAGATGGGCGACAGGCGAGCTTATATACCTTGATGTCCGCTACGAACGGGATAGACCGGCGTCTAGGGGCTTGGGAAGGCGGTGGTGCTTGGTCACTGGACGTCGTGCTGTCATCACTTGAGTGCTGACCATATTCGTCTGTGGTACCATGGCTGAAAAAGTTGAGATAGTGACATACGTGTTGACTTGAAGGAAATGGTATTGAGTAATCTACAGAGCCATTGCGCGATCAGTCGCCAACTATAATGTCTTTAGACCTTAATGAAAAAGACAGCCATACATATTTACACGCTCAGTCAAGAGCACCATCCTTCCTCAAAGTCTCGTTACCCCAGAACTCGCCCTTCAGTGCTGTCAAGCCACCAGCCGGCTCGCAGCTCTTCCTTCCGCTCAAGGGGCCAGGAGAAGGCACCTTGACACCACCAGCTGCGTAGCCTCGGCCCTGAGAGCTGAGGGCCGACTTGCCCTTGCTGCCCTGGTCCGCACCACTTCCGCTAGCAAGACCGGGAGCGCCGGGCTGTGCGCCGGTAGTCTCGGTAGCGTGCTTGAGCGCGTTGAGGAGCGATTGAGTGGTCTCGTAGGTGAGATCCTCGTAGAAGTCGTCGTTGATCTGGACCATGGGGGCGTTCGCGCAGGCGCCGAGGCATTCGACCTCGGTCATGGTGAAAAGGCCGTCCTTGGTGGTCTGGCCATTGTGGATGCCCAGAGTGTCCTCACAGGCCTTCATGACCGAGTCGCTGTTTCGGAGCATGCAGGGAGTCTGCCATCTGTCAATTCGTGCCCAGATTCCTCATTCCGCCTGCCCTTACCGTTGTGCAGACCTGGACGTGGTACTTGCCCACGGGGGTCCTGTTGTACATTGTGTAGAAAGTCGCAACCTCGTAGACACGCATGGGAGGCATCTCCAATATCCGCGCAACCTCGTTCATGACGCTGATGCTGGTGAATCCGTGCTGACGCTGGCCGAGATCGAGGAGAGGCATAACGGCGGCCTTCTTGTAGTTGGAGGGGTATCGCGAGACAATCTCCTTGATGAGCTGCTCATTCTGTTCGGTGAACTTGAAAGGGATCGACGGGTTGTTCTCCGGGCTGTCGCGGTGCTGCGAGCTGTGTCAGCTGTGCAATTGGCGTTTGAAAGGCGTGCAGAGGAGGTACTCACAACCATGAGGTTGTCGCTCCGCCTGGGCTGCGCGACGCTGAATGCACGCCATTGGGAGCGCTGAACACGCAGAGCACGCGAAGCGCTGCGGCAAGCGAAGGGTACCAGTTTCGAGGCCATAGTGTTGTGTTGCGATTGGGGGCAAGCGGTCGTGATTGACGTCTTCGAAGCTTCGTCGGGAAACTGCCTCTGACTAAGCAGAAGCAGCAACTCCAACGCTTACATTCGACCAATCAAAACCACGCACACTGTAATCCCACGATCCTGACCCTCAGCACTCAGCATCAACATCAACAGCCTACAAGTATAGAAGTCGACTTCCACCGAGTCACCAACTGGCGTCTTTGGCGAAAACTTTCGAACGAGCTGTGTTTGACGGTTCGAAGATCGTGTCGAAGGCAATAACGTCCAACCACCCAGCATGATAACAACCTCTACCTGCATCTCAACCGTCGACTCTCAGTCTCTGCGCGTACATGCATTCTCGTGCATAACGCGATATCAAGGCTTGCGTTTCTTGAGGCACCCATGGGTTCGATGCGATGTTGATGCATCTCAACTTCCACATCCTTGACGACGTACCCACAAATGGCCTCAACGCGCAGCCAGAGCCTCAAAATGCACGTGACGCATATTCAGCCCGTCAGGCGGTCAAGATGCAATTGTTGGCAGCGCGGTAACCGCAGCCTTCTCTTGCAGCGTTCCAAGTCGATTCCAGAACCTCGATTGGCGCTTGCGCCTCACTTTTGTGGAGCGAGGCGAACAACCAACGATTCACACGTCTGTATTGCTGTCAATGTATGCAACTAACATTGACCACGTCTAAAATACTAACGCCAATACATTCAAGTGCTCCACTTCTCAAGTTGAAAGTCACTTGATTCATGGATCACTTATAACCCTTCGCAGCCACATCCATGCTTCAAGTAACACTCTTCTCTCGCAGCAGCACACCACTCACATCATACATAGCGCGACATGTGCATATTCACGTATACGCATGCCGAATGTGGCCATAGGAAAAGAGATCATATCGACACAATCGACTGTCCATATTTCGAATACACTGGCGTGCATTGCCAACCAGACAACCGCGAGCACCGAGATCGAGGGACCAAGGTGAACACTCGAAGAAAGAAAGGAATATGCGACAATTGTATGCGAGCAGCAGTAAAGAAGAACGAGGAGGACCAAAAAGAGAAAGAGCGCAAGGCGGAATGGGACGCCAAGGAGCATGCTGCCACGTTGAGGGAACAGCGCGAAGCTCCTATCAAAGACAGAAAGGCTCGAGAGGCTGCCGAGAAAGCGGCAAAGGAAGAGGCTGACCGCCGGAAGGAAGACGAGGCCGATCGCTTGCAAAGGAAGGCGAAGCGTGAAGAAGATCAAAGGCGGTCAGACGAAGCGGAGAAGGCACGCCTGACCAACGAGAGAGCACAGATCGACCAGGTAGAGGCTGACAGAATAGAGGCCGAGCGTCTGCAGAAGGAGTTAGATGATCAAGCCCAAGCTGAGCAAAAACACGAACAGCGCGAGGCAGACAAAGAACACCAGCAGCGGCTCGCCGCAGCACAAAAGCGTAAAGTGAATGAGGAAAAGAGAAAGAAAGAGGAAGAGCAAGCCGCCAAGAAGGAGCGCGCTCGTGAACGCAAGCGGATAGAAAGGGCGAAGGAAGAGAAGCAGCTAGACGATGAAAAAGAAGCAGCGCGCCAACGTAAGCAACAGAGGGCCGCAAAGAAACGCGACGAGGATTGGGAGCAAGAAGAAGCCGAGCATCAGGCAGAGTTGGATCGGATCGCAGAGGAACGTAAACGCTTGCGGCGGGAGGCAGAAGAGGAAGACGAGGCTGAGCGTCTCCGAAAGGAAAAGGTCGAGAAGGATAACAAAGCGTTTGAACAGCTGAAACGTGAGCAAGAGGAGGAGAATGAACGCCTCCGTCAGGACTTACTCCAGCGTAAGGCAAATGCCGACAAAGAAGAACGCGAGCGTCAAGAACGATTGCAACTCGAGATAGCAGAGCTGAAACGCCAACACGAAGCGAAGCGTCAGTCCATCGAGAAACTCAGCAAAGCACTGGACGCTATAGATGAACGCTTGAGACAGCAAAGAACCGTCGAGGACGAGAGGAAGCGTGCAGAAATTTTGGCAGAGCTTGAGGCTGACAAGAACGACCTTGACGAACTGGCTTGTAGCATCAACAAGCTCATCGCTGAGCTCAAGACCGATACAACTTCTCCTGGGTCCACGCCAGCAACGCCGACGCATAACTCCACGCCGCCTACGCCCAGATCAGCCATTCCCAACGACAAAGTGTATGGCCGTTTTGGATCCCACCGCCTCGCAGGCACAGTCACATCGAGCCCAAACGATTACAAGATCGCATCACCTAGCATCCCAGTAACACCCACGACGCCCAGCTGGAAAGCAAACCTACACCGGAGACAGAGTTCAAAGAGCATCCCTGCGCCTCAAGAGCCAGCCGTGGACCCAGTACTAGCGGCGAAGTTGGCGAAACGACGAGAATGGGAACAGCAAGAGGCTGAGAAAGAGAAGACTGCTCAAGGTAATGCTGAGCCAGGTTGGGAGATGATCGATAGGACAACAAGCCCTAAAATCACCACTCCACCTCCTTCAAGTGCACGGGAAGCTACACCACCCGCACCGCCGACAACGAAATCCACCTCTCCATCGCCGTTGATATCAAAACCAAGACCACCCATCCCACCGAAACGTCTCTCCAGCAACGGAAATGCAGTTCCGGGATCGCCAGCCGCGAGCCTACCGACGCGATTCCGGGTCGACTCTGCGGCGCCGAGTCCAGCGCTGGGCAAGAAAGACAGCGATAATTCAGACAACGAATGGGATGAGCCGGATCATCTGACAGTGATTGGTGATCAGCTTGGGCAGAGGAGGAGGAGTGGATGGACTCCAAAGGAGTGAGCTCGGATGGGATGATACAAGACTTGTAGATTCGTGTGTTGCATGATCTGGCGTTGGATCTGCTTTGTGTACCTTCGTGTGTGTATGATGGAGTTGCTGTTAGCAGATTTCTTTCCCACACAACTGTTGCTGATGGACTTGCTTTCTCTTACGTCTGCTTTGCACTTGCCCCTTATTTCGCATGGCCGCTGCCATTGGGCTGCGAATCCCAGAACGCTCCTGCCTCGAACGCTCCTGCCTCGAACGCTCCTGACAACTCCTTTGTGCACTACGACTTTTCGACTGGTTAGTCTTCTCTCCTTCTTCACATACCTCACGCTTACACTGGGACGACTACTCTCGTTTTTGCACTTGTCCTAACCCTTCAACATGCACTTGCTACCCTTGCTCTGTACCTACTTTTTCGTGCTCTTCGCAGCAGCCGAGAAGGTGTTCTCTCACACTAATGGCTCTAGTATCTTCAACTGCACAGGGTACAAAGTATCAACGCTCCGCTACACAGCTCCTGCTTACATTGGGCAGCGGCACCCTCTACTTCGCCGCGCACCCAGCCGACACCCTCCTCTACCAGAATCCCGATCTGTTCCACGACCTCTACGTCTTCAAATGCGTCACCACTGTGCTCTTCACGTCCGGCGACCGCGGCAAAACTGGCAACCACTCTCGTTCGCTCGAGCAAGGCGTTGAGGCCGCGTACGCATGGATGAGCGGCTTGGCCACAGACAACCAAACATGGAGGGTGGATACAGTTCGAATTGGCAACGGCTCTGTGAGCGTAAGTCGTCATCCCGAGGCAGCCAACCTGCATATTGTGTATCTGCGGTTGCCGGACGGTGGGCCAAGGGGTTCGGGGTATGAGGTGGATGAGCAGGAGAGCTTGAGGAAGTTGTGGAACGGGGAGATCGAGACGATCACGACCACAAGTGGGAATGCGACGTACACGCTCGATTCGCTGAAGGATATCGCTGCTGCTTTGTTGAGAGAGAGCAAGGCGACAGAGGTCAGAGTGCTGGACCACAAGACCGGTATACCAGATGATGAGGACGAGAGGGGGGATCATGCAGATCATGTTGTATCGGCCAAACTTGTGGTGGATGTGGTGAAGGAAGAGCAGAGTACAGCAAAGCTCCAGGGGTAAGATCAATGACGCCCAACAGACGGTGGATATTGACAAATCCAGATATGCCGCCGGCTTTGCGCGCAAATTCGACGCCAACCTCAACGAGACTGCTCTCGACTTCAAGAGAAAGGTCACTGCGTTCCTCACTTATGCTGAGTACGACCAGCACATGGTGCGTCCCATGCAGGAGGAGTCATTCTGACTTATCGTTGACTACTGATAGTGCAAGACCTACGACGAGTGTTTGGACAACCTCGACGATGGCTTACAGAAGACAATCTTTCCAGACTCTGATGTGTTGTGGGCTGCGGAGGCGCTGAGCCGAGAATACTATGTCTCCTGACGATGAAGCCCGTTGCCTGCTCAACAGAAGCAGGAAGCAACATCGATATCAATGTTCGGCGAAGGCTAGCGTCAGGTGGTCGTCGACCCAAAGATATCATTCCCAGTGTCGATACTAGTTGCTGTACCATGCCGTATCTTTGACCTGCACGCCCATCCATTCCCATCGTTCCAGCAGCCTCCCATCGTTGAGTCTTGTGCCACTGCTCACATTGATTAATCTCCACACAATGGTGATACAACAACAAAGCAACAGAAAAGACGCGAAAGCATGCGAAATTCACATAACAAACTCTACCTCTTCTTTGCAGCCGCTTCTTCTTTCTTCTGCATGGCCGCTCTCGCGCTCCGACTCCCACCTAGCTTCGGACCCTTGGGCTGGTCCTTGGCACCTGGTGGTTGAGTAGGTTTCCTCGCCTGCCGCCCCTCGATGCTCTCGAAATATTCATTGCGGAATCGCTCGACCATGTCGTCGTCAGTGCCGGCAAACCGTGAGGGAGCGGGCGTTTCGTCAAAGTACTCCAACTTTGCTTCGCTGAGCACGGCTTCGACCATCTGGTCTCGCTTTATGTCGTCGCTGGTTCGGCGGTTGCGATTGCGGCGTGGCTTGCCGTCACGTCCAAGACGGACCTTAGGCGGTGGTGGAGAGTTCCAGTCCTTGTGTGTGCGTGATGCAGAGGAGTCTAGATTGACTTCTTCCAGCTTGCCCTGGCCTGCTGCTGCGCGGCTGCTGTATTCGGTGTCGTCATCCATGGTGTTGCTGTTTGATGTTGCAAGGACGGGTTGCGAGGTAAAGGTGTGCTTTAGATCGGGCGCAATGGCAGCGACGGTCGATTGGAGGTGTGAAGGTATGGGCCAGCCGTACTGGCGGTGGTTTTGTTCAGCCATGCGGGCTTCTACATACACCGTCCTGATATATTAGCTTTGTTCGTCGTCGCCGTCAAATCGACAACACATCATAATAGTGATCCTTGAAGCAGGAAGTCGTTGGTCCACTCACATCTGCGCATCGCCACTGTCTACTACCTGCCCCGTCTGCGCGATGAAGCGACTCGAGTACTTGTCTGCCCGCGGCGCTTCTGCCTGCGCGAGCTCAGTGTGGACGACTTCTGGTTTGCGAGAAACATGCTTTAGACGGTCACGCGGGCGCTTGCGATTGCGTAGGATTTCCTTTAGGTTCGGCGCCGACTCTTCCTCCTCTTGTGCAGCTTCCGGCGCATCAATTGGTGTTGCAGCATCTGGACTCTGTGTCGGAGCTACTGGGGTTGTGTCGTCTTCTACGCGAGGTCGCTTTGTGTGCGTAGTCTTGCGGCGCTTGAAACGGACGCTGGGTACTGCATTGTCGTCTTCGTTCGTTGTCATCATCGAAGCCGGTCAGTATCGAGAGCAACAGAGCCATGGTGGTGACGAGTGACACCGAGGCTGCGGCCATGACTCGCGCACGACTAGCGCGCTGGCCCTATCGATAGTGAAGCCCCAAAAATTTCTCGATATCTGCACTGCGACACGCGACAACAACGACTCGATATATAATGGCGGTCGACAATTCGCTCGAGTCGCTCCTAGCGACGCTCACAACTTCCATACAATCTGCCACCGAGGCCCTGCCCAAGGACGACATCTTACCCCCAAAAGAGGGCATCTCGCTGCTCGACGTCAAGAACGAGCTGCTGCTCTCGTACCTCCAGAATCTCGTCTTCCTCATACTCCTCAAGCTACGGGCACGATCCTCAGGCGAAAGCGATCAACTCCACCCGCAAGATGAGGTTGTCCAGAAGCTCGTTGAGCTCCGAATCTACCTCGAGAAGGGCGTACGACCACTCGAGAACCGCCTGAAGTACAATATCGACAAGATCATCCGCAGCGCCGACGACGCCGCGCGCCGTGCCAATCAAGCAACCGCAAAGCTGGTACCAAGAAAGGCGAAGGCGAAGGACACAGGATCTGGCTCGGACGAAAGCGACGCCGAGTCTGCCGCCTCAGACCAAACCGCCGACTCAGAAGACGAAATGTCCTACGCGCCCAACGCCGCCGCTGTCTCTCGTGCACAACAAGAAGAACCCACCGCTCGCGAACGTGAAAGCGCGAGAGACGGCATTTACCGTCCACCAAAGATCACGCCCATGGCCATGCCTACCACCGACCGCGAATCGCGCCGCGAGCGCCGCCCCGCCAAGTCCGCTACCCTGGACGAATTCATTGCTACAGAACTGAGCACTGCACCCATTGCCGAGCCCTCCATCGGCAGCACCATCACCCACGGCGGACGGCACACAAAGTCCGAGAAGGAGCGACGGGAAGAGAACGAGAGGCGTGAATACGAAGAAGCCAACATGACGCGTCTCGCTCCCAAGAGCAAAAAGGAGCGCAGGAAGGAAGAATGGGCGAGAGGTCAGCAGGGCGGGTTTGGTGGCGAGGAGTGGAGAGGCTTGGGCGCGGGCATTGATCGCATTGAGAGGCTTACCCAGAAAAAGGGTGGGAGTGGGCAGGGCAGTTTGGAGAAGTCGAGGAAGAGGCCCGTGGAGGATGGGCCGAGGGGGAGTGGGAGCGCGGCGGGAGATGCGTTTGAGAAGAGGAGGAAGATTGTTGGGAGGCACCGGCGGTAGATTGGCGAACAGCAATGATATAAGACCGGTCTTCACGATTGGCATTAGACAGCAAAACGTATACCCGCATATATCACAGCTGCACACACATCACAACTACGCACATACCACAACTACACACATATCACAACTGCTTGCACCAATGTTGAGAGTGTTCAAGCTTTTTGATTACATATCGCTCTTATCATAATCATACATACTGTCGTGTCCCAGACCCTACAAAGGAAACATCCTCAACGCCATACATGAAGCACTATATATCCTCATTCATTCAAGTCCGATCACCATCTTCAAATCATCCTTGAGATGTACTTCTTCAGAAACCTAAGCGCCCTGCCTAGCCTTCTCCGCACAGATCAACGCAATGATCCTCGACAACTCGGCACTCTGCGCAAACTGCTCCTGCTTCGTCTTATCGTCCACATCCTCGCTCGCCGCGATGTCGTTGCTCACAGTCAGCATGCGGTTCTGCAGCGCTAGGAGCTTGGTGAGCGTGTTGTCGAGGAACGGCGCGCTAAAGGTGATGTTGGTTGGCGATTGGCCGGCATTAGGGAGACGCATTTCGAGTTTCCTGGGGGGCTTGCGCTGTGTCGACTTGGGGCTCTGGACGGGCTGCTGCTGCTCGGGCTGGGAAGGTGTTCTGGGACAGTTAGTATGGTGAATTGCTGGAAGATGTAATATTGACAGCATGTGACAGCAGTATCGGCTCTTGGACTAGTGCACAATGTGTATATGCAGGTACAATTGTGTACCGATCATACATGTGGCTCACGCACCGACCGTGTGGGCGAGCACATGGCGATCTCATAAACGTTGGTAGCGCAACGTTGGACCTCAACGGCCGCTAGTCACAACCGAATCACAAAGAGATTCACACATACCTGTCGCGCTCGACGAACGTCATGTTCTCTGCCATCTCAGCAACGCGGTTTGCGATTCTCGACGCCATGATCGTGTACGGCGATGCGTGCTGGAGGCCGTTTGCAGCGCCGTTGGCTGTGTTCTGTGTCTTCTTGCCCGTGGTGGACGCGGCTTTCTTGGGACGCGAAGCTGCAGTCTTGGCCGATGTGCGGTTCACCGGCGCGGATGCTACTGAGGCAGGCATTGTGATGTGATTGTGTTCAAGGTATGTGTCTACGATGGGTTAACATTCCCTGTCATGTCGCGTGGGCTGCATATGTACTCGACGTATGTCGAGCCGCATGCAGCTGAATGACTACCAACCTTGAGATAGGGTATCGAGTCACGAAGCAAGTAAGATAGATCAGTAATTTTGAGATCAGTTTGGGGTTGTGAATGAGCAACTGGAGAAATGGGGATGCACGATATCTTGACTTGCACCCAGCCCCATAAAGTTGGAAGGATGCGCCACAAGCGACGTCATCGTTAAGGCAGGAACAGGGGTGTTGCGGGATGCGATCAGCCAATTTGTGGGCTTGTGGAACCCTGAACTTGATCTCGAACTGTCTGTCATGAGTGACGTCTGACGCCTGCATCTTCGAAACGACGTTCGTGTGCGGCCATGGGCGACGTCTGAGCTTCCTCCTCGACAAGCCTCTCTGCTACGACCCTTGTGATTGAACATGTCGCCGGCTATTAAGAAGAAGAAGGATGACCTCGGTGCTGGACTGCGCGTGTCCAAGGACAACATCGCTGCGCATCCCGCGGGGCCACCGAGATATGGCGAGCTGACGCAAGCGGAGAGAGCGTTTACGCTGGCGTCGACATTCTTGTCGGGAGTTCTGGCGTACGATAGACCCGAACACTCGAGTTGTGTATGGTTTGGACTGACACTGGCACAGTATCAGCGCATCGCAATTCATAGGAGCGCCTTTGAAACTGATTGATCCCCAATTCTATGAGGGGTATATGGCCTACACAAAAGAATGCTTCGCCATCTTAATTACCTGCTTAACGCAATGGTGGGCGCCTACGGTAGTTCGAGTGAGCGGAGACTCCAGCATGGTTGGTCAAATCATCCAGAAGAAGGACGGAAGCCTACAATGCAACTTCGCAGACCGCATGGTTCTAATGGCAAACCACCAACTGTACACTGACTGGCTGTATCTTTGGTGGATCGCCTACACAAACAACATGCATGGCTTTGTATACATCATCCTGAAAGAATCGCTCAGAAACATCCCCATCATTGGTTGGAGCGCGCAATTCTACAACTTCATTTTCCTCGCCAGGAATTGGGAAGAGGACCAGCGCCGATTCAAGAAGGCTCTCGCGCGACTCAACAGTGTAACTCAACCGATGTGGCTCATCATCTTCCCAGAGGGGACCAATCTGTCCTCCACAACAAGAGAGAAGAGCAAGGCATGGGCCGAGAAGAACAAACTGCAAGACATGAAACACCAGCTTTTGCCGCGGAGCACAGGACTGCGCTTCTGTTTGAACGAACTTAAGGATACCACAGAATGGCTATACGACTGCACTATCGCATACGAGGGCGTACCACCAGGTCAATTCGGTCAGGATATCTTTACCCTTCGTTCTACATTTTTCGAAGGCCGTCCACCAAAGTCGGTCAACATGCACTGGCGCCGTTTTCACATCAGTGACATTCCCATCCAAAACACAAAAGCTTTCGAGGTTTGGCTCCGCAACCGATGGCGAGAAAAGGACTATATGCTCGAGTACTTCCAAAAGCATACTCGTTTCCCCGCCGAGGACTTTTGGAAGGATCATCTCGATATGGGCGATCGCAGTTCGACAAACTCGCAAAGCATCCGAAGTGTCCCCAAGCCGGCGGTTCAGGTCGAGACAGAGGTCAAGTCCGGCAACTGGAACGAGTTTGTCAAAATTTTTGCTCCTATCAGCAGTGTCATGATGGCTTTGACGGTCGCATATGGAGCGAATCCAGCCGACCTCATACCTGGTGGAAAGGAATTCTTTGAGCAGCACATGAAGCAATTGCTAGGGGGTGGTGGAGAGATGGGAGGACTCCCAAGCCCAGATCAGCTGGAGAAGATGATCGAAGGCGCTGCCAAATTGGGCGCTGCGCAAGCCGCAGATCCAGAACAAGTCCCGCAGGTTGCAGCACTCACACAAGAAAACCTGGCTAAGCTTGTGAAAGAGACAGCTATCAAGAACGGCATTGGAGCGAATGGATTCAGACGAGCCAGTACGGCGTTGCCTCAAGCACCGACGACGACGCTCAAACCACCAACGACAGTACCTACGCGAGCTAAGAGTGCAATTGTCACTCCTTTATCAGCTCGGAAGCCAGCGGGTGCTGCAGCGAAACCAAAGCCAGCAAACGCTGGGCCCACAAAGCAGAAAGCTTCTCATGTCAAGCCAACGACAGCCGCGAAACCAAAACCTGCATCGCCCACCGGACCCATGAAGGAAGTCACACTAGCCTCCGGCGTCAGAATCAAAGTCCCCGCATCCGCCGTCGAAGAAACCAAAAAGCCTACGACGACTACAATAAAGACAGCAAATGGCCTCACCCTGCAGATCGGGAAAAAAGACATTGAGAAGGCACAAGAAAAGAAGGGTGATACTGTGATGACCGCGGCTGGCATCCCGATTAAAGTCACGTCAAGCGGTGCTGTCGAAGTCGTAAAAAAGCCCGCGGCAACGTCTGCGCCGACAAAGCCAAGTCTTGTGTCGAAGCCTGCAGTCAAGAAGGCAGCGCCGACATCTACCAAGGCGCCTGCGAAGCTCAATGGGTCGACAGGTGCGCCGAAAAAGTTGCCAACAACGAGTCCGGGGCCAAAGAAGCTGTCTTCTGGGCCGAAGAAAATCACGACAGAAACGAAGGCTCCATCAAAGCTTGCTACGAAGTGAATGTACAGTATCTGGTGTTGAATTTGGGGTTTTGGCATAGGACAAAGAGCAAACTACATACTTGCTCAGGCGTCGGATACCCGCATACTTTGCATTTCGATTTTAATGCACATGTACACTAGTTTGGTTTCTGTAGCTATACAGACGGTTACTTTGCGATGCCCTCGGACTGACAGCTGTGAAGGCTTCGTTATGATGTACCTGTACAACGCAGAAAGCAAGGCTACATGCATCCAGACCATCCATTCATCAGCCTCCGGAAACGCACCCAGGGAAGATCTCCGACCCTTGCTGCGATATCCCTGTCAGTTTCTGTGCCACAATGAGGTCATCGCGGGGGGCGGCAACGGTAATCCCAATTACGAGAAACAGGATCGGGAGCTGTGGCGCAAGAATGTCATCAGGGTATCATTCTGTGGAACTCGACTTCAATCGTTCTTTGAGATTGACAATTCAATCCAACTATCCGCGTATTAGCACCATATCTGTTGTCGACACTCTTGACGCATCGAGTTTGACGGTTAAAAGACATAATCACGAAATAAACTAGAGAAGACGACGCAATGGCAGGATTTATCCAGAACATCATCTGGAACTCCGTCGAGGGCTTTGTGGATGCAGCGAAGAAGACAGGCGGCGAATATGCAGGCAATGCCCTAGTCAAGGCGGGCGATATGATCGAGGGCGGAGGGAGAAGTGTAGGAGGAGGTACGTTTTCCAATTCACATCCATCTTTCCTTATCCATTGTCCCTCAACCTCCAGCGCATCTCAACATGTGCTCAAGTCGCTTCACTCCGCGCATGCAAGACTCCAATAAGGAATGACGCGAAACTGACAATGGCTGCCATCAGGTATTGAGAAAGCAGCAACGGGCTACGGCTCCAAGCTCTCCGGACAGACCTACCAGTCCTCCTCCGCCTCCAAAGCGCTTCCCTCTACAGCCCGCAAACCAGTCGTCAAGCGGAGCAACAGCATGCCCGCTAACACCAAGCCCTCCGGCTCGGTAGCGGGCGGCAGGTCAATCGCGGGCCCGACGAGCAGTGTGCCGATCGGAGCGAAGAAGACCGTGGGTGGGGCGAAGAAGGCGGTAGGTGGCGTGGCTGGAGGAGCTACAAAGACCGTTGGAGGTGTTACAAACACAGCGACGAAGACGGTTGGCGGTGTGACAGGCGGCGCAACTCGAGGCGTCAACGGTATCGTTGGCGGAGCTACCAAAACCGCCGGAGGAGCCGTAGGAGGTCTAGGCAAGACCGCTGGCGGACTTGTGGGAGGTGTAGGGAAGACAGCTGGAGGAGTCGTCGGCGGAGCATCGAAGCCCGTTGGCGGTATTGTAGGAGGTGCTACAAAGACCACTGGAGGCGTCGTCAACAACGCCACGAAGGGCGTGGGAGGCATTGTCTCTGGCTCCTCAAAACCCATCAACCACCTGGGTCTGAACACGCAAAAAGCTGTCCCGCAAGGCGCACCGAAACCTTACAACAGCGCGTCCGCGGGGAGCAGCTACGCCAACTCGGGCTCAAGCTACAACAACCCGTACCCAACGGCCAAGAAGGCACCTATCAAGCCCGGTCAGGGCAAGCCCTTCACGCCTCCGCAGGCGAAAGCGAGTGAGCCCAAGCCGTACCCAGGCACGAACACGCTGCCGGGTCAGGGAACTAAGACGCCGGTAAAGAGGACGTTTAAGCCTGCGCCGACACTGGGGAGCCAGGTCCAGCAGGGGCAGAAGATGACGCATATCGGTGCGTTCTGAGCAAAGGATGAAAGAGATTAAGAAAGTGAAGGAGTATGGTACAGAGCCCGAGGAAAGGTATGCACGTGTATGATAAATGACTTGGATTGGGTACATTTCAGGCGTTTGGGCTATTACGAGAAGGTTGTATACTTATCAACAAGAGGCTACCATGGTACAAAATGACATCGTTACCACAGTGTGCTCTGATCGCGAGATGGTCACCGAGATGTCGTGCATAAAAAGTCGTCAAAGTTGTGCTTGAGAGCGATTACCTTGTGAACTTCACAGTATTTGTCGCAACAGAAGAGTTCATGTCAGCATCAGAACCGTCTGCCCTGAAGATTCAAGCCTTAAGTTCGCTTCGGCGCTAGAATTGAGGCTCAATTCCCCATTCAAAAGCCGGTATCGATCTCGCTCCACGGGGATAAGCACTCTCCCCACAACGCCCCGCACAAGCTTGAACTTACGCTCATCAGACTAGCCCGTGCTGGTAATACCCAATGCTTATCACAGGTAGAGTGCTGCAGGTGACGCACGCAGGTCGCACGGCAATGGATTTCTGGTCGTCAAGCCCCAATACAAAGTCTTGTGAAAGTCTTGGGATGCTTAAACACCCGGGGTCCCCACAGTGCAGACATCCGGGATACTTTTCGTCGCTTTGCATCTAGGACCCTTCCCGCCAACACCACGATGGGACTGTTTCCAAAGAAGGCTGAAGAGCCAACAATAATGAGCCCATCAGAGCACGACACAGAGAAGGATGTCACTCCTGCGAATATCGAAAATGGACCTACACCACCACCAGCAGCCATCGACCCGGAGGTGGAGAAGCGCGTGCGCCGGAAACTCGATATGAACCTCATTCCACTCGTCTCAGCACTCTACCTACGTACATCCGCCTCCCATCTTCTCAAAACTCTCACTAACACACCCACAGTGGCCTTCCTTGACCGCTCCAACATTGGTAACGCACGTATCGCCGGCATGGAAACCGACTTGCATTTCAAAGAAGGGGACTACGACTGGCTGCTCACCATCTTTTACATCTCTTATATCTGCTTCGGGTTCCTAGCGATCATGTGGAAGGTTGTGCCGCCGCACTACTGGGCAGCGTTCTGCGTGTTCACATGGGGCCTTGTGTCGACGGTGCAGGCAGCAGCAAAGGATTGGGGTACGATGATGGCGCTACGATTCATTATGGGCGCCAGTGAGGTCGCGTATGGGCCTGGTGTGCCCTTCCTGCTGAGCTTCTTCTACCTAAGAGATGAGTTGGGATTGAGGTCCGGACTATTTCTCAGTGCTGCGCCGTTAGCAAATACGTTTGCGGGCGCACTGGCGTATGCAATTACCAGCGGGAGTCCGGCGTTGGCAAAGTGGAGGGTGTTGTTTTTGGTTGAAGGACTGCCGACGGTGGTCATGGCGGTTGTTGCATTCTTCTTCCTGCCAGACAGCCCTGAGAAGGCGAGGTTTCTAAACGAGGAAGAGAGGGAGGTCGCGAGAGTGAGAGGAGTAAGACAGGCTGGTGCGGCTACTCGTGTGGGGGGGATCAACTTCAAGGAGTTCTTCGCGGGTCTGGCGGATCCGAAGGGCTGGATCCTGGGCTTGATGTACTTCAGCTGTAACGTGGCGTTCTCGTCTCTGCCTGTCTTCCTACCGACAAGTAAGTATTTTTGTCAAACGACTACAGACAGGGCACGACGCTGATTATGACTGCAGTTCTGAAAGAGATGGGCTTCAGCAGTGTCAGCGCGCAGGGCCTGACAGCACCACCATTCTTCCTGTCCTTCCTGATGGTCATCTTGACCTGCTACATCGCCGACCGCACACAACAGCGAGGTCTGATGGTTGCTTCGCTCACCGCGATTGGTGGCATCGGATATGTCATCTTGGCTGCATCGCACTCTGTCGGAGCCAGATACTTTGGCGTCTTCCTGGCTGCAGCTGGCATTTTTCCAGCTATTGGCAACATCCTTCCGTGGGTGACGAACAACCAGGGTTCGGATACTCGCAGAGGAGCTGGCATTGTGATCCTGAATCTCATTGGGCAGTGTGGACCTCTGCTGGGCACACGCATGTACCCTACGACTGAAGGACCATACTATGTCAAAGGACAGTCAGTGTGTGCGGCGTTTCTGTTCTTCTGCTGTTTCCTCGCTCTCACGCTGAGGACGCTGTATGTTTGGGAGAACAAGAAGCTGGACCAGAAGTATGGCACAGTTGCTCAGCAGAAGCTGGCGATGCAGGAGGCGGCTGCGAGAGGTGAGGGCAAGGGTCACGAGGCTGGTGTTGAGAACTACGGACCGCTGTTCAGACACGTACTGTAAATGGTTCGATACTCTAGGAAGACGAGTGAAGGGTTGCAATAATAATTGGTCTTAACTTGATCATCTGGCCCTCCTATCCTGAGAAGCTGTCTCATCTAATCGATCATCGTCAGCTCGAATGCAGGCAGCGATCTTCGTGCGCTTCTCGTTGCCCCACAAGACAGCCTCATTCTCTTGCAGCTGCTTCTACGATTGTTGTCTTCTAGAGATCGTGATGCTATCTCTCACATGCAAACCGCCAATGAGTGTGCAGCGGAACGAAGAAAGAAAAGCGGGTCACAATCGGTAAATCTTAGAAGCCTTGCGTTCGCGCTTGCGTCCCAACTTGGCAAGAGCTCGCATGCAGTCACTTCCTCCCATCACGCATGTTCATGAGGAGGAAGGAGCAGGGCAAAAAGGTGCGTTCCATTACTGACGCAATGCAAGCTTTTGATGGCCACCACGTTGAGTATGCTGTACCATAGCAACCACAATCAATGTACGATATTGCCAAACCCAGCGCAAAACCATGGTTCCCGCGTGGGGAGCTAGCGATAAGCCAGCCCCAAAGAAGCGAGGCTCCTGGTCCATGCAGGACAGAGCTGATGTCACACCCACAGCTCTGAGTCGTGAACAACTCCAGGCCGTTCCAAGCAATCTCTACTCCTCACAACCAGACGTCGTCAATCGCACACCCCGGACTCAGCGATCCGGACCCCGACGTCTCGGGCTTTTTTCCAGAGGATTTCCAGCCTCGTTTCAACCTTTTCTCGTTTTCAATGGCGCCAGGCGATCCATCGCGCCCGGCTGGGCCCACGCCACTGGTGAATGTGTCTGGCGATTCGCAGCAGCAAGCAGTCGGCACATCGTCTGCAGTGGGGAAGAAGAAGAAGCACCGCGGCGGCAAGAAGAGGCGCAATCGCCGCCAGTCGTTCGCTGCGAATGCAGACTTGGGCCATGATGGCAGCGACGAGCGCCCTACCCTCGAGGACATCGCTGGCCATGGCAATTCCCGCGGCAGCACCAGCTTCTATGGCCTCTCGCGCAACCTCAGCAACACCAGCCTTGAGAGCGAAGCACTGCTGGACCACCGCGAACACCAGCCGGCAAGGGCTCGCCGACAGAGCATACCCGCGACCTCGATGTATGCGCCGCGAGCGAGCCAGCAGTTTGGCAACTCTCCGGGTCGTCTCAATGTCCCATCGTCGTATGGGAAGTCGAGGCTCTCGGATACGCCCGAAGGCACCTACGGTGGCAACGACGACGACGATGCCGACGACAGGACCCCATTGATGATGGGCTCTCCTCGAGACAACAGGAAGGGCAACAACTATGGCACAAGTGGAGGAGGCATAGCCCCTAAGAAGCGCAGGCCCAGCACAGGAAGCGGCAAGCAACGCCCTGCTATGTTTGGTCATCACTCGCAGACCAACGTCAACGAATGGGATGTCAACAACCCGCCTTCTGTACCTGCAAGTCCTGTCTTTGAGGCCAACCCTGGGCTCGACGATGTCGCCCTGCCGATAGATTTGGAACATTCTCCCGAGCCCGGCAGGTCTCGAGATGCTTTGATCGATATCGATGAGCCTTCTAGTGGATCGGGGACCTCTCCCAAGCAGGGCGACTTCCACCGCCGCATGACCCAATCCTTCGCCGCCGATGACGATGTCTGCTTCCCACACGAGGGCATGTCTGAATTGGGTCAGCAGGACTACCTCAACGACCCTACGGGAGAGCCTACCAGCCGCCGTCGCCGCCGCCGCTGGCCCGATCTTGACGTGCTGGCAAACTGGTCGAATGAGGAGAAGGAGCAGCGGACCATGGAGGGCACTCGTCTTCGCAAGGTCAGCGAGCCTCTCATGGTTGACGGCCGATTACGTCCTCGTCAGCGCCAGTGGCACCGCGAAGCAGACGATGCTCCGTTCCGCTTCACCTACTTCAACGAAACATTCGACAACACCATTCACAGTCAGACCATCAGTGAATTGGTGCAGCCGGGACAGTCTTTCAAAGATCTATTCATCCCTGCACCAGTTGTGCTCGAGGATAGCAGTGATAGCGATTCCGATGCGGAGGACTTGCCACGCACAAACACGAATGGCAATTCTAGAACCACCACCAGATCGCCCTCGAACACGAACGACAAGACTTCGTCTGGCGAGCAGACACGCACGAGCACACCACGGCCCCAAGCCGAGGGCAAGGGCAAGGATGATGATCAGCAGAAGCGCTATGGTCCACGACCTGCGTGGTGGCTGGATGTTATGTCACCTACCGAGACAGAGATGAAGGTCATCTCGAAGACCTTCGGTATTCACCCATTGACGTCTGAGGATATCTTGATGCAGGAGCAGCGCGAAAAAGTAGAGCTATTCAAGCACTACTACTTCATCAACTACCGCACGTTTGAGCAAGACCAGAACAGCGAGGACTACCTGGAGCCGGTCAATCTGTACATTGTGGTCTTCCGCGAAGGTGTGATCAGTTTCCATTTCTCCATGACGCCACACCCTGCCAACGTACGGCGCCGTATTCGACAGCTTTCCGACTACTTGGTACTATCGCCAGACTGGATCTCGTACGCCATGATCGACGACATCACCGATGCATACGCACCCATGATTCAAAGTATCGAGGAAGAAGTCGACGATATCGACGAAGCTATTCTGCGTCTCCACAACGCCGACGACGATGACAACTCGGATGCGGACGACTACGACGAGAAACAGGGCAAAGAGAAGAGCGGTCGTGACATGCTGCGTCGCGTCGGCGAATGCAGAAAGAAGGTCATGAGCTTGTACCGTCTTTTGGGCAACAAGGCAGACGTCATCAAGGGCTTCGCGAAGCGCTGCAACGAGCACTGGGATATCGCACCGCGCAATGAAATCGGCATGTACCTGGGCGATATCCAAGATCACATCGTTACGATGACGGGTAACCTGAGTCACTACGAGAAGTACGTCCTCTTCCCTTCAACCTTATAAAACTCTCTTACTAACATGCTACAGCCTTCTGTCAAGAGCACACAGCAACTACCTTGCCCAAATCAACATTCGCATGAACGAGCGCCAGGAACAGACATCCGACATCCTCGGCAAGCTGACTGTCCTGGGTACCATCGTCTTACCCATGAATGTCGTTACCGGTATCTGGGGCATGAACTGCATCGTTCCTGGCCAGGATGTGGACAACCTCAACTGGTTCTTTGGCATCACTGGCGGTCTTGTTGGGTTTGGTCTGCTTTGCTATCTTATTGCGAAGAGGGTGTATGGTATTGTCTGATGTATGTACGAAAGTCATATGTGGAGAGCGTGTTGTTGCTTTACGGAGTTGGTGGGGACAAAATGCATTACTACCCCAGGATAACTAGTTGGATGAGATTGGTTTTCAGTATACATATGGCGATGAGCCTGGCGTTGGAGGAGAGCATATACCTGAATTGCTTGTGCTGTTATATTGTTGCTACAGAATGGATCCTCATCGCTGCTCATGTGTTTCATCGTTCCGCCCTTGGAAGATGCGAGTAACAAAGACAGATGATGGTGGATGGTAGCCTTGTATCTTTCTGGACAGTTGGTTCGCTCTAATCTAACGATCACGAGTTTCAATTCGTTCTGGACAGGCTGGTGGTTGACTAATGGTTGTAGTTTGAGAGGGCGCCTTCCAGGCACGCATCGTACTCTTTGCATTGATTTGTACACTGCAGAGGAGCGAAGTCACAAGGGTCAGGGAGGACGACTGCGTCGGATTTGACTTAGATGTCCGGAACTAAACATGGGCTATCTCTTTCTGGCATTTCGGTTTCAAATTGGAGTAGCGGAGATAATACTGACAGAGAGAAAGCGGGAAACAACGCACCCCACGCTTGAATTACACTCTGGTGCTGTCGAGCCGAGTCATAGCACAGCACACCTCTCTACCCGTTTGACTCCGCCCTCAGGTCCGTCACCCAGTCCCCCACTCCTCTTTTAACGCCTCAGCAATCCAACCCGTCCGCCACTGATGCGTATCCTCGAAGATTCCCAACAGCCTCAGCACCTCCTCTCTCTCCCTTTTATCCATCATCAACGGACCCCAAATAAACACCGTATGGCTTAGAATAATAAGCAGCTGCGGATTCTGCAAGTTCGACTTCACAGCACTGCAAATACATCTCGCGTGCTCAAGAATTTTGCGGTCTGTAGGGCTGAGCTTGGTGTTTACCCAGCGGACGGGGAACTTGGAAGTTGGTTTGTAGCGGAGCAGGAGGATGCAGGAAAAGTGGTAGAACGTGAAGGATATGGCGTGCCAATCGGCTGTGAACCAGATGTCGGGGAAGACCTGGGAGTCGCTGCTGGGGCCTTCGCCGATGGCGTCGAATTCGTGGGGTCGGTTTTGCCGCCATGTTTCGTTGCAGTCCCAGAGCTCTTGCCATCTCTGTAGCCGTGTTGCCTGCGCCGTGTCACTGTATATTGCTGGGAGTTTGCTTCCAGAAAAGCAGAAATCAGCTACTAAGGCTGTGTTCCAGAGGATGTGGTTCGCCCATGCCGTTTTGACGCGCAGCCAGGCTAGCGGGTGTGAATCTTGCAGTGACCCTGGCGTTGGAAGGAGTTGCAGAGACAGGTCCAGGTCAAGGGGTTCCTGGCTGATGGTTGAGTTGTACAGAGCTTGTCTGACATAGATCCAGAAACCGGCATCAGCGAGAGTGGTTGCGCTGGGGTCGATGAAAGGGGTGGTCATCGATGCGCGTAGAATGCTCGATGTACCTTTGAGATGGTGCTTGTCGCGCGTTATAGTTTGAGATACCGCTTCGAACAGTCAGTAGGTGTTTCGAGCAAGATTCTGACAAGGATACGGGACCTTGTTCTTTCTTACCACCCAGCTGGTCCGCAAAATGAAGGAGCAGCACCGCAGCTAGCAGGCACTCATCGTAGGCTTCATTTCCGCCGAGCCGCTCAATGAGTAGTGTCACACATTTCTTGTACGCAGCCTCGCCTGCAGACTCATCTCTACGATGACGCGCTGCAAAGCACAGCACTGCCTGGAACAGGATCGGCGAAAATAATGCTTTCTCAGTTACCGTAAGTGTGAAGATCCGTGAGGCGTTTGTGCAGTCTAGCCAGCGGCCGAGGTGATTGGTGAAATGGTGGAAGAGCAGGGCCTCAGATCGCGTGGTAGCGAGAGGCATGTGTAGGCGATGGGATTCCTAGAAAAATTGGGACTGTTGGAGGGACTGTTGTAGGCGCGGTATACATGTGACGGTCTAATGCCTTCCGTGCTCGCACCTGGAGTTGTATTTCTGGATTTCTGGACGTCGGACACCGAAGGCGAGATGTCTTGGATGAGTGTGGCTGTTTGAGGAGGTTTCTGGCTATTCAACCCTTTATTACGAAGCTGATGAGTTGTTGTTTTTCTGGGGGGTGATGATCTCGACGAGGAGGCTGCAGGTGTGGCAAGTGAGATGAACGCTGAGGTACGGTCAGCATATTGGCGTTGGCTGTTGCGCTTGCGTTGTGATATTGTTTTGTGTCTGATGACTTACCTCAGCGGTATGGCCAATATGTCATAGTATCGTCATGAAGCTTGGTCTTGACTGTGACTGCCTTCTACGATTCGACGAGGTTCATGAAGGAGGATACACAATGATCTCTTACCTAAGGCGAAGTGGGTACTCAACAGCGGTAGCGTATGTCCGCAATCCTTCCTGCATCAAAACTGCTAGCTGCTGTGAAATTTTGTGCTTTGAAGTGCAGCTGTATGGAGGGTTGTGTTGATTGCACCGGCTCATAGGACCGAGACGATGACGTGCAAACAGTGTACGCTAGCAACCTCAGTCACCACCCACAACGGAAGTCTACTACACCACAATCGATGGACCGCCTAGACCCGTAAGTGTTCGCTTGGTGAGATCACGGTAATGGAATACTTCGAAGTGTCTTGTCCTAGCTTAATAGCAGTATCCTCTCGAACACTGTTTGCCAGTACACCGTCCCTTGAACTCATACCACCCATCGCCATCCTTGCACTCGAAGTAGCTCTCCCAGCAGTTCCTCACACACTCGCATCCATTGATCTTACACGACTCGCAGCCGCTTCCGTTGGTGTCACGGCAATATTGAAGAACGAGTTGGTCCTTGGGGTAACCTATGTTTGTTCGCATGAATGCTTGAGCCGAAGAAATCAAAGCGGAGACATTACTCGGTAGTAGATAGTCAAGTCCTGTGGGGGATGGGAAGAGTAGTGGGTATTAAGGTAGTGGTGGGGACGCTGTGGACGAAGACGTACCCATATTTGCAATATCGGAGAAGCAGTAAATGTCGCCTTTATCGCACTTCTGGTATTGGACGGTCATGTTTGTGGTTGTGGAAGCGGCCGCGTCGATATGTAGTGATGACTCGTGCGTGGGAACCGCGAGGATGGCTGGAAGAAGCGACAGAAGTGCAAGAGATGTCAAAGAAGACGGAAGATGCATGATGGTATACGCTGAGGTGGTTCTCTCAGCGGCCATCGGTGTTGAATGCTGACATTGTCAGCTGTAGATACTGGCTTATATCTTTGGAGACCGGGCCAGCTTGACCAGATGGAGTTCTACTTCATGCGGTTCCCTGCACTATCGACCATGCAAGCGCCCGCTGTCAGGCACCATTATGGCAATTGCACACAGACGAGGCGGCGTATCAGTTGTCTGGACAATGTTGCACGGAGCCATCAAACACGTCAGGTACGACAAGGCAAATCGACCTGTACAAACACTCGACAGCCACATGATCGTGATGTCCAACCTCGCGGTGGCGAGATCATGGTAGGATGTGGCTGCTAGCAGGCCAGTGATGTTCTAATTGCCTAGACAGTTACGCACCGTTGTTGTTAGCTGGTGGTGAGTGCAGTAGCTCCTTGCTTGCGATGCGTTTGTGCTGCAGTTTTGGCGACAGGTGACTGCCTAAGAGCAGCCAAGGTTGACATTGCATTGCTCGTGGCGTTCCTCGAAGCGCCGATAGGTTGTGACGGGACGTGATGAGGACGGTGATGAAGAAAGCGCGCTGGAAACAGGCTCAGCTTGTCGTGGCTACTGGCAAAGCTGGCTGACAAAGACGGAAGGATCAACTCTGACAGAGCAGATGCCTCGCTATCTCATAGAAATAACAATAGCTAAGACATGCCATCTCCAAACATCCATCTTCCAACTCTTATCGGGGGATATCTCAAACGAACGATGCGAAGCATACAGCGAAAACAGACAACGTCCCTCTGGGGACGCAGAGAAATGTGCATAACTTCGTACAACACCACGGAACACCAGAACACCTCTTGTATGCCAATGCAGGCCCCTAAATGCCACATGAACGACGTAAGCAAGCCCTCATCACCTGTCCCTTCCCATCTCGTTCCTCATAACATTAGTATCTTTTCTTAAACAAGCACCCACTCACTCCCCCTCTTGATAAATTTATCGAGCATCATAGTAACATCCGTGAGCACAAAGCGGCACACGTAGAATCCAAAGAACTCCGCAGCGTGGCGTGACGAGAGTTCCAGACCGACGTGTGTGGGCGATGAGTGCTTGAGGCCGGGATCTTCGACTTGGCGTGCGATTTGGTCTATTTGGAATTGTTAGTTGGGTGCGATTTTGGTGGAGCAAAAAAAAAGGGGGGGCGGGGGCATACCAAGAATCTGAGCCGAATCAAACAGACGCGCAAGACTGCTCATATACCCCGAATTTGGCCCCTCAAACGTCAAATTACTTGTGTCCCTCTTCGCAAACCTAATAGACGGTAGACTCGTCATGGGCAAGGTAGCCATGTTCAGCGAGTCCTTGGGCACATCGCCATTCAGCTTCGTCGGGCCCGCCATGCTTGCCAGGTTGACACCAGAATTCTTGCTACGCAGCTTGCGCCATGAGCTAAGGTAGCTCTTGCCCTGCGCTACGGCGCGGCTGGTACTGTTCTCCTGCGAGCTGTGCATGCTCCTCATGCCCTCGCTGCTGGTGCCTTCGCCGACCGAAGTTGCATCTTTGAAGAGGGTAGATACGCTCTGGACGCCGACTTCGTTGCCGAGCTTCTTTGAGAGTTGTGCTTGGACTTGGTCGAGGACGACTTCGAGGTCTTGCATCTCTTGCAGGACTGCGTCGGCATCGAGAGTATCCACGTTCGCCATCTTTTGCAGCGCTGCAGTAAGCAGGTCGCAATTTGCAATCTTGTCCTCCACATTCTTGATCTTGACGCCCTTTACCCGCCAGACATCACGAGGAATGAAGAGTTTTGTCGAAAGGTATCCACCACGAGGATGTACGATAGTCTGGTAAAAGCATCGCATTAACCAAAATGGTCGCAGAAGGTATGTGTCCGGACATGGCTCCAGGGGTATCGGGGCATTGGCTACAGCAGGACTTGGTGAACCCGGCGAAAATGGCGAATGAATGTCGCTCTCGAACAGATGCATGCCACCACTTGGCAGTCCATCGACGTTGAACGTAGGCAGACTGGGTGTCGGTAGTGGCGCAATGTTTGCGACACTCGGTTTGCGGCCTGTGAGGGAGAATGTCGTACTCAGCGGGGTGCCTATTGAGGCATCCGAGCCGTCTGGGCTTGATATGGACAGCGTCCTCTGTTTCAAACTCAAGGATGATTTATTCTTCCTGATGCCAAGGGTTGATGGCTTGCTCTTAGGAGAGCCCGGTGCGAGACCCGATTCGTTCGAGACTGCATGGCTCAAAGCTGGCGTAGCAGGCGAAGTTGTGTCGGCTGGGCTGTGAAGTGCAGGCAGTGGTGATGGAGCAGTCAAGCCCGTCTGCTGAGGCACTTGTGGCAGAGCTGGTGTTTTGAAAGTTGGATCTAAGCTGGATTGTGTGCCGCTAAACACCGTTGCAGCTGCAGACTTGGGCAGCAGCGGGGCATCGAGGGGTGAGTTCTTCGCGGGAACCGGAGGTTTCTCCGTATGCGGCGGCGCAGCTACTGTCGGCAAGGATGTTTCGATTTTCAACATCTTAGCGTTCTGTCCAGATAATCTCCGAGATCTCACAGAAGCCGCCTCTTTCGTGGCAGTGGTAGGTCGTGGCGTCGTTTCTGGGTCGATGGGTTGTGCAGGTTGCAGCTCTGGAACCGAAGGCAAAGCAGCTGATGGAGGTGGAGGTGGTAGAGCTGGTAGCGCGCCAGATGGAGCGGGCACCGGGGGAGGCGAATGTAATGTTTTGGACGCTGGTGGCTGCATGACCTCTGCAACCGTTGAGAGGGAAGTACCTCCGGTGGTCCTGTGGGAGGATACGGAGCTGTTGTATGCAGAAAAGCCGCTCGAGTCTGACTGCCGTGGCAACGAGGATTTTGTCTGCAGATCGAAGTCGAAACCATCGAGCATGTACTCCCTGGTCATTTCATCCAACAAACGCTCCTCCTCTTCAGCTTCTTCGTTGAGCATCAACTCAGCGCTCTCGCGAACGTGTGGTAATGTCTCGTTCTGCAGCTGAGCCTCTTTGAAACGGTACTTCGCTGCCTCAATAGCCGCTTCCCGCTCAGCTTCCCGTACCTTCTCCTTTGCCAATTCAACGTTCCTCAACTTTGTCGAGATGAGCTCATCCGGTGCTATGCTCTCGTCATCGAATGGCTCAAAACCATCATCGTATGCAGCTTCGACTGCAGCATCGAGAGCAGCATCGAACTCGGCTTCCGTAGCCCCACTCGTATTCCTCAGATGTTTTCGACGGACTCCCCCAGGGGATAACGAATGTACGGATGACGAGCAAGAAGATCCTCCAGACTCGTCAATAGTGTCCAACCACGATGTCGACTCATTACTATGAACGCGCTGGTGCTTGGACTGTGCTGGTTGCTGTGGTTGCAATCTCGAAGAGTCAAATGGTTCCTTCGGTAATGTGGCGCTGAACAAGGGGGACTTGGATCGCTTGGGAGACAATGGCGGAGGCATGTACGACCGATCCATGGGAGATTCGAGGGGTAGATTGGACCCTGCTAACCGCCCGGGTGGCGGTTGTAGGTGGAATTGCGAAGTCGACATATTTCTTTGGACATCACGAATGGCTGTGCTGATTACTGATTCACGTTGTCCTGCGAACTCAGGTTTGCGGAGGGGCAGTTGATACGAGGAGGAAGGAGGCGGTTCTGGGTCCTTGAGCGGTAGGTGTTCTGCAGAGCGGTCATTGATGATTCTCGCCATTGTCGCGTTCTGGATCACGACAGGTTCGTCTTCGTCATCATCATCATCATCATCGTCCTCGAGCAGCATGGAGCGCTGCTCGTCCAGGGATTCACCGCTCATCGGCCGCGCGGGGAGCGATTTTCCTGTACTGTTTGTATATCCAGGGTCTAGTCGACGGAGCTCCTCGATGCGATTGGTGTATGTTACGCGCTGGTGGTGTTAGTATACAGAGCCAAGCCCAAAACAGCTGAGATCTGCCCAGGCTACTCACAATGGCATCCAATTTCCGTCTGTCCTCGTCCTGCGAGCTGCGGATCATGACCTGCTGAAGGAGCTTGCAAGCGTCCTCGTACGCCTCCATGGCGCCCTCGAAGTTCTGTGCATTGTCGAGCAGGACCGCAGTGTTGGCCTTCTGCAACGCCCTGGACAACATGGTCTTCTTGTCCTTCTCCCTGCGCTCTCGCGTGCGGGGAGGTGTGTCGTGGTGTGGGTCGTCGAACCGCGAGCTCGTGCTCTCACTCCTGTTGTGATCCCTGCTCGTGCTCCTGTAATGACCTCTGCTCTCGCTCCTGCCGAAGGTGTCCCTGCTTTCGCTCCTCTGGTGGTCCCTCGAGGTAGACCGGCGGTGTCCCGCACTCGGCGCGCGGGTTTGCACAGGCTCTCGCGTCGATGCAGCGGGAGGTCGGCCTGCAGACGGAGCCCGTGTAGCGCCAGCGCTGGGATTCTGCCTTGCGTCTGGCTCTCCAACACCGAGAATGGCGGGCGAGCCCAGGGGCGAGCGCCCAAGCACTCTGTCGACCCTGGTGCGCGACGGCGGGCGCTGAGCGGTCAAGGGCGTCCGGGGCTTCGAGTTGAAGTAGTCGGTGGGCTGGGCAGTCGCGAAGACGCTCGGCGTGAAGAGACCTGCGGTGGAGGGCGAGTTCGCGGTGGATGCACTGCTGGGCGAGTTGGGGTCGTATGCGACGGCGGGCAGGAGCATGGGCGGTAGGGCGGGCAATTGGGGCGGCGGTGCGTTGATGTTGCCATTGAGTGCGGCGAGGGGCCCGGTGGTGGTGCTGCCGGAGATGCTGAGCTTGCGCGCCAGATTTCCATTCACATTGGTGTGGTCGTGGTGAGCAGCGCTGCTCCGCCGGCGCGGGCGTGTGGACGAGGACGAGGATGAGGACGAGGCGTGGATGTGGTTCGAAGCGGTGTGGGGGTGCTCCGCGCTGGCGCCAGGTTCACCCTCTCGCAGCGATAGCGAGGCGGAACGTGACGGTCGCACGGTGACGACGGACGAGCTGCTGATGGAGCCCGCGCGCGACTGTCTGCGGAGGTGCTGGCTGCCCGGGTTGCTGGGCATGGGCTCTGCAGCAGCGAGCCTGGGAGCGCTCATGCTGCGCGCAGTGAGGCTGCTCAAGTGTCTCAGGCGGAGCCAAGGTTAATGCACAACGGATGCAAGCATCGCGGCCTCGGGGCGGAGAACGCGCTGGGCGGCGACGACGTGGTACAGATGCTGCGGTGTTCGACAGGGCGGCCGTCCTCTGCGGCTGCAATGTTTCCCCTCAAGCTGGGATAGAGGAGACGAAGTGCCCGTGTATGTATATGTGGAGTGCCAAGGGCCCTGTCGCGAGACAGGGCAGGCGGGAGTCTTCACTGCCAGGGGCACTTCTCAAACAAGAGCACACTAGGCGCACGCCAGACACCCTGGTGGCTGTGGGGCCTCGCGTTATCTGAGTGCGCATACGACTCTGTCCTATCTACTGTGTACATGCACAATAATTCCATCCTCTTCGTGCTGCACCGATTCGTCCATGCTGCCCGCCTTGCTGCAGGAAGCTGCAGCTGTCCCTGACACTGCGGAACCCGGGGAAGGGTCTTCCGAGCAGAGCTCGCTGTTCGACCTGCATGAGAACTCAGGGTCCAAGCCATGCAGAACATCTGGCGCGAGTCAAACAATACCTCATCCAGGACCGCTCCAACACGTTCTAATCTGGCAACCCAAGCTAAAATAGCTTCGACGGAGTAGCCTACCATACTTTCACCACCCAGTAGCGTCGTCCCAGCGACACGGTCCTCTATTCGTCTGACAGCACTGGTACCGCTACCTGTTCCGAGGGGGGCTTTTCTTTTAGCATGCTTCTGGCGCATCCACGAAAACATAGCGCAGAAGCAATCGCAGCACAGACGCGAACGATAACGTGAGCCGTGATGATCTCAATTCTTCATTATTCGTGTCCATTCATCGTGACCGCTGTCATGGCGTGAGCCCTCTTTTGTCTGCGTGTCGAGCATCTCTAGGCTGCTGCAGCTGCAGCCGTCAGGGTCAGACCATGCGCATGTGTCCTCCTGTTTGGGTTCTACCTCGACGCGTTTCATGCATTGCCGTTTTGCGTCGTGAACGCTGCATCCCAGTCATCTCCAGCGCCTTCGATCTTTTTGCTTCTTCTGCGGCCTCTCTATGTCCTCCTGAGTCATGTGAGCATCTCGTCTACGTTTCGCGTTCTACGACGTTAGCAGAAGGCGCACTAGCAGATTTGATCACAAGTCAACCATAATGTCTTCCTCCTCGACTCCATCGTCCCAAGCGGTGTCCATCGCGTCACCTGAAGCACCCTGCCTCTTTTGCTGCCGTTTCAAATTCTCGATGAACTCCTTTGTCAGTGTCAACCGATAATCAGCATCCTTGACATGATCGGCGAGCGCATTTGTTCGCAGCGTCTGCTCAAACAACGCCTGCTGCTGCTGCTTCTCCGACTTGGCGAGCGGTCCTTGTGTGGGGTCCAGATAGAACCGCAGCACGATCCCCGTCTCTGGTTTGTCTGTTTGTTCCAACCGCGCGTTTAGGTGCCCATCCTTGATGAGCGTTTCGAGATACTGTGCGGTTTCGTCGGCGCCACCGCCCACGTTTCTGGCGATGTTTGATACGGGGATTGCCGAGAACGTCCGTGACAGTCGCGAGACATATGCCCTCATCTGGCTGTCCATTACAACCATGACGAGACCGGTATTGCCATCCTCTGCCCATGTTTGCGCACCAGCGTTGATCTGGGCTTTCAACTTCGACATGTTGTTTAGATGTGTATAAGCCTCCGCCACAGCTTCGTAGGCCTTCGACGCGGATCTGACTTGTTTGATCGCTGTTGCATTGGCGGAGCGAGGGATGTTCTTGGCCTGACCATCCACCAGGCAGCTCAGCAGTACCCACTTCTTGTAGGCCTCCAGCATCAGACCGTTTGCTACATTTGCAGAGGGCATGACCAGGACATGCTCGAGAAAATGCTGTGCCTTTGTGAACTGTCGCAGACCCAGGTATGCCATAGCACCAAGGACATAGTACTCTTGCACATCTACGAATGTAACTTTGTCTGTATGACCAGACAGACGGTGAATGTACTCTCCACTACGAGCAATATCCGCGGCTGGCACCGAGTATTCGAAGCCTTCGCGGACAACCGCCGGGATGTGTGAGGGCAGGCTGTGGATATAGTTGTCAAGTATGGGCTCGGCAGCAGCGTACGATCGAGTCTCGAGGCAGAGGCGGATAAAGTCAACGTGTGTGGAAGTGAAGGTGCCTGTTGTGGGGTCGAGACGGATCATTGCTGATCGCATGGGCGCAATAGCCAGACCAGGCTATAGAAGGGTCAGTGAGGTAATCATGATAGGGTTGTGGCGCGCAAACATACGGAACCAGCGTTACGCGCGAGCGTCTCAACGTAGTCTACCAGCTTCTTCCACTCTTGCCCGGCATACCGCATTTGTATCGGATCAAAGGTCTCCAAGAACAGTACTAGCTTATTCCATAGTGCACCTCCCGGCTGTGCTGCATCTGGTGAGGACTGCTTGTCGACCGCGGCGGCTATGCGGTGGCGGAGAGCAAAGGCGTATGCTATTGAGTTGACGGCGGGGTTGAGGATCTGTGTCTATGTGAGCATGACACAGAATGATTGAGAGTATCAAGCTACCTCCAGCACATCTTGTGGTGTGTCTGCGCCCTTCGACCAATGTGTCGCTGAGACGTTGTCGAGTTGCTTGACAAATTGCCGGGCAGCTTGGTCGTACTTCTGACGCGACTTGAGCTCCTCAGCCTCGGGTTGAAACTGCAGTAGTAATGTGGGAAGTTCGACCGTCATCGTCGCGTGCTTGCTGTGTGGAGTCGTGGTAGAGGCAGCGGTGTTGTGGGGAGGATGGCGATGTGGGGTGTTTTGCCGCCTATTGCTGCAGAGTACCGCCTGACTGACTGTATTTAGGAGCAGCAAGTCGGAAGCAGTCGAGAGAGTACGTGTCGAAGTAAGCTTCAAGAAGCCGCCTGCAATAAGTCGGGTGGAAGGGCAATCGTCAAGTGGAGGTGGTCGGAGGTGAGCGCGGTGAAGCTCCCGCAAGGCTACAATGGAGCATTGGCCACTAACACCCCGCTATGACGGTAGACTATTAAACTGCACTTCACCATCACAAGACCGTATTTGTATGCCTAGGTATGCTGAAAAGGAGAACTTCGTAACATTAACTCATAGGTATCATTAAAGCAATCCAACGCCTTCCCTCTAAAACTCCATCACCACGTTCACCTTTTCTTGACAGCCTCCTCCATCTTCCTCACCAACGCTTTCAAGCCCACTCCCTTTTCACAGTTACTCTCCAAATGAGCTTCCATCTTCTCTCGCACCACCTTCATTCCCTTCAACACCGGCAACTTCGCGCCCTCCTCGCCTTCCAGATGCATCAGCGGATTGAGCAGCAGATCCAAGCACTCGTGCCAGATCTCTGTTTGCCAGTATCTTTTGAGGGTTTCTTTGATTCTGTATGTTTTGGTCGCACCCGCGCCGAGCGTAGCGCCGCGCTGCGCCTCGGTGACGATGTACTTCCCGAAAAGTAGGTTGTGCACGATACCCGCAAGACCGTGGTAGTCGATCTGATATGTCCATGGGCGGGCCTCACGCATCTCAGCGCAGTCAGCTTCGGTGGTGGGCCAGTCGGCAATGAATTGAACATCCGGAATGAAAGCCTTCATGTCAATTCCCCGGCCGAAGTCGATAAGGGAGATGCCCTTGGATGCCCAACCTTCGCGGCCGTCGCGGTTGTAGACGGATGACCATTCGCCCTTTTGCAGAGCGTCGAAACGGACAAGGATGTTGTCTGCTTTGAGATCGCCGTGGATGATATCTTTAGCATGAAGAGCTTCGACAGTGCGGAAGAGTTCGATGGTGAAGAACATGGCAAGTTGCTCGTCCATCACCCCGTTTTCTGCACGGGCGATGTTGACGAGGTCGAGGAGAGTACCCTGGTCACGAAACTCTTCGATTAGGTAGCACTCGTCTCTGAAGAGATGCATTTCGTAAGCATGAACGATGGACTCAGATGCTCGAGACACTCCAAGGCGACGCTTTGCTTGCCGCATGATGTAGAATTCCCAAGGGGTAGGAGGTTCCTCCATCTTGAGAGCTTCCAGAGGTCGACGCTTCAGACCTAAATCACCCTTGCCCATCTGCACAGGTGCGTTCTCATCTTCTGTTTCTTGCTTGGGTGTGCTTTCGATAAGGTATACAGGTGCGAAAGCTCCGGCACCAAGCTCACGTTTGATGGTGTATGTCCGATCTGAGCCATCAAATATGAGCTTGGGCGGCGTAGCCAGGTTGGTAAGGGTCTTGTCTTGGGCATTACTCTTCATCTTCTTTACCGCCTTCGTATACTTCTGGATCTCAAGGGCTTTTCCACTGACTGCTTCAGTATCCGCGAAGTAGCCATCGTAGCTGTCAAGTGGCGGCTGAATCTCTTGCAGAACGGTGGCTCGTACATCGTCCTGGCATGGATTGAGTTTGGTGTCCTTGATGATAGGTCCCGTCGGCTTTGCATCTCTGAAGACTGGTGTCTTTACGGCCAGGGGTTTCCGTACAGGTTCTTCGATCGGTTCGGCAAGCAGTTCACTGGCTGATGGCTTTGGCTGTCTCAATGATAGTTTTGTGATTTTGCCTGGAGCATCAATAGCTTGTCCAAGGAGATCTTGGAAGGGACTAGTACCAGTCTCATCTTCGTCGCCATCCTCGAAAATGATGAGATCGCCCTTCGACCGCGAAGGAGTCTTAGCGTTCAATTGTTCCTTTTGAGCGTAAGCGGTTGCAAAACCTAATGATGACTCTGTCTTCTCTACGATAGGGGTCATGAAGGGTAGGCGATTGTTTGCAGCCTGTACTGGATCTCGATATGGCCTCATTGGGTAGCTGTGGTCTTCCGGTGGGACTGGAACGAAACGTGTGGGCAAAGACGCCGGTGCTTCCGGTGACGTAGGGGTGGTCACCTCTGGCTGGGACTGCTCTCCGGTATGCACGGATGGATGCGTAACTTCTGTGAAGGACTCGTCGGAATGCTCAGACTCGTCGTTCGTGCGTACCGAGCGGACAGTGTCGTTGTTATCATCTTCCTCATCTTCATTTATAGTGTCTTTGCTTTCAGTGAGATCAGACCAAGCCGAGACACTTCTCGCATCGGTGTTATCGATTTCGGTGTTTTCGATCTCAGTCTGATCTGCTTCGCTGCCACTATCGCTACCGTCGTCGGAGTTGTTGTCACCAATAACGGTGCCTAACGTGAAGTCTCCGCCTACTGTCGTCTCGTCGCCAAATTCGCTGCGGGTAGCTGTGCTCTCCGCACCACTTGTGTAGTCACTCTCGTCATCTTCATCACTGCTCACCTCTTCACTTTGGGTCTCGGCAACCTGTTGCTCAGGTTTTGCGAGCGGTTGGTTGAAGATTTCATAGATGTCGTCCATGGCTTCCTTTGTGTGGAGAGTCATAGTAGCCTCACGACCACCCCTCTTTCGGCGGACTTTGGACTTCTTCGATGGCGAGTCAAGCTTCGCTTGGACTGATGGATGTCAGTATGGGGTCTCAACACGTTCCTAGCGCAACCTACTCGTTTGCGTTTCTCCGCTGATCTCTTTCACGTCCATCACTTGGATCTTTCGGGTACGATTGGCGCGCTCTTCCTTCCTGGCCTTCTTTGCTGCCTTTGCTTTCTCGACGTCTGCCTGAGACGGTGGTCGATTCTCATCATCGCCAGCAAGGATGTCATCCTCACCTCCCTTGAGTGGGACCGTCTGCGGCTTCGGTGGCTTTTGAGCGTCCTGTTTCGGTACTAAGGGCTCTTGCTTTGGTGCCAAAGGTGCAACTTTAGGCTTCGGCATCTGTGCTGCAGCAGCCTCTTCGGCAATTCTCCTGGCCTGCTCCTGCTCTTCGTGTCGGATTGCCGCCCAGTCACGGTCCAGCCAACCTCGATGTCTAGCCCGTAGCTCCTCGAACGAGAACTCCACTGACATCGGATCTCTGTGGTTAGGGTACACTTTCTCCAAATCTACAAAAACAACCTCGACTCTGCCTGTCTTCGGATTGACGGCTTGTAATTGTTCACGTAGCGGGTGGGGTTTGGAAGTTTCGTCATTGAGATGTGATTTGGTCTGAATACATAAGGCAAACGCCAACCAATTAGTCCTGCAATCGTAAATATGCGAAGAGGGACATGCAGACTGTGGACTCACCTCATCCTTGAAAATCATCATCTTGCCCGCGCCCTTGTTGGTCTTTCCACCTTTTAGTGTCTCACCAGCCCAGGGTCGAGCTTCTTGTGTGTTCTCCTTCTTGCGGTCTGCAATTGTGCCAATGTTGTCCCAGCCCTTCCCGCCTCCGCTTGAGCTTGTCGGTGCTGGCTCTCCTTCATCAGAGAAGATGGCCATCTTAGGTTTGCCGGATTTCGGCTTTGCCGCCTTTGGCTGACTCTGAGCTTGCGGGTCGGGCGAGGCAGGAGCGAAAGGATCGACCTTGGCTGCCAGAGCTGGTCGAACAGCAGGCAGCGCAGGGCTTGAGGGCTCAGGGACGTCTTGTGGACGGCTTTCCATGCGGTGTTGGAACTCGCCGTATTTGCGAACCAGGCGCTCGGTTGGCCGTGCTTCCTTCTCAATGCCCATGTTGTATATCTCTTCCGCCTGCGAAAAGCGCCCCGCGCCCTCGAGCCATGCCGCAAACTCCTCATAGTACAGCGCCAATCCATCTCCGATGTTGTTTCGTGCAAGAAATCTAAAGATCTCCTGCGGTGCGTCGGCGAAGAGTCTGATATAATGTAGCCAGAGCTTCAGATAGCGGGGGTCGTTCTTGTAGTGGGACGAAGACTGGAAGGCTTTTGTCGCACGCTCGAGGAGAGGGCCAAGCTGCGATTGTTTGTCGTTCTGTGCGGAAGGATACGCGTCCAATGTCCACTTAACGTATCGGTCGTAAATGTCGAGCGGATCGTCTGAGTCGTCGATGTTCATGAGCTCCTTCTCGAATTCTAACCGCTTTGCGCCATGTTGATCTTGTGTTTGCAGTGGTGACGGCGCATGACCGGGCTTTGCGCCCAGCGGCGGTGTGTATAGTTGGGCGAGTGCTCTCGCAGAGCGGCCACTCGGAATGGCCTGGATATTTTCCTTCGAGTTTTCGATAACCTCGAAGTCGACAATGTCGTCGGAACCCATGACGCCGGTGGGGTATCTCAAGAAAGAAAGCAATCCAAAAGCAATGTACAGAAGAAGCCCAGCACCTTACCTGGTGTCGTTGTCGGCGTGCAGAAAGTTGCGCATGTATCGAGGATCTGGCGGGGCTCTTGTGTTGCATCCTCCCGCATCGCGCCTTCCCCGATTCACTAGCGTTGCCAGGGCAACAACAACAACCGTCTGCCGCCCTTGAGCATGTGAACGCAGAAATTGCTCAGCCTTACAAGCACACGGTGATTGGCCATGACGATACTGTAGGCTGGGTAATTACCAGCGCAAACTTATGAGCAAACATAACTTGCCGCCATGTATATGAGCAGTTGTTACGGCATTGATCCAATCTCTACGCCATCGTCTTCCTGAAATGTCAGTAACAGACTCTGTTCGCTCGGATACAATGAGTGATACAGCAGAAGAAAATCCAATATAGAAGTATAGACATGTCACCTCCGGTCAGCGCCAGGCAAAAGGACCATGTTCTCACCGTACGGCCGTTTTGGCGAAAAAGGCAGAAGTTCTGGCCGAGGCAACGATCCCCGTGGTACGTAGATCCAAGACGCCAGAACATGCCAAATCGCGATCTACCTTCTTCGGAGAAGCAGAGTCGATTGCAACTTTCGAGATTTTAGAACAGGGCGGGAGAACCGTGGAAGCGCTTCATAGAGAACGTTACAGAAGTTGTCTTTCGTTTTGGTGATTGAAATCGAAGAAAAGATATAATGGAAAGATCTGAGGAAGCAGGCGGGCTGCTTTACATTCGCAGATAGCACGTGACATCTGGACCCGGTGAAGTGCTTCAAAGTATGTTCGTTTGTTCTACATGATGTACATGGCCCACCTCAACCTTTCAAACGCCGGCTAAATGCTATACAAGAAACCGAAAGTGTATATGTGCATGTGCTCAACCCATCTTATTTCCACCGCCGCACCAGCAGCGCCCATCACCCTCTTTCTCAACATGCACCACGACATCCATGTTCCTGCCCTTGAGGAACTGGATTGTGCGCTCGCGCACGTCTTCGAGATCTGCAATGTGTGAAGCGATGATGTGGATGACGCCGAGTATCTTTTGCTTGCCAGAAGCGTGGCTATGATCGTGATCATGGTCGTGGGCATGTGAGTGGGAATGAGAGTGAGCATGCGAATGGTCATGATCGTGGTCGTGGTCGTGGCCGGAGTGCTTGTGCTTGTGGCTATTTGCGTGGCTCTGGTCATGATCATGATCATGATCGTGCCCGTCGTTGCAGTCATCGTGTTTGTGCTCGTGCGCATGGGCTTCTGCGTGTGCTGCGCCCTCATCCTCCAGCCAAAACTTTGGGACAGTGTAGCCAACGACACCTCGGAGCGAACTGAGCTCTTGTAGTGTGTTGCGTACACCGTACTCTGCGTCGGTCGGAAGGGACAGCATTAGGCGCATGCCGGAGCTCTTCACAAGTGGAATGGCGGAGAGGAAGATGAGGATGGCGATGATGCACGATGCGATAGGATCCCAGCCCGACCAGCCGTAGTACTTGGTGAGTAACGTTGAGATGATGACGGCGACAGAGCCGAGGGCGTCCGCAAGGATGTGCAGAAAGATGCCCTGCATGTTCTCATTGTCGTGAGAGTGGCCGTGGCCGTGATCATGATCTCCGTGGTCATGCGAATGTCCATGGCCGTGGTGTGCGTGCCCAAAGGCCGTAAGACCCACAATGTTGACAAGGAAGCCGAGTATACTGACGATCAGGAGTTCGTTCAGTCGCTGCAGCTCATGACCTTCCCAGAGGCGTTCGAAAGCATCGAAGATGATCTCAACACTGACAAGCCTGATTCATATTAGCAGTAGTCCTGACCAAGTGAGGGCTCACGCGGACTTACAGAAGAAAGACACCGTTGGCGAAACCAGACAAGGTATCAATCTTGCCATAACCATACGGGAAGCGGGCATTAGGGCGCCACTTGCTCATGACTGCGGCTGCCAGACCGACAGCAAGACCAGCGCAGTCGAAGAGCATATGTATGCTGTCGGTGAGCAACCCGAGAGAGCCGCTGACGAAGCCGTAGAAGAATTGGACCACCATGAAGCTGAGGTTGAGAACTCCAAAATACGCAATGCGTCGTGAGTCCCTTTCAATCATAACACTGTGAATAATCGAACCCGGTGTCGTCCGCGCGATGATAAATTGAGAGATCCTGGAGGGGTTCGCATGTAAGTGATGTTCGTGCTTGTGATCGTGAGCATGGCCGTGGTCCGTGTGGGAGTGTCCATGAGCGTGTGAGTGCGCGTGGGTGGCTCGAGTGTCCCACGACACACCGCAAGCGTAAAATATGTGCGACAGCCCGGTGAAGATGATGTGATACCACTCAGGCATGGTTTGCCATCCAGTGAACAAGATGACAACAAGGCCCCCAAGGTGCAGTCCGACGTACTGTTGGCTTCGCAGGGCTGCTGGAAGCGAAAAGAATACAAGCGCCGTTGCTGATGCCACCGATAATGCGTTCAAGATGATGGTATGTTGCGAAAAAGATGTAACCGAAGAAACGAATATCGAATACAAGAGGGTGATGGCCATAAGTATGACTCCAGATACGCATGTCAGCAACGTATCCTTTGCCGTGCTGATCAGAGGCGAAGAGGGTTTGGGCAAAGAGGCTCGCGCAGAGCCTTTGACCACGTACGAGTCCTGAGTCTGGCTGCCCGTGATCAGGGACCAGCCAGCTGTAGGCAGAGGCGGGGGAGCGACGAAGATTGATGTGAAGAGAGCGCCGTAGCCGAGCAAGGCGCAGGCTGGGTGACCCCAAGCTACGACATCAACGACAGTGCCAATCAGCAGGACCGCAAAGGTCGTTCTTCGTGTTCGCAGTGTCCTCTTTGTATCGTCCCAGTGCGTGTGCTTGCCCGGTCTTCGATCTGTGGCGCCGAGTCCTGCTGCGACCGCAGTCAGTAGAACCAGAGCTGTCTTTGCACCGCCAATCTGCATAGTAGCATAGAAAGGTAGCAAGACACCAGCGATATTGCCAAGGGTCTGTTTGACACTCGTAGCATCACCCAATGCCCCCACTACACCCTTTGAACTCTCTGCTTTCCGCCGATCGAGTGACTGCTCTAATCCTGCCCGTATCCGTGCAGAGAGTCCGACTACAAGCAGTGTCGCCGATGTAAGGAAGAGGGCGTTCAGAAGGTATGCTTCGTTTGCGGCAGTTTCCAGGGCGGCTGCTGGCTCGTTCTCGACAAGAGCTTCTGATAGTGTCGCAGGAAGTTTTCGTGCAGCACTCGGGTATGCGAGAGATGCGAAGAGGAACGGAAGAGGAATGAGCAGCGCAGTGAGTGCTTCGGGGAGATCCAGGAATGATCTATCGAGGGGTCAGTACTGCTGCCATTCGCAAATCACATAGTCCTCACGAGGATGGCGGCGCTGGTGCAGATTCCTGCACGGGCGAGAACATGCCATACTTCGCTGCTGCTGCGTTCTTCCTTGGTGTCTGCGGCGAGTCTAATCCCCATCTCCCATTCGATCTGCCGTTCGCAAAGGAAGTTAGGCTGTGCGTAGAGCCATTGGAATTGGTATGGGCGTGCGAATGGGAATGGCTATGTCCATGACTGTGGTTCTGCGCATTGCTGTCGTATTCGGCATACGGTGAGCGCACCGCGCCATACAGTTGCCCACTCATGTCTGATCGATGGTGTTGGTGCCCTGACGTAGGGTTGTTCCCTTCCTCTACAGGCGAAAGGGCCTTGGAGCGTCCGCTGCGGTTCGGCGAGGGTGCAGTAAAATAAAGCGATCCTGACTGCGAGCGCCCATGGCTATGAGAATGCGAGGTGGGCGCGATAGGCAGGGCGTACGTAGACGCCATCTACTAGCACCGCGTTCGGGAGTCCGTTCTCGCTTTGTCTTGACCAGGTCTCGGTGGTGCACGTAAAGGGCAAGCGGGCCGTCTGGGGGTCGTATTGTCCCTGCTCCAGCAGATTCACGACACAACAAAAATATATACAGGAGGAAGGAATGCTTCAAACGGGTGGGGCGTTGTCGAGGCCAGCAACGTAATGTGGTTTGGAGGCGCCTCTATCTGCTTCGATAGCGGCGCCGCATCCATTGTTCAGGGGCCAAGTTCACAACCTTTGACGTGCATCCTACGCGCCTTCCCTATTGGTGCTATCCCGGCAAGCGCCACGAGCCGGGATATGCAGGGCGGAGATCGTTGCAAGCGAGGCTCGGCTGCAACGTGATCGCCTGCCTCACCATGACAGGCCAGACGTCACCACCACACTTTTCGACATGTCCGAGTCGCTGCTCAGTGAGAGGTTCAGCAATGGCTTTGACGTTGTGTTGGGCGTCGCGTTGCTCTTGTCGTCAATCTTCACCATCGTCTTGGTGACGCTGCCGTCGCAGTATGATCCGTACATAGACAGGCCGCTCAAGGTGGTGGACGAAGAAGGCAACGAGATCAAGGTGAAGAGAAAGGATGGAAGCGATCCAGTGGAGTTCAAACAGGGCAGGACGGTGCAAGTTGTTGTTCTGGGAGACATTGGGCGTTCGCCCCGCATGCAGTACCACGCGCTGAGCATTGCCAAACATAGTGGCAGGGTGTTTCTGATCGGCTATCAGGGTATGATCGATGCATTAGTATTCTACAATAGTATGCTGACATCGCTACAGAGTCAGAGATACATCCTGACATCGTCTCCAACCCGTTGATTGAAGTTGTCCCGCTGACGCCTGCGCCTGCATTCCTTCGTTCAAGCAGCAAGCTGCTCTTTCCCATCCTGGCACCTCTGAAGGTTCTATGGCAGGTCAGAAGCTTGTACCGTGCTCTCTGCTATCGCACGCAGCCTGGAAGATGGATGCTTGTGCAGAATCCTCCCTCAATCCCTACTCTGGCCGTGGCAAGCCTAGTTTGCTTCATCCGCAACACCGCGTTAGTGATCGACTGGCACAACTTTGGCTATTCGATCCTTGCTCTCAAGCTTGGCAACAGCCACCCACTTGTCGAAATATCGGCTTTGTACGAAAGGGTCTTCGCAAAGGCGGCGAGACACCATTTCACCGTCACCCATGCCATGGCACGTGTGCTGAAAAACTCGTACGGCATAACAGCACAAGCCCTTCACGACCGTCCAGGACCCATGTTCCGCCCCATTGACGCACAAGAGCGACGTGCCTTCCTCTCCCGTCTTCCAGAGACAGCGCAATACGCGCAAGACCTCACCACATCATCGAAGACACCATGGAAGCTGATCGTAAGCTCAACATCCTGGACCGCAGACGAGGACTTCTCGATCCTTCTTGATGCACTTTGCGCATACTCAGCACAAGTCACGGCCAAACCAGGCTTGCCCAATATTCTCGCTATCATCACCGGCAAGGGTCCACAGAAGGAACACTACCTCGCCAAAATCCGTGCGCTAAATCAAGAGAAGAAGCTCCTTAACGTGGTCATACAGACAGCGTGGCTCACGCCCGAGGACTATGCGACGCTACTTGCTGCCGCTGATCTCGGCGTCTCGCTGCATACATCATCATCAGGAGTCGACCTACCGATGAAGGTGGTGGACATGTTTGGTGCAGGACTTCCGGTTGTGGGCTGGGGCAAGTTTGAGGCTTGGCCTGAGCTGGTCAAGGAGGATGTCAACGGCAAAGGGTTTCAGAGCTCGCAGCAGCTGGCCGAGCAGCTACTCAGCCTCTTCGGTGAGAAAGCTGAGTTGCTACAGACACTGAAGAAAGGTGCGGTTGATGAAAGCAAAAACAGATGGGATGATGAGTGGAATCGCGTAGGTGGCAAGTTATTCAGGTTGGTCGAGTGATGGTTGAGGTTCATCGCTACCATCAACTTTAAAACTGAAGTATAGGAAGTTTCTCAACTTCCATACCTACGCCTTCAGAATAACCTAGATCCACAACTTATTCGAGAATCGAGAATTTTGCTTCAAACCTCCAGGCTACTTCCGATTTACAGAGATGACTCTCGTCACACCAACCTTTTTCAACTTCCCACGTTCGAAGATCCCGTCAGGACCCTCGACTTCGCGCACGTATATCTCCTACAACATGCGCGTCCAAAGATATGACCTCAGATTTCGCGACCCCAACGGTACATCGATTACCTCAGCGCCCGTCTCCGCGAGACTGTCTATACGCAGAGACTCTGGTGTATCGACTACCTCCCGGGCTCACTCAACCGCCTCCCTAGAGGTTGAGTTCGTTCGCACCTATGCGCCTCTTCCTCCCCCTGACGGCGTGGATGCAGAGACAATGATGCAGGCTTTGTATGTTCGACTTCGGCATCTCTCAAAAAGCGGTGACTACCTTCAGGCTCGCGAATATGTAAACGCTTGTGAAGAGCTTGTCGCCCATACCATATACGAAGGCATCAGCGAGCGGATTCATATGAATTTCCTATTTCGACAAACCATTGATTCAAGCACCCACGCACTTAAGAGACATGTGTTTGCTGAGTCATTAAGGGTGCGTCTACAGGAGTGGACCTTTAAGAAGAGGGCGGAGGTGCGGCATGCATCGCGCGTGCACGGCGAGAAAGGAGTGAACACCTCCAGCGTTCCGCAAGACGAGAGTCAGGACTGCTACGGATCGGTGTTTTACGTCACCACCGATGATGAAGAAGAAGAAGAAGAAGAAGAAGAAGATGACGAACTCGAGGGTGATGATGCACCAACTTCCTCCAAGCCTCACGCAATAGTCTATGGCCGCACACGAGAAGAGGAAGAAAAACTCGTGTACGAAGCGATAGACGAGGCATGGTACGCATGTCAAGAATCCTACGTCGCTGGTATGACCTTGGAGATGAGGACTTCAGGGTGGGCGAGGCTTACGAATGTCGGCCGTGTCGGCTTTTACGACGCGAAAATTTTAGAGGAAGAATGGCTAGGTGTGTCCGTCGTTGAAGAGGCAGAGGGCGCTGACGACGCTGAAGGCCTCCAGGAGTACAAGTACCCTGACGAAGACGCTCACTATGGAGATGACTTCGTTGTTGGAGAGGCTGTGGCTCAGGAGGCAAGGCGGTTTGATGTCCCTGAGGCACAGTGGATTGGGGCTGCCAACCTAGGGAGGAACGGCTCGGTGGAAGATATAAAACAAGAAGTGGATGCTGCGATACGCGATTGGGAGCCAGAGGATATGGGCGAGCTAGATCTGCTAGGACAGTGTGGGCATGTGCAGTTCTAGAACGTCAGAGCAAAAATAGACATCGCTTCCAAGAGCATGATAACAGATTGAGACTATAGATTCATGGAGGTTCGTACATTAGTATGACTCGTGTCTACTAAGTGTTCTACGCCAAAGCGTTTTTGCTCGTCTCTATGTATTCCAAATGCTCCAGACCCGGAAAAGACCAAAACTCCGTTGAGCGCCGTTGCTTGTGAGACATGCTCGGGGTATCGATGTTGGTAGAGACAGAAACGTATACAAGGGAAAGCCAGGAGGTAGGTGCGGCGGCGACGGCTGGCAGCGGCTGCTATTCTGAAGATATGACGGCAGTCCAGACTGATCGGCAGCTGTGCATGACCCCGCAGAGGCTGTCAGTCGTGAAGGCCGCCTTCAAGGGAGGTGAGACAGCTGCAATGCGGCTCAAGTGCCACATCCAAACATAGTAGGCGTCCCAGCCCTACCGCAACTCGGCCTACACTTCCGGTATGCGGTTACCTCCTCATAGGGAAGGTCGACTAGAAGGTCGACTGCGGGCTCACGTGCTGCGAGGACTCTGGAGAGTTGTTCTTGGATGACTCAGGAGTGGGCGTGTGGGTCTGGAAGACGATGTACAGGTCGTCATAACTGCCCATGACCATGTGTTTCCACTTGGCCATGGTAGGCAGACCGACGTTGGCGACGGAGGACTTGGGCGAGATCTTGTCCGCGTACAGGTCCCTCTCCTCAGGCAGATACAGATCCTCCTGATGGATGTCGATACGACTGGCGCCTCTGGGGATGGGTTTCTTGGTGACGCGCATGAACGGCAAGTTGGGGTCTGTTGTCATGGCATGTTAGACATAAGTGAACAGGCAGTATCTCAATAGAGGCTACTTACGCTTGTCGAGCTCAGCGCAGAGAGCTCCCTCGGTGGTGGATTCTAGACCTTTGGCGCCCGAGCGGTACCTGTAGACAAGAATGGACTTGTTGCTATTCTCATCGAGATCGAAAAGGCTGCTCGCCTTGCTGGACGTGGTGCCCGATGTGGACGTGGATTTGAAGGTCATGCTTTCTTGCATGAAGATCGGATGGAAGCCGCGTAGGTGAGGCTGAGACCGGCGGTGGGTAAATAGGGCTGTTGAAAGTTGGGTTTGGTGATTGTTTGGCGGTAACACAAGAGGACTGTGAGGTGGAGCGGGCTTTGTATAGGATGTGGGCGTGATCTTGTGAGTGAAGAAGATGTGGAGTGAGCGTCGCTGGGCGGCCTGGGCTTCAATGGCACGTAGCCAAACTTGCGTCACAACGGCTGCGCCTCTGGGGTGGCAGCGCAGGGTCGCGGGCTGCACGCAAACGAGTGGCTGCAACGGACCAGGATCCGCAAAGAACGGCGGCAGTGTCTGTTCGACCCGTGATTGGTGCGCGACTTCACTTTCCTTCTTATGTGATGACGAGAATGTTCCAAGTTTTGCGCTGCAGCTTGTGACGGGTTGCAAGCGTTACTCGGTCACAGAAGCTGCCAGATGTGATCTGCTTGCTGGGACCCAGGAATGACGCTTCTGCGCAACTTGGTGTTGTGAGACCTTGAGGTGCGCCAAACTGCAGGAAGACCGCATCGACAAAAAGGTTTGAACAAACTGGGATATGGGTCTCGCAGTCCGGATGACTGCCGCCGGTGATGTCGGTGTGACCAGCAGGCATTGTGAAGTCTCGCTTGGCTTCAGAGAGGTCAAGGGCAGTTCCAAATTGAGTCACCTGAAAGGCGTCTGGCAGGCGAATGATGCTGGATACCGTCGGTCTTCCTTTGGCAGGAGCAGCACTGCGCACCACTCCTGCGCATCTTCTCTGCTTCTGGGCAGAAGCACTGTGCCTAGCTTGTAATTCAGGCAGCTGCTCATGACGTTCGGCAGGAATGATGGGTCAACTCTCGATCTGCGAGATGCGGCCCGCAGCTGAGCTCATCACTTTGTTTATCACGGTCGTACAGGTTCCTGCAGCTCTCGGGAAGATTTGAAAGGTGATCAACTCAAACAGACGGCCGCCACAACGCCATTTAATAGACAATAACTGTCAAAACAGGAACCTCCAGGCAGTGCTGTCGTACAGAGCGCCAGTGGACGAATGAGGACGCGCATCCCTGCCTGGAGGTATCCATGGATCAGCCACACCCGGCTGCCGCGCACTAGATTCTGTGTGAGGGCGCGTGAACCTGCAGCCTCAGGTGCCTTTATTACCGTCGAAATGCCCTCGAGCTAGCACAGACAGCGCGAGCATCCGACTGTGAACCTTACTCCTGGAATTTGCGATCACGATCGAGCAAACTGCCGTACAAAGCACCGACAAGCAGCCTCGCACCATGTCCCTCCAACTCCCCCAAGAATCGCCGTCGCGGCCGCTAAGCATTCGGACCACGGGCACGTCCGCGACGATGGCGGATAAGACTGGGGAAACCTGGAGGGGCGCCGTTGACAAGCACAATTGTTGGGAAGACCTGATATTAACTCTAGGTATGTACTGTTGCTGCGTGTCAAGGATAGCTGGAGGCAGTCGCAATGCTCAGCCCGGCGCATATGCGCCCTGAGCGCAACGCCATCCAAGACGCAGCTCAGAGGTACCCCAAGTATGAAACGCTAACAGTATCTAGATGGCGGAGGTATTCGAGGCTACTCCAGCCTACTCATCATTCAACGACTTATGCACGAGGTCGCGCAATGCGAACGACGACTACAAGAAGAGGAAGGACCCGTACCTGGCAGCACCCGCAGAGAGTTCGACGAGAACGAGCTGCTGCCATGCCACTACTTCGACTACATGTACGGTACCAGCACAGGCGGTCTCATCTCAGTCATGCTGGCCCGCCTGCGCATGACAGTACCGCAGTGCCTCGAGATCTACCGTCGCGTTGGCCACGAGCTCTTCGGTCATCGACGAAATGTCCTCCCCTTAGCTACGAAATACCACCACAAGCCGCTTGAGAAGGCAGTACGGGAGATCGTTGGCCAGTATTGCAAGCTCCACCCCAACTGCGATGGCAAGGACTGGCATCCGTGGGACTGGGACCCAGTGGACGAGGAGTCGCCCAACCCTTCTACGACGTCTACTGTGAACAGCGACTCGACCACGAAGAGCTCATACAGTTCGGCGCCAATACAGCCCATCGACCGGATATGCCAATCGTAAGTAGTCCCCGATGTACCTCAGGTTTTACCTGAATAGTCCTCTGCAATGTCTTGTATCCTTCAGCGTCATTCATTGTATGCTGGTTAGCGCGCAAGCTAGATCTGAGAACCTCCATGCTAGGTTCCCACAAGCCATCTGCTACGCCTACATACCTTGAATACCTCCAGTCATCAATAATTCAAATCAGACGATCGTCCAGACAAAGCTGACTTACTCCGTAGCATCTGTCTTACCGCAACGCACAATGGTCAGATCGACGAAGCGTACCTACTCCGCTCCTACAACCACCGATATGATCAAGACATATTACCGCCTTGGGTGCGACCGTACAACGAGGGAGCTGATAAGCTCCAGATATGGCAGGTCACTCGAGCGACATCAGCGGCGCCCTTCTACTTCGATATGCTCATCGCAGATGTCGGCAAGAGGCGTGGATTCAAAGGCTTTAAAGACGGTGGAATTCGCGAGAATAACCCTTCGTATGCAGCATACAGCGAACACGCATCGTTACGAGGAGACGAACACGAACCAGCGTTGCTCTTGTCGATCGGTACCGGACGCCCAAACAACAACAATGATGGATTCGCAGCGGTTTGGCCAGGTCCTCTCGGCAAGATCCCGTTATTGCAGAAGTGGAGCGAAAAGTTCGCAGTCTTCAAGAATGTCTTGATCAAGTACACTGAAGGCGAGGCCCGTCACAAGACCATGCGCACCATTGCCAAGGGTGAGCACCGATGGTATAAGCGGCTGAATGTCGATGCAGGTATGGAGGGCCTCGCGCTCGACAATTGGGAGAAGGGGCCTTGGTTCAACATTCACACCGGCGAAGAAAAATTGGTCTCTGGCGGCAAAACACTTTCGCGCATGGAGAAGGCGTCGGGCGACTACATGAATCGTAACCATGTCGAGACTCTGGACGGTGTGAAGGAATATCAGCCACCGAAGATTGTCCTTCAGCAAATCGCCGAGCGCCTTGTGCGACACCGACGCTTACGTGAGGAGACCAAGAACGACAACCTTAAACGCTGGCAGACACACATGGGTCAGTGGCTGACCGGTGAGCTGAAGGACGAGGACTCCGCTGTTCATGTCTCGCCTCCCATGAGCAGGAAGGGCTCGCGCTCCAAGTCACGGCCGACCACACGTCCAACGTCACCGTTGCGAGCTTGACCGCCCTTCTGCATACCAACTTGAAGTCCTCCAGGATCCTACTACCGACCCCATCGTAACTCCGGACCTCGATACACAGCCTACACACCGTCACCACATTGAGGGCCTCCAGGCTTCCATCAGACCTTTGACTCCAACTCCGCATCGTTGTTTCTAGCATGGCGTTCCGCGTTGCGTTCGACAAAATCTATCACCATCAATCTCTTTGTGCCTCCGCATAGCGTTGCAGCATTTCAGCGTCCCCAAGCATGGATACACAAAATACCCACCTTCCCAACCTTTTTGGCATTCGATTGCGATTTACAAACTTGGCGTTCTGCATAGCATGACATATACCCTACATCTCATAATACCTTTCAAATTGGTAGCGGCGCTTATCGAGTTTGCGCAGGGGATTAGAGCGATGCTTACATATAGTTTCGGTATCACATGAATGGACAGCACATGAGTTCACACTTTTACGTATTGACTTCAATACTAATTACCAGTCATCCAGGTCAGTGATCTGACGCCCTTCACACATACATGAAACAACCTAACAAATGCTACACAAAGCGTACGACAAGCTCGGCAAAGGGCTCAATGAAGCCTTGTCCCCCATAAACACTTCGCCCAACACGTCCAATAATCAAGCGCCAAGCTTACCCTTTAAATCCCCCTTCAATCCGCCATCATACCCGCCGTTGCCCAACCTATACCCAAAGCTCACCGCAACCGCACACAGCAAGCCCAAGCAGAGCAGCGTGGGACCCCACTTGTCATGATACACGACCGCCCTGCGCTCGCGAATCTTGCGCACTCTCCACAGGTACAAACCAACAGAGTAAAGTAGGGCAAGACACGCGATAATTGTGAACGCCCATGCGGCCGCAAACGCGAGCCCGTCACCAAAATTGAGCAGCGTAGCCGCAATCGATCCGATGAGGATGCTGAACTCGAGCCAGGAGAGGAAGGTGCGCTCAGTTGCGAGTTGGACCTTTGGCTCTACACGGACAGGGACGTGTATGCGCTTCCCCTTGGGCGCTTTGAAGCGCTTGACTTCGCCTGCCTGTTTCCATGTGGGCACGCCAAGCTGGAAGCCGCCATCGCCGACGTCGGTGGGCTTGGGGTGGAAAAGGAATGTGATGCCGTTGATGAGCGCGGTACCGGTGGTTTTGGCGGCGTGCTCGGTCCATTTCTTCGCGTAGTGCAGACCACCCACGCGCTTTGCTTCCTCAAGGTCGTCGTCCTCGTCGTCGCTGTCGGAGTCGTAGATCGGGTAGTCGGCGTCCTGCTGGTTGCGTTGGGCGGCGACACGCTCTTCAATGTCGAGGGCATTGGGCTCGTTGCCGTTGGTTAGTGTGCCGTATTCTCTGGTCCGGGCGATCTCGTTCTGCTCCATGACATCGCGAGCTTCACGCAGCCGCCTGAGTTGGTCGTCGTCTTGGCTGCCATTAGCAGCGGGAAGGCCAAGGACGGCATCGTCGTCGTCACTGTCGTCGTCGAGGGTGTTGCTAGTACTAATATCGTTGCTGGCACCCGGTCGCTCGATACCAAACTTGTGGCTGACAGGTTTGCGAATATCGACGTGCATCTGAGGGTACCAGTAGGGGAGCAGGTTGATCCGCGAGGGGTTCAGGGTCGCAGTTCCGTGAATGTACTTGGAGAACTTGGGGACAGCCTCGACCAGGTGCGATGAAGTCAGGTCGCGAATCCACTGCGGCGCTTCCGCGCCGGCCGCCGTCTGAAGCTTGACCTCAAGCACTGCGTAAGGGAAGAGCTCTTTGTCCTCAGGAGGCAGCTGCTTGAATGGCCAATCTACACCAATATCTGTACGACGCCAGTTGTCGCCGGCACGCTTTTTGCCATCCAAGTTGTCTTCGCGGGTCATGGTAAGCTCGGTGTCGAGAGAGATGCGGACTCGGGCATCACCGGGAAGCTGGAAGGCGGTACGGTGGTAGAACGAACGAGTGACGGGCACGAGGTTGCGGTCGATGACACGGTACTGGATCTCACGGGCGAGCTGCTCGTCGGAAGCGATGTCCTTCTCAGGCCTTTTCTGCTCCCTGCGCTCCTTCTCGAAGATCTTTGCGGGCAGCAGCTCGCCCTTGAGGTAGTCGTTGACATTCTTTTCCTTCAGCTTGAAGCGCGCCTTGACCGACTCTTCACCAGTCCAATCTTCACGATGTGTCTTGCGCTCGATGAAGATGGTGTCGCTGTTCATGCCTCCATACCATCGCAGACGAATAGCCTCAGCGCCCTCTGTCTTCTTCAGACGACCCTCATATAGCTCCCATGTGTCTGTGTTGTCGAAGTAGATAGATGTGATAGAGGCATCCTCCTCGTTGAATTCCTTGTTAGGATTGAATACCAGCACGGGTAGGTGCTTAAGGATGATGAGTTTCAGCTCGACAATGTTGTCGGGGTGGACCCAATATTTGGTGGTCTGGCGAACGAAGTTTTGCTGCTTTCCACCAGCAGACGAGTCGCCCTTGACGGGGTTACCGCGGGTACGGACGATGTCGTAGAGCTTCGAGAGCTTGACAATGTAGTTGTCGTAGTTATCCTGGAAGAACGGCTTGCGCTTGAGGCGAGCGGCGAAGACAGGCTTGAGAGCCCAACGGGTGTTTTTCTGCAGCGAGTCAGCGTCAATTGGTGTTTACGGCGCATGCAGACATACGTCATGCTTCTTAATGATCTTCTGGAAACCCGTGTAGTTCAATTGAGTGAACTTGGCGAGGTCGTGTACGTCGGCGATGACGTCGCTCAGGTCTTCCTCCAGCAAGTCGAAATCCTCCTCGAAAGGGTCCTCATCCTGGCCAGCCTGCTGCGACTGGTGTTCCTGCGAGCGAGCGACTGCGGTATTGACTTCTTTGTCAGAAGCCGCTATACGTCGGATGATCTCTTCGCTCTTGACGCGTACGAAGCTGTAGACCTTGTCGAGTTCCTTCTCAAGCTGCTCGACGAAGCTCTGCTCCGACTTCTCGTCCCATGTGTGGTGCACGCGGAGGGCCGTCTTGAGCCCCTCGTAGTCGATGTAGTAGAAGAGCCAGTCCTTGTTCAGCGACTGCTTCAGCTGCTGGCCGAACCTACGCGAAAGGTGCGTTAGTGCCCGTTGTTACCCAATTGCTTGCATGGCGATTGGAGGGTGACGGCAAGGGAGGCCGGGGTGTCGAACGAACCTCATGACGGGCGACGTGAGAGCGACGAGACTGCGCAACGCACTTCAGACGAGACGGTGCTGATGGACAGGATAAGAGTGTGACACAATGTCCAAGGCTACGGACGGCCCGGCGAAGGAAAGACAAGCTCTAGACAGGAAGCTCCCCGCGGCTGTAGCGCAGAAACGTGCCCTGGTGGTGGAGCTCTGGCAGCTTGTCGTCGATCAAGCGCGACAGCCACCGCCCAGCAACCAATCACTCGCACCACGTGCCGCACCTGGCTGTCAACAACTGCGCAACAAACTGGGTTGCCATGGCCTCATCAACTGCGAGGGACGAGACAAACGAAGATTCTGCAATTGCTGTTCCTCTTGCGTGCAGTCGCTGCGTTCGAAGGATGAGGTCCCGCCAAGGCATGCATGTGCATCCAGCCTGCTGGCATTGGCGAGTGAGACGGCAGTGACGTCCCTTCTGATGACCGCATGCAGGGCACACCTCCTCTGCCGCCAAGTTTGTCACCATACACATATACATTTCGAGACAGCGACACGACGAAACTCTGACGCTGATCGAATCTTCAATGGCTTGTGAGGCTCGACCAGCTCAATTTGCAGCGAAGGGACGATGCTTGTCTAGCACGGTCCATCGCCCTGCCGAAGGGTGAAGAGCCAGCAGTCTCACACTCAGAGCCTATCGACCACATGTTGGCAGGAACGAAGAGAAGGATAACGATAAGAGCTGTATAGAAGTCTTGTTTGTCCAGAGGTCCCAAGGAATGAGGAGGCACACATGGAGAGCCAACAGTCTCGCTAATGCAGCACTCGTACAAGTTGAACGTGGCAGACTGGTGGCAACTCCAGTGCTGTTGGCGAGACGTAGAATGAGGCTGTTGATTCCAGTTTCTGTCGTCAAGCTACGGTAAGGAAGGACTTTCGAGACCTGTTGTACGGTGACTGATTTGTTGCCGGGCTGAGAGTTCAATCGATACGGGGCATCAAGAGGATGATTTTGCTCAATCACTCTACTCCTTTGAGGTGCATATGGCCTCAACCTCACTGGCGTGCGTCAAGAAAACTGGGCTGTACTATTTGTTCGACTACGGCTAAGCACTCGGCCACCAGCCCAGGCTTCTGTAAAAGTCTAGCAGAGCTCTGTTCTCCGTTCTCACACTGAACGGTCCGATATCAAAAGTGATCTACAAAGGCGGATGCAAGCACGGCAGGTTCTTACTGCGAACAATGGGGCTGGAGAAAGCCTGCAACTTCGGTACTTCTCCACCCAGGGCCGAATTTGGAAGCCATTGGTATTCACCAAGATCTGCAGACATTAACATCAACCCAATCTGCATGTGTTTACGCGAAGTCTGTAGGTACGCAGTGACGTACAACATGTACAGGCCTACGTTCACTCAACGATACTCCAATGGTGACGGTACCGGCAACAATGATAGGTGTGGGTAACATTTACTGGTGAACCACAGCATCGGTGGTCAATGTTGGCCCAATCCCGTGGGGTCGAACTCTAACTCAATTGTGAGCACGTCAAGATGAGGCTCAGTTGAAGAGACCTTACTGTCATCATGAGTCGTCGTGATCGACCGGCAGTGCAACCCGCCACCCACGACTCAACTGACAAAGCATCGTTTCTTTTACATTTCACACCATCGGAGGTACCCTACAGCAAGACTAGCTGGGCGTAAGCTCCCGTTATCTCCACTGTTCCTGCGTCAAGCTCTTTGCTAAGCCCGACTTCTTCAGAAGTTGGTGTGAATCTTCGATTAACTAGCGTCCAGGACCCTGGATCCTGGTTGTACGACATCGCCCGTACAACGCGTATAGGGCAAGATCGCATCCGATAGTTGCACTAATGTCAGGGGAATTGACTCCAACAAAAAAGTTTCTCGTCTAGATCAACGATCCCCGGTGGTTATCCATATGCCGAAACTGGTCCTTCTCACCGGCAATGATTTCCAGGCGCTTGGTAAATATTGCAGACGTCATCATCATCATCAAAACCTTTAGCGCCCAGGCAAAATTACGGGAGAGGAGATTAAGGTTCACAACAATTGACAGCCTGAAACGGTTTCTTGCTTTGCGCCACATTTGCAACCAGATACTGAAGATTCCTTGATCGACTTCCCTTTTTCTCTATACTTCTTGAAGTTTACATCATACAGTGCTAATCAGTGCAAGGAGAGGTCGATCTTGCCATTACACTTGCAGTTGCGGTCAAGCTTTGGTCACCGAGTGCGGTGAAACGATCTTATTTCGAACAAGATTCATGGTCGCCTCTAGCGTCGCCTCCAAGGACTGGGATAACCCACGTGAGGCTGCCAGCCATATAGCGGTTGTACAGCCGCAAGTCAATCGCTGTCGGACGTGCCACCCGTGCTAGAACAAACACCTTCTTCGATAGCTTCGACTGTGGCTCCAGTGCGGCTACGGTCGTCAAATTTTCTCTTTGTAGGATGTTATCGTACTTCCAGCTTGGGCCCGGCTAGATCATCACGACTACAATCGTCGAGATCTGTAAGCTCATCAGCCCGAAAGGTTTGTCGTTTCGCTAGTATGTTCGTCCGATCTGGACTGCCGGGGCCGGACAGATCATTTCTGCATCTATCGGTATCCTAGCACACATCTCCAGGTCTGTATAAACATGGAGCTCTACCTCGATCTATATCTCATCATCACGATCAGCATAATCACCAACTCAGCCCACACTCGTTCTTCAGCTGTTTCAACATGAAGGTCTCTGCTACTCTTAGTGCCGCTCTTTTGGCCAGCGGTGTTATCGCTGCGCCCACTCCTGGACTCGTCAGCAGCATCCTTGGACTGCTCACCAACGACCTTAATCAGTTGCTGAACTCCCTTGGCATCAAGCTCCAGACCAACGGCAACCAGCACGGTACCACAGTCAACTACCACAGCCAGTGCCCCTTCACCATCGACCCTGTCCCTATCGTCAAGAAGTCGAACAAGCACGACCTCAGCTTCCCTAAGCCCTCCGGCTTCGTCAACTGGAAGACCTTCAAGGCCAACGGTGCCAACCTAGGCGGCTGGCTCGAGAAGGAGCAGACACACGACCCCATCTGGTGGTCGGAGGTCGGCGGTGACGGTGCCCCCGATGAGTGGACGTTGTGCGAGAACCTTGGAAGCAAATGCGGTCCCGCTCTCGAGGCCCGCTATGCCTCTTTCCTGAACACCACCACCATCGATCAGATGGCCGCCGTGGGCGTCAACACCCTCCGCATCCCCACCACCTACGCCGCATGGGTCAAGGTCCCCGGCTCTGCCCTCTACACGGGCAATCAGCAAAAGTACCTAAAGACCATCTCTGACTACGCCATCAACAAATACGGCATGCACATCATCATTGGTCTGCACTCTCTGCCCGGTGGAGTTAACAACCTCGACATCGGCGAAGCCTTGATGCACGACGGCTGGTTCTACAACACAACGAACCTAAACTACTCCTTCCAAGCAGTCGACGCCATCCTTTCCTTCATCAAGGACTCAGGTCACATGCAGTCCTACACCATTGCACCCATCAACGAGGCCTCCGACAATTTGGCCGGCTTTGGCACGCCCGCTGGTCTCTCCACCAACGCTACCAATTGGATTAACACGTACCACGATGGCGTGCTGAAGAAGATCGCAAAGGTGGATAAGCGCATCCCCATGATGATCCAGGACTGCTTCCAGGGTGCATCTTACTGGGCTCCCTTCTACGATAGCTCCGCGAACATCGTCTTCGATTCGCACGTCTACTACTTCGCCGCTGCGGGCGCGTACAGCCAGTACATCAACCCCGCTGTGTGCGGCCAGGCATCTTACCTCGCTGAGGAGACCACGTTCCCGGTATTCGTTGGCGAGTGGAGTCTGCAGACTATGTACAACAACACTTTCGCTTCTCGCAAAGCGCTTTTCGACACCCAGCGTTACGCATGGAACAAGTACGTCTCTGGTGGCACTTTCTGGACTGCGGTTTCCTACTCGACTGCTAAGGTTGATGGCGAGGGTACTCAGCGCGAGTACTGGAGCTACATTGACCTCATCAACCAGGGTGTTATCACTCTTGCTACTAATGCTTCTTACTGCTAGACAGTGAGTAGATCTGGTGCGATAGGTTGGAGAGTTTGAATGTATATCTGTGAAGATAAAGGTCTGTTGTATATATCACGATGGCGGCAGGCGTTTGGAATTCCTCTGTATATATATTTATGAGAGCAGCGATGCATAGGGTATAAACGGACGCAATGTTGGATACAGTTAAAACTACGGGTCCCTTCTACCTGAGCCCCTCTTGCGGTGCACTATCTTTCCTCAGGTTCGTGCTAATCCAGCTGCTGACCATGGGTGATGAGCCACGCAACTGGTCGAATTTTTTTTTCTTATCAAATATTTACAGGTCGTCCTTAGACGCCACTGGCTGCTCTGTCGCTCCAGTACAAGACCTATTCATCTTATAGGACCCGGAACAACCCAGCGAATGCGCCGACGTCCCCCAACCCGCCACATGCTCCGGCTCGCCATGATGCTGGCCAACTGCTCTCACGTTAGATTACCTTCCAAAATCGCAACATATACTCACAATAGCACAATTTCTTTAAGACGTGATAATCAACACTATGACACGCTACAAGCGCACCGCAGGCATCGAGGCAATCTTTGAAGGTTGATTAATTAGACCTGTCTACTTCAACAAGCATTGTGTATATGTATAGAAATGCAAGACGGAAACATGTGTAGGACCTCAGTGCCATGGCGTGTCCCACAGTCAATGTGGAAGCGCTCACCCACAGCACTATCGAATTGCATTCATCAGCACAAACTCATCACGGAGAATAGTAAGGGATACAAGACATATAATCTGCGCATTCGCATGCGGACGCTTAGTCGCATATTTCATAGCCGCAGTATCAGGCGCATCTTCCTCCGGCGGGTCAATCACGTATCCCATACCCATCGTCTTCGTACCACAAGTCGTGGTTGGCGTATTGCCACCGCCGGTCCGGAACAGAGTACAATCACCCACGGTATGGTCCTTGCCCGGGCGCGCAACGTAATCGATGCTAAGACAGCCGGACTCTGCACTGCAGAGCTCCATGCATGCTGAGTGGCCTGGAGCCTGAGTTGTGTGGATTATGTCTGTGGCGGCGTTGTTGGCGGAGATGCTGTGCACAGAGCAGAAGAGTCAGTAGAAGGTACCGTCGCTGGTGGTGTAAGTGGTGTTATTGGAATCTGGACATATAGGGAAATTTGAGGATTATGATTGGGACGGATCAGGATGTTCTTTGGTAGGGAACCACTGGTGTTCTGTGTCAGTGTCAGTGTATGTTTTTTTCCTATAACCTTTGTTAGGAAAGGGTTCTAAAGGCAAGCTCATGATATTGGATTCTTTGCTTGGCACGCTAAAACATAGTGTCAGTTCGCACTTGGTGCTTAAAAGGTGATCAATGAACACAACTGAGAATGTATTCATTGAGTCGCACACAGTTTTTGGTAGTTGCGTTCCAATCGCAAGACTGGCAGTGTAGATCAGCTGCACAAAGAAGTTGCAGTGGACTTCAGGTGCACAAAGACTAAGGCTGTCTTGTCTCTTCGTCCGAACGGTAATAGCATTGACGTAGATAATGCGTGCCAGCTCATCGTGCCATTAAGACATGTGAGGTGCAAACTTGTTGACGTTGTCCAACTGCCTCAGCATAGATATATCGTGCATCGTTGTATGCATGTGAGAGAGGTCTTTTCGTATTCTCTTTATCTGCCAGCTTCGTGAGCCTTCTTTGCATATCTTGACTCACAGGCGTCTCTTTTCCACTCTAATACCCTACAATCACAATCACTATGAAGCTAACCACCCATCTTCTCCTTATCTCAACCATGGCCATCGGCGGTCAATTAGTATGCTAGACATCCAGCTTCGATGTACTCTTCGGCAAGCCAATGCGAGCATCGTCATGGGGTGCTCCTGCCAAATAGGGGAACTGTAACCTCCCCGTTGCCAACGACAACAGGCATTCCGACGCCAGTGATAATCATCAAGACGGTTGTATCAACAACTACTCTTACTGCGTGCACATTCACAGTGTCAGCGTGCACAGCAACGTCTTGCACGTCGACGGAGACTGTGACTTTTTGTACCGCTTCGACAACGCTGTAAGTGCCAGATCTAGGGGGATTCCAGTAGAATGTGAACTGACCGTTTTTCCCAACAGTTACGAGATCAACCTGCAGTCACTCACAGCTGGAAGTGCGGGATGTGCGCAGGCATATGGGACGGATCGGCCCACGCCGCTGTTCAATTCAATTGGAGCGGTGAAGTGCTGTGAGCCCATGACGGCGTGTATTTACAACTGCCTACCTAAGAGAAATGCTTAGATGCTGCGTCCGTTTACTTTAGCATAGCGCTGAGTCTTGAATGATAACGCGATGGGACACGTAACGTCGTAATGAAAGAGTGACCCCAACTATGCGTACGAATTTAACTCTGCTACATCTCTAGCTTGGCTCCCGGAACTCCGCTTGACTGACTCCAGTATACGTGCCCACTGCTCCGTCTATGGTGGAGGCAGCTACATCATCTCCAAGTCTCCATCACCGCACGAGGATCGACAGTTCGTCCCATTCATCGCAGTACATTCATACCTTGCACCGCCAAATATGTCTGTACCCGTAAATGAGTCCATGTCTCTCAATGCGAAGTCACCACCAGAAAAAAACCCGCTACCACACCCAAGCGTTGCATTTGGCTGTAGTTGCGCCTGAGTGCCTGCTTGTGCGAATCTGAAACCGAGGTGTTGCGCATGCTGGCCAGATGTACCAGCAAACTATGATTGCTGTACTGGTTGGCTGGAAGGCTGCTGGTGTAGTAAGCTGGGCAGTGAAAATGGCTGAGCTTGGAAGGTGGATGTGGGTGGAACAGTGTATATGGCCATGGGAGAGCCTAGAATATCTGGGTTGGCGGGGGAGGGTTGCACAGGCTGGGTTGGCTGAGCATTGATGAGCCGGTCTGTTGTTGTGGGGAGTTAACTTCAAAGTCAGAGCCTGTGGGTGGTTGTAGGCCATTGTCTAAGGAATTGGGATCTAGATCATGCTCCCTCAGCCACCGCTTACGGTCTTTTTCAAACGTCTTGATCTTCTGGAGCGCATTCTTCGCCTCCGTCGGACCGATGTAATCACCGAGAAGATTGACATACAAAGGATGGTTTATGTCTGTATGTTCTTTGCGGGTTTGCATCACTTCTGGGCTGAAGGGCGGTTGGGGCCCGTTGTTAGCTGTGGAAGATGGTAGTGAAGATCGAATGGTCTGATTGCTCTCGTGAGGCTGATAAAGCAAATCTGCTGGTTGTTGGGAACTGGAGTTTGAAGGAGCAATGGCTGTTGCAGGCGCTTGACCCAGTGTAGTGAGTGGTGTTGGTGTGGGAGAGCCAACTTTACGGCGGAAGCCACGCTCGAATGTCTGAGGAGGGAAGGTCTGATCAGTGGATGTACCGTTGCGCACAAATTTGAAAAGAACGTCGGCACGATGCTCATCGATTCCAAATGTATGGAGGTTAAGTCCTTGAATCTTCAATGCTTGTGCGAAGAAGGTGGCTATGAGGAGTCCTTCGTCGTCTCGCTCAGCCAGTTGATGGAGAATCTCGATTGCGTTTTCGTAAGGACCTAGCTTCGCTCTGTAGTAACCAGCAGTATCGTTGTCTTCTTGACGGTGCCGGGCTTCTTTTGCAACCAGCTCGTCCCGGAGGTCGAGATTCTGTGTCACTAGGTATAGTACTTGGTCTTGTAGGTCGCTAACTTTCTTGTCGCCTGTTTCGACTTTCCCGTTCAGTTTTCCAAGGGTGTAGTCACGTAGACCGATCGTCATTTTGAGGTCTCCCTTCTCGGTCTCCAGCTTGGCGATCTGCTCTTCCTGGGTCCGGTACATACCGCGCCACTCAACTGCATCTTTGGATGTGTCAATCTGCTTCTTGTATTTGTGTAACCGACGTATCAGTTCTGTAACCTCTTTCTCGAGACGAGAGCGATGTCCTTGCTCATTGTTGTACAGCTTGGTGAGCTTCCTGTTGCACATCACCGCCCTCTTGATCTTGAGTCGTTGCTCTTGGATAAACTGGTCCTTGTTGGCGAGCTCCTTATCTTGGGCGTATAAGCAAGCGCGCAGCTGTGCCGTGTTATGCGGATCGTACGCCCAAGAGGAGCTGGCGAGGCTCACTCCATAGTTGCGGCGTTCAGGGGGTACCTGCATTGATATGATGGTATGAATGTTAATGACAAGGAGTTTTGTAAGGGATGTTGTTGCTTTTGTCACTGGACTTTTGTGTGTTTGTCGAACACAATGTTTGTCAGTATGACTGGATTCTTTCTTGAGTTTTCTAGGAAAGCAATTTCCGCGGTGAAGTTCAGTAGTTTTACCATGGTGGAGGGCAACATTGTGAACAGTGTAGGATTTTGGAGTGAGCTGTTGTGTAATTGTCGCTGACGGCGCATATCTTGAGAGGTGGTGCAGTTGTCTCAGCACAGCGTCCACACGTTTGAGCGAGAAGTGAAGTTCATGTTTGGGTAGAAGTGACATCGTGGTTCTTTGTCGAGGATTTTGCGCGGTGACAGTGACGTATGCAGCAGAACAATCACGCTCATACGCACAGCGTGAGCGCCGGCATCACGTCACTTGAGGTGAGATATGAATGAAGTTATACATTATTATTCCCAATCTACAGGAAGAAGAGTCATGCTTCAAAGTTTGGCGACCCATGGGTCACTCTTTGACTCCTAGCGCCAATGACTCGTACCGCCGACCGCGGGGTCTCTACTTAGTCTACGTCCCCCACCAACGCGAAAAAGTGTCGCGCACAACACCACTTGCACTCACACGACACAATCGCAATGGCTGACACAAACCCCCCAGCGCAGCCTGCTGCTGCTGCCGAGAGCGCAGCCAACCTTCACAAGGATCCTGAGACTGGCGAGATGATCTCCAAGTCCGAATTGAAGAAGCGCCTCAAGCAGAGGGAGGTCGAGAAGAAGAAAGCCGAGAAGGCCAAGTCGCTGCCTGTCCAGCCCAAAAAGGAGGGCAAGAAGGAGGAGGTTGAGCTGAACCCCAACCAGTACTTCGAGATCAGGTAGGTCTTCTCTAATCCTCTAAAAGAGCTACGACCGGATGCTAACAATTGCAGGTCGAACAAGATCAACGCGCTCCGAACCACCAAAAACCCCAACCCGTCAGCTACAACCCACACCTGCGTACGAACCAGAGCCTGACTCGAAATAGATACCCTCACAAGTTCCATGTCAACACCCGCCTGCCGCACTTCCTCCTTGACCACAAAGACTTGAAGAGAGGCGAGGAGCTCAAGGATGTCGAGGTCAGGACTGGATTGCGCGTCATGAGCATTCGCTCATCATCCAATGCCCTCCGCTTCTACGTTTGCAAGAGCGAAGGCTTGACAGTCCAGGTCATGTGCCAACTGCAGAACGCCAAGGGCGATGTTCCCTTCGAGAAGCAGCACGAGAACATTCAGCGTGGAGGTTTGTAGCTTGGAGTCTGATATCCCGCTGTACATGCTAATATCTCTTTAGATATCATCGGTGTAATCGGATGGCCTGGAGGTATGTACCACACCGTCCGCTTTCTCAACACCCATTCTAATTACGTGCCTCAGTCACCGCTCCCAAGAACCGCCCAGATGGAGGAGACCTCAGTATCTTCGCTCAGGAGGTCATTCTGCTCACACCCTGCTTGAGGATGTTGCCGACCGAGCACTTGTAAGATTATTAGGAGAAGCGACTGGATATGGCACTGACAGCTAGCAGCGGCTACAAGGACCAGGAGCAGCGTCACCGCAACCGATTCCTTGATCTTATTATGAACGATTCGACCCGTGAGACATTTATTACCCGATCTAAGGTCAGCTTCTATTGTCCTTCAAACTATGCATAAGGCTTTTACTAACTATAAGCTAGGTTATCAAGGAGGTCCGTCGGTACCTCGACGAGCGCGACTTCCTCGAGGTCCAGACACCCATGATGAACAAGATCGCTGGTGGTGCCACAGCACGACCATTCAAGACACATCACAACGAGTTGGATATGGAGCTCTTCCTCCGTATTGCGCCCGAGCTGTACCTTAAGGAGCTTGTCGTTGGTGGTCTTGACAGGGTCTACGAAATTGGTCGTCAATTCAGAAATGAAGGCATCGGTACGTCACACTATGTGTCTCTCTCGCTACGATGCTGACATACATTCTTAGATCTTACCCACAACCCCGAGTTCACAACGTGTGAATTCTACGAAGTTGGCGCTACACTGTCCCAATCACAGAACGATTACTGACTGTGTCTTAGGCGTACGCTGATTACGAGGATGTCCTGGCTATGACAGAAGAGATGGTCTCGGAGTTAGTCTTCAAGATCAAGGGTTCGTACGAGACCGTATACCACACACAGAGTGGAGAAGAGTACAAGGTCAACTGGGCACGCCCATGGAGACGCGTGAACATGATCCCGGCGCTTGAGGAGGCTACCGGCGAGAAGTTCCCTCCTGCGAACGAGCTGCATACCGCCGAGAGCAACGAGTTCCTCAAGAAGGTGCTCCAGAAGATGAACGTTCAGTGCTCAGAACCTCGCACCTGCGCTAGGATGATCGACAAGCTCGTCGGCGAATAGTAAGACGACGTCTCTGTTTTAAACTGCTAGTATAGCGCTAACCCGTCTAGTATCGAAGAGACTGCCATCAACCCTACCTTCATTGTTGGTCACCCGGAGGTCATGTCTCCATTGGCCAAGTACCACCGTGACATCCCTGGTCTCTGCGAACGTTTCGAGGCCTTCGTTTGTAAGAAAGAGATCTGCAACGCATACAGTATGTTCAAATCATCTCTAGGTCTTAGACTTACTAATTTTTTCTTAGCGGAGCTCAACGATCCTTTCGACCAGCGCCTGAGATTTGAGGAGCAAGGTGAGATTCCCGCACATGGATGTCTCGGATGATCTCCTTACTTTCCCTGATGCGAATGCTGACATTGTAAAGCAAACCAAAAGAGCCAAGGCGACGACGAGGCACAGCTGATTGACGAGGTCTTCTGCCAAAGTTTAGAATACGGATTGCCGCCTACAGGAGGCTGGGGTATGGGCATCGATCGACTAGTCATGTTTCTGACAGACAACTACTCCATCAAGGAAGTCTTGACTTTCCCTTTTATGAAGGATGTCGAGGAGCCCAAGAAGACCGCCGCCGAGGTGGTTGATGTTGAGCCCAAGGCTGAGGAGGGTATCTGTGAGTGTACTTGAGCACGACTATACGATCCAGTCTAACGTAATTCAGTCCACAAGTAAGCGTACAAAGCATTGCATGGCGCATAGGGAGAGATGCTGGACTACATAAGCAAGGCTTCATGAATGACGGAAAACGAAATCAAGACAAACAAAATATAATGACAAATACAACTTCGTGCGGAGCGTTCTCGATGTCAAAATACAGCTAGCTCATCACTGGGAAGACGTACAGACAATAAGAGATTGTACGGGTATGGAGAAGATCTGAGCTCAGCAAACTTACCCAATGTAGTAACCATCTGCTCAATGACGTCATACGCTCCACCAACCAACATCCTCACGTCCGAGGCCATCCCAGCATACGTGCCTTCACGACCCATCACAGCTTTCACAATGGCCGGAACCGAAGACCAACCCCAGCAACTCATCAACGGCGAGCTGAAACCCCTGTCCGGTATGGAGGCTACGAGCAATATTCCCGTCATTAAGAGCAAAGCCGAGTACCTCAAGGCTGTTATGTATGAAGGCGTACGTCCTCCAATGCTTCCTGCGGGCCTCCGACACCCTCTCCTCCCTCCACCTTGTATTCCCCACAATCTACCCTCCATCGCGCCGTGAACTCACATATCCCCTCCAGGTAACCATACTCGAAGGCACAGCAACATGGTGCGCGCAATGCAAAGTAATTGCCCCCGAAGTCGCCAAAATGGTTGATGAATACCCAAATGTCAAGTTCTACCTTTACGATGTAGAGGAGTGCGAGGATGTAGCGCAGGAGCTGGGCGTAAGGAGTATGCCGACGTTTAGCATCTTTAAGGATGGGGATATACAGGTATGTGCATCTAACTTCAATCTTGAGGATTTAGGGAATGGATAGTAAGAAAGGGAAAGAGATGGAGAGGGGTTAGGCGAGAGGATGAGAGATGAGGCTGACAAGTATAGGATGGAGTCACGGGGGCGAAGCCCAAGGAGATTCGGAAGGCGATTGAGGCGTGTTTGTAGATAGCGCAGCTTGTTGTGGCTAGCATGTCGGTGGGTGGAGGAGCATTGTCGAGCTCCTGGCGCCGTGATGAGTCTTTGTTGCTGGAATCAAATTGCAGTGGACGCCTCCGGTCCCGTCCCCTGCCACTGAGCCTTTTCTGCACATATCCTGGAACGCCTCCGTTGCTAACGACATGCTTATGCGAAAGACTAATTCAAGTCCAACTAATGGCGTTGTCATGGGCGAGAACTTCTTATATGTACTGGTCGAGCAACCAGGCACACAAGAAAGCGGAGGAGTCTTCACCACTTAGAACCAGCGCTCAGTGAGACCAAGATTATGCATTAAGCATTATGCTACTAAAACTGAGTATGCTGTAAACTTGTGTAGTCGAAGCAAATCCACATATATCCCACTCTCAACAACCCCGTCTGTCTCCATCAACTCCGCCACACCCAAGCTCCAAACCCCAGCAATTCGCACAAAAGCACCAACACCCCAACCGCCATCCCGCTACCCACCCTATCAGCTCTCTGCATCCCGAAATTGCCCATCCACCCACTCCCTACGCCCAGGAAGATCCAGAGTAGCGCACCCAGAGCACTAGTCGTCAGGATCAGGGCCAGAGCAACCAGTATCCTTAGTGTGGAAAGTGTGTGCACAAATTGCGCTGTGGTAAGAGTATCAGGCGATGAAGAGAGAGCGTGATGGATAACGCTTCCATCCTTCCCCTCGACACTCCCTCCGCAACTAGTCTGGTGGCCGGAACTCGATGTTTGTGGTCGAGAGGGCGATGAGGTGTGTGACGTAGCGACCCGGCGGGCCCAGTGGACCCATGTGTATCGCGCTTTCCCTGTCTTGGGGTACTTGTAGAGCTGCATGAGCTTCTCCTCGGTAAATGTCGTGTCTTCGATGTCCGTCCCGGATCCGGAGGCTAGGAGCCTGCTCGCCCCTGTGTCTTGCTGGATATGTGTTGGGTGACAGTCGCTCCATGCGTTGGCATGAAAGAGGCGGATGTAGCGTAGCTTTCTTGCGCTGAGGTGTCGTTTCGCCCAGGAACCGGCAAGTTCATGGTGCGCTGAGCGCATGCGTTCAGCCAGGTACTTATCGTCGAAGTCGATGTTTCGGTGGTGGTCAGGACCGGTGGTGGAGAGATCGCTTGGTATGATGATTCTTGCTCTTTTCCTACTCATGAACTTCTGTTGCTTCTGAAGGCTCAGATGCATCACACATTCGCGGTGCATATCCTCACTCTCTACTCGAAAGACCCCTTGCGCTTCAGCGTTGCGGTCCAGACGGCTGCGCAGATCGTACTGTGCGCCGCTGGGCATGAGACCAAGGACTGACTTGCCCTTGGGGTCCGAGAACTCATTCACGGAGCCCTCGCCGCCGTAGCCGCTGTCTCCACCATAGCCGCTATCGAGACGACCGTCTGCATTGTGGTGTCGCGGCCTTGTTGGAGGTTTAGGAAACTCTTTCTTTGCCGTGAAAGGGTATGGTGTTTTGACGAAGTGACTCGGTAGGTTGTCTCGGTCTTTGACTGAAATGGGCGAAAGTTTGATGTGCCTAGCATCACTGAAGGATCTAGCTTTAGGCAGTTCGGTGCTTGTTGCTGAGTAGAATGAGCGGCCAGATATCTCGGGTATCGAACCAGACGGTGACAGGGCCTTTAAGGCTTGCATTGTAGTCAGATGAGCATTTATGATCGAGTCCGCAATAACACTGTCGGATGTGTCACGGCGATGGCGGCCTTGAATGGGTTCTTGTGGGATTGCTGCTCCACTCCTTGCATCGATCGGGTATGGCTCTGCTATCTCCGGAAATTGTGTCGCAGTATCTCTAGAGTCGTTACTCGTGAGTGAGCTTCTTGGTGTACTGGCGTTCGAGCCATAGTTGTGGACGACCTTGACTTTGGCCTTCTCCATCCGTGTGAGAGACACGTGTCTTGCCTTCTTCGGTCCCTCGTTTTCGGGCGCACTACCAAAGTCCAAAGAGCTGCGCATATGTCCTTGTTCGAAGCGTGGTAGTGCTGTTAGACCACTCCTCTCACGACTTCTGCCCCTAGACCCACGGTTTTGTCTGACTGGAGAATGGGCCAAACCGCCCAAGCCCAGTCCAACACCGCCATCCTCTGAGAAGGTTTGTGTCCGATCTTCGTCGTCTGCGTCCTCCCATTCGGATCCCGAAGACTGGTCGTCAAAGAAGTCGGCACCCGGAGATACACCGCGTTCCATTGAGTTTCCCAAGGTTGGGTGCACAGAGCCTTTACGCTCGATCGAAGGCTCAACGATGTTCGGCGAAGATGCAGGACTTGACGACAGCCTTGCAGCTGGGTAATTGACGATCAGAGTCTGTGTTGCGCTGGGTGGTCCAGAAGACAATGGCAAGAGCGGCAACACCGGGCGCTGCTTCAGTGGTGAAACTTTTGGCTTCGTTTCGTCCATCTCGAAGGAGTTGGAAAACTGTATAGGGTCCATCGTGATTAAATTCGTGCGATCTGCTTTTGGGTCGAATGTGGCGCACCAGTCGAGCTCAGGTCATGCTTCTCTGCTGTATAGTAGGAAACCTGCCGAACTGTGTCGCTTGCTGAAACAGGTTCACAAAACAACAGCAGCGCGAACAAAGGAGGCAATCTGAAGGCTCACAGGTGTCCTACGAGCACCGTGAGAAACGTTAGCGGGAGATCGACCATAACAAAGCAGGAACGTGCATAAGATTACAGATCTGTTTTCAGACATCCTGGACCCGACATGATGGTAAAGCCAGGCTGGGGTTTCGATTGTGGAATGTATGTCCGAATGTAGTGTTGGATTTGCCGCATTCCGTAATCCTCCCTTGGGAGTAGTGGTTCGTCTACAACATCAGCAGGTAAATCAGTGGCTGACCTAGCAATTCACTGCGAATTGAGAAGCCATTCGTAGATTCGAATTGTCGAATTGTGACCAATGGTATATCCTGATCTAGAAAAGCCCTCTTCTATACAGCGCTGGGGTAACAAAGAATCGAACGCCAATTGCGATGCCACCAGGTATATCGAAGCGCAAACATGATAAATGAGATACGTATCGCGGATGCTATTACCGAGGAATCTTATTCGTCCTTGTCGAACATTTTTCTCATTGCTTTCTGCGCAAGCTCGACCCCAGCGAATGTTGCAGCATTGGCTGGAACAGCTCGAGCCATCGCGGGCCCAATACCAGGGAAGAAAGCCTTGTAGCCGCCGTTCGCGTAAATACCCTTGATTGTACCGCTGATGGTTGGTCGGCCTTCTGCACTCTGCAAGCGGGACTTGATGGTGTCAATGGGAAAAACGGGGATCCACATGGCGATACCAGCAGCACCACCAGCGGCCATGACGGCAGGCATGCTCAATTGCCCTGGCAGGCCGGTAACTGGGTCCTTGGGGGTGAGGTTGCGCTTGACGGTTTCGTAGGTCGCGAAGTAGAATGCCGAGCCTGGACCATCTCGTGCGAGCGTCATCGCAGAGCCACGGTACACGGAGCGAATTCCGCCCTCCTTGTACAGTTGCCTTACAACATCCGTACCGCCGCTGTATTTGGGCTTCTCACCAGGACCCAAGTTCTTCTGTCCCTGAATCTGCAACAGCACCTTTACGCGCTCAAAAGGTGCGGTGATGAGCGTCTGAGGAATCGCACTGAAGAAACCGGCGGCAGAGACCTGGGCGACGCTGAATTGACCGTTCTCGACTGTCGAAAGGGAAGTAACGAGCTGTTTGCCAAGATCGTAACCCCAGAAGGAGACAGCAACTGTTTGAGATCAGCGAATATCTTCGACAAAGCAGAAGGCGCGGTGGGGCACTTACACATGGGTGTGACGCCTACAAGAGGCGCGGAAACACCTGCATACAATCCCCTTACCAGACCATCTCTCGCAATGCCCTTCCTCAAGACATCCATAGCTCCAGTGTAGACGCCCTTCTCAGCAGTCTGCATCCGCACCTTGACCAGGTCGAATGGGTGTCCCACAACGACGGCGAACACACCACCCACACCTCCGGCAACTAGCGCACGAAGCGACTGCACTGAAGACTTGGTCGCCTTCTTCACATCCTCCTTGAGCTCTTCCTTTGAAGGCAGCTTTTCAGCTACCTTCTCTGTGTTTGTAGACATGATACTCGTGTTGCTGTCTGCGTTTCTGTTGAGGAATTGCGCGTCAACTATGCGCTTTGAAGCTCAGGGAAGCTTGGAAAATGTGAAAACAGAGGATGGGCAGGGTATCTACAAGAGACTGAGGTCGAAAATGTTGTGTGAACTGGAAGAAAGCGACGGGTGTTTAGGCATGTGAGCTCCAGGTCTCCGGAGCTTGGCCCACGTCGACCAGCCGAGCGAGGCCCGGCGTGTGTGTGCCGAGGCAAAACACCCCTCCTCCAGCGCTCGAGACCGATGCCATGCTCACCTGGTCTGCAAAGTCTACTGGCAGACAATCGAAATGGATCGAATACATCTTGTTCGATCACCGAGCGTACTTTCATACTACTGTGACCCAATTCGAAAACCCCGGGCGATCGCCGCCGGTCCCTGGACACGGCTACGCGAAGCGCGTCCATCGGTGCACCGCCGGGCTCAGCGGCTGAAGTGCATGCAGCAGGTACTGGACGGATACCTGGAAGATTTAACTGCACTTGGTTGATATGCATGTTGGGCAGTGGTTGCTGTTAGTCATCGTAGACTCGAGGCTCATGATGACTACCTGTACGCAGCATGTGAAAATCTGGGGCTCCACATCCCCAGACTCCATCATCGCCATCACAATACATCCGTGGTTACCTGGCAACGCCCTCGTCTGTAACACACTGTCCTCCGAGATACTCGCATTCAGTCGTATTGTTGCCACTCGACGTTCCACAAAAGCCTCCAGTTCAATCTGGACTGCCCAAGAGCTAACTGCGGCTGAGGGGCCAAATTTACCGACTAATGACATTCATTCTTCACGACACTGCCTTCACGATTTGGTCTATATTAGGTAGCGCTTGCATGACGACCTTCGAAGCGATTTATGAGCATCGACTCATGGAGGACTAACTCTTGCATAGCGAACACGACAAGACACACCCTCATCGGGCTCCATGGGTAACGCATCTGCCAGCATCGTACCTCGCATTCAGAACCACACGCGCTTTGCTTCGGACTATCCTTGTGAGGTTGGTGGCTCTCAGTATTGATGCTGCTGGCCAGGCACGAAACCAGCTCGAAGGCCCCTCCAGTATATATAATGAACCTCGACCGTATGCAAACTAATAACCTATCTCTTACAACAACGAGTCTTCAAAACATCACCTTTTCGACTTTACCATCTCTCCAGTATGCTCACCCAGAACATCTTTCTCTTGGCCACTACGGTTGTGCCTATGGCATCTGCTCTTCGTTCAGCTAAAGACGCATCTGGCGTGTACGGTTGGTGTGACTTCACTTGGGCCAACGTAAACAAAGTGCAGAATGTCCAGTGCGGAGCCAAGGATACTGGCTGTGATGCCCACTCAGTTTATGCTTTCGTGAGTTGTCACTTACCTCTTGTCCTGGTTCTTACTCATCGATGACAGCTTGCTCTCTATTCAGACAATGGTAAGGAGAAAGAAATTGCTCGCTTCGACAACAGTGCTGGCTGCCGTGCTGGAAGCAAGTGGGATGATACCAAGCATAGCTGGAGTAACCTGCCTCGAAGTAACCTCTCGAAGGCTAGGGTCAGAGTATGTGTGAATGTTCAGTTTGGAGAAGATAAGTGTGAATGGGGTCCTTATGTAGACAACCCGTACGAGTCTGGCACTTCTTGAGAATGTCCTCGACATCACGTAGAACTGGCGAGTAGAGACACGTAATGCACTCACTTAGCACCACATTCAATGACAGCCTTGCGTAATCTACTGGTGCCGAGATATTTCCACTCTACGAGGGGTCGCATCGTACAACGCTTGGAAGGAATTTTGATCTGCTATATAAGTACGATGTTGAGAAATCTTCGTACAAGCCAATCCAACAGAGTTGGAGTTTCTTGGTTCTTCCAAGCCCTCTTGGCTTAGTGGTAAAGCGTATCACTAGTATTACCTCGGTATGCAATGATAAGATCGCTAGTTCGATTCTGGCAGAGGGCAAATGTTCTTTTTGACAGCATCTCTGGAGGCGTGACACCTTCTTCATGCTTTTTTGGCTCACGCCGCGCATGTTTCAGGTTGTCTGTGGGGAAGGGTCTGCACGCGAGCTGAATAAGCGGACCACGTGCTCTGATCTTATCCTAAGTAGCACAGGCTGCAATCGCAGATTGAGGGACAGTTGTCATCGGGGCGCCCGATGTTTTGATGTAAAGCATCGCGATGCAAACAACCTCTGATTGAACATGCTTGCAGCTCATCGTCATCGCGCTGCACTGCCTCGATCTCTTTTGCCGTTTGATGAACACTGGAGTCCGCCGAAATTGCGACTTGCCTATCCCCTCAGCTCAAACCAGAAATTGAACTCGGAAGCACGCGGCCATCCGAGGCAACGACAGGCACACCATCTGACAGCTGCAAGCAATTCCTGACTCCACAAGTCGCTGATCCACGTCATTCAATCTGACCATGGCCCGTGGCTGGTGTGATCAATCAGCCATTATTGGAATGCGGCAACGGCTGGACACCCTTCAAGCGTGCTTCTTTCTTTGAAGCCTTCGAGAGATGACCCACCCTTCCGCCTTTCCGAACCGTGAAAATCCTCCACGACGCCTTCGCAACCTCAAACGCGCTGAGGACGTTCGCACAGGGGCTCCCGCACCGCCGTGAAAAGTAGCTCGTGCTCATCAACATCCCGGGAAATTACAAACAAACAACGAATCAGATGCAGAGGGTACCTGGCTCTAAGCCGCAGCTAGCTCCAATTGCGGAATGATGAACGACAGCACAGACCTGATTGCGGCGCGCTTCAAAGGCACGCGAACGTTTCGAAGGACGATTGGCTGTTCTGCCGTGTTTCCTTCGACCCTGCGCGCCTGCCCTGCCTGAGGCCGGGTCGCTCCTTCTCTCGCCCTCTGCCGTCCTTTCACCTTCACTGACCGACCTCTTTGCGGCCAGGCTGTCGTGCTTCTTTCAACCGTCGAGCGCGACTTCGGCACCACACTCTTTTACCAACAACTGTCACTCTTTATATTTAGTACTTAGTTTACGATTAACATTCCAACACGCCGACGCGCCGAGGCCAGAGCCAACTGTACATTCCTTACTGCACAGCCTGTCCTCCCTTGAGCCACAGCTGTAGTAAATATTTGACGATCCTTTGCGTTTGTACACACAACACTACGTAATCGCGAAATCAAATCGTAAAGAGGAGGTGAATTGGACTCACTTACTCGACAACTAAGCACTACAACCGTAAACGAACGCGAACCGTAACTACACTACTACCTTCACGACTTTAACCCGCATTCTGCGCGCTACCGAACAGGACATGGCGCACCAGCATGGACACGCGCACCTTGTGCGCCGTCAACGCAACAAGCAAGAAGAGGACGATGACCCGACAGAGATCGTGTTTGTTACAATGCCAAACACCTACACCGGCAAGGTCGTATGGATCACCCAGCAGGATACCACCGACTCTCCAAAGACACTTGTCCCACCGGCCGTAGCGACAAGACCATTCTCAACCGCAACAGACGACGATGACGATGACAAGACTACCACTGCCAAGCCCACAACAGCTGCTGCCACATCAAGGAAGCCTGCCTCCACCACACATGCCACCGAGACTGAAGCTAAGGCTACATCAACAGCCAAGTCAACAAAGGACCAGTCTACCTTGATGGTCGCAACAAAGTCACCGTCCACATCCAACTCGGCGTCGTTGGTTGGCGCTCTGGTCTCTGCCACAGCATCTGCTACTGCTTCGATCTCGGCAACTCCCACGTCTGGCGCCTCAAAGAGTGAAGGCATGTCAGGTGGTGCTAAGGCCGGTCTTGCTCTCGGTATCTTGCTCGGTGTCGCTGCCTTGCTTGCTGGTATTCTGTTCGTCTACCGTCGCAAGAAGAACGCCATGGCACATGAGAAGGACAATGAGAAGATCGGCATGCACGATGCTCCTGCTCCTCTGCCACCTCAGGTTCCAACGGGTGCTGCAGCTGCCGCACCTAGCATCCGCACCAACCGCACCATGTCCACGGCACCTCGTCTCAGCCTGCGTCCAGTCACTCAGTTCGACCCCACCTTCAATGAGCAGCGTAAGAGTGGAGGAAACCTACTCACTGTTGCCGCAGCTTCTTCTCAAGACCGCGCTGCACTGTCTGAGGAACGTCCCGTCAGCGCTTGGGAGCGTCGTGGAGCTGCTAACGCTGCTACTGATGCTGCCCCTGCAGTCAACCCCTTCAGTGACCCTCAAACACCTGCCAACAACCAGGCTCCAGCAAACCCCTTCGGCAACAGCGCTGCTATCGATGCGACACATGCAGTTATTCCCGACTCGCCGCCTCAAGCAAATCCTATCCACTCGGCAGCCCCAAGTGCTGACCTTGCCGCCCGCGTTGGTCCTACTCCCGTAGCTGCTCCCGAGGTCGACGCTGTTGCAGTAGCTACTGCCATGTCTAGTGTCCCCCTGTCTGAGAATCAGTTCCCTGCGCCACCAACTATGAACCCTGACGCCGTCCCGGCAAGCCCAGCATGGACAGAAGATGTCCCTGCCTCGCCTACCATAGGTACACCTACGAATGCTGGCGCCCCTGGTGCCATGGCTGCCGGTCGTTCCAACGGTCCCCCTCCAGGTCCTAACAACGTTCACCGCGTTCAGCTCGACTTCAAACCCTCAATGCAGGACGAGCTTGAGCTCAAGGCAGGCACACTGGTTCGCATGCTTCACGAGTACGATGATGGATGGGTAAGTTTACGTTCATGAGTGGCTCTCAGATGACTTCTAACACTATGTAGGCTCTCTGTATCAGCATGGATCGTACGCAACAAGGTGTTGTGCCTAGAACCTGCCTGTCTAAGCACCCTGTCAAGCCCCGCACTGGACCACCTCGTCAAGGTCCTCCTCCACCACACATGCGTGGACCTCCTATCCGTTCGCCCATGGGTCCCGGTGGCATCCCTCAACCTCGTCCCATGTCTCCTGCCGATGGTCGCAGCTCGCCTCACCCTCCAACTCTCTCGCCTGCTAGCGGTCGCATGTTTCCCGGTCCCCGCTCGATGAGCCCAGGTCCCCGCCAGATGCCTCCTCACATGCAAGGCCCTCCTCGTAACCGTGCCCACAGCAACGCCCCGTACCCTGGATCACCGCAAGGCCGTGGCCGCGCGAACAGCAATGCACCCTACGCCGGTCCTCCTCGCTCGATGTCTCCCGGCCCCTACGGAGGCGGACCCATGGCTCCTCCACCACAGATGGGCCGTCCGAGGTCGAATTCCGCCGGACAGGTCAACAGGCCTCGTGGACCTGCACCTGGGCCCAGCCCGATGAACCCCAATGCTGGTCCAATGCCAGCACCTTTGACCAGTGCTGTGCCTAGCCGCAAGCCGGTTCCTGGTATGGCGTATTAAGCCTTGCAACAGCGATCTTTCATGAGGACATGTGGAGCATTTTTGCGATTTCTTTTTGTGGTCCAATCACCCGCTTTCTCTTCGATATCTACGTTTTTGCTTACCTTCTGTTCTCTGCTGCTGCGCTTGACAACGCTTGCACCGCCTTTAGAAGCATAGGCACAGTACAGCACTTTTTATTCAATTTCAGTGTTTATACCCGAGGCCTGCGTTTACCTTCAGATCAGCCTCGCTTTGGAGGTGGACCAGGTCTTTTTGTTAGTCGATAATGTCTTGAGGATATTGGGAGGTTTGCTGATTAATATCTGTCCGCTGGGAAGGTCGGATGGGCTGGACATATTGTGCATGGCTCACTGTCCCCCATTTGGTTGGTTCTTTGGAGACACTGGACTCTTGGGTGGCTTTGAGATAGAATGATGGATTGCATAAAGATTTAGGTAGAAATTCATAAGTCGCGACGATCCTCCTTGAGCTTCACATGCGTATTGGACCGCTCAGCACTAAAGATGGCGATGTTGTCTACTCCCACACCCAGATCAGGAAGTGATCAAATCTGGGACAGAACACAAACAACCAAAACGAGACAGACTATTGGGACCGATCTCCGAGCCAGACCTTTGCCAAATCTGGCCTGCTTGCTTCACAGGGCTGAAGAGCTTCAACAGCTTTGCTTTGGGTTCTTCTTGGACGCATGCACGAATCGTACTACGGTCATGCATGTCCAAAATACTGCAAATTATCGCGGAGGGCGGAGCCACGCAGCGTTATCTTCAGACTGTGGTTTGCAACAAAACACGAGCCGTTGTTTGGAGTATACTCTACTTGTTTCAGGTGTAGCACACTCAACTCGTGCTTTGCTGCCAGCATACTTTTGCGAAGAGCGTAGCGGACGCGTCGTGTTTGCAGGCTTCGAGAAGTCTGGCGATGGCCCCACCAGGAACACGGCAGTTTGAGCGTCTCAGTCGACCCGATCTTATGATCCGTGGAATAGGAAAACAAGTGTTGACATAACATTCAGATACATCATCACAGATGGCAAACCAGGATCCGGCCACCTGGAGATCAAAAGCTGTCATAGCGTTCATCACCCTCCTCCTGACCTTGACGTTGTCTAATCTTGGACTCGTGCTCAAGTACCGAACCCAAATACGGAAATCCAGCAGACTCGGATCAAGTCATTGATGGTAAGTAACAACCTACAATTCAGTCATATCATCTGGGTGCTTCTGACCTTTGCGAGTATCGAAATTTTCGTTGAAGACCTTGGCTGCAGAACTCAGAATCGGATTAACATTTCAAGTGCAAGTCGGTACCAACAGGACAGCTACAGCTCGCTTCTTCGCACACGGCAAGGCTTTTGACCAACAATGGCAGAAAGCAGGACCAGGACAAGATTAGGTTTTGAATGGCCGTCGACTTCGAACAATTTCCATTTTGCCTGCAAATGGTATGTGAGTTATATCGCAAGCACGCACATAGCACGCAGCACTGCTAGAGCGATTCGGTTCTTGGGAGGGCGGGCAGATAGACTTCGACGAAAAACAGAACTAATATTGCTTGGCAAGAACTATACAGGAAGAACAACCTTGACACCCATGTACTCTCGCTGATGCATAAGCTTTCCGTCGATGATAACCTGGTGTACACCAACACGGTTATGAACAGTGTCTGTGGGGTCTGTTGCCGTCGCAATCTGAATCTCACGCCATTGCTTGTTAGTAGGTACAAGTTCCCCTTGCAGTGTGCGCTTCTTGAACTCCGAGTATACGCTCTGGTCTTCAACGCAGCCCTCACGCTGGATGAGTGGTGATTCTTATTGAGTCGTCAGCATGTTGGCTCTAGAACAGTGTAATGGTACTTACCTTGTGCTTCTGTCATGCGCATATCGCCGATCGAGCTGTTGAAAAGTACGAGAGACAGACGCTCTTGGTCAAGCTGGTCGACAGGAGGCTTATACACCCTGTGCCTTGTAGCCTTGAAGTGCCCCCCAGACACAATCTCGAGTGTATCGCCGATGTTGATGACAAGCGCACCGGGCTTGTACGGCACGTAGTACCACTTCTCATCCCTACCCCAGATCTGCAGACACGAGATCGGAACCGAGAACAAGAGTGTTGTGAGTCCAAAGTCAGTGTGGCCGTGCATACGCAGCCCCTTCGATGCTTCTTGTGTCTGCTTTTGTACGGGGCGGAAAAGTGCGTGGCGGAAGTAGCCCTCGCCGGTGGGGCCGTCATGAGACTGAACGTTGTCCCAGAGGTAGTCGTCGGGCAATTCGAGGACGCGAGAGAAGAGGGTCAGGAGGCGGCGGTTGACGGACTTTGTAAGATAGTTGCAGAACTCTTCAATTTCGTCCATGAAGGGTTGAAGACATTTGGGAATGCGATTGATATCTTGCCAGTCCGGCTTGTACCAGTTGAATTGCTCAATGCCATCTGATGGTCCGCGGTGGCGCTGTACTGAATGTTAGCGTTTGTTTGTGCATGTCGAGCTTGTAAAGCCGTACCTTGAAACCGTAAGGGTGCTTGTAGCCGGACCAGACACCAGTCTCAGGGCTGAAGAGAAGGCGTTCCCTATCCTCTTCGCTAATGTTGTGGTACAGATATTGTGCGAGGGCGAACTGTCGGTGCAGTTGCTCTAATGAGATGCCGTAGTTCTCGAGGAACAGAAAGCCGTCTTCACGGATTGCACGCTTGACCTGGTCGACAAGATTCTGAACGACTGCCGGATCCTCCGAATCCATAAGGGACAAGTCGATTGATGTGAGTTCGGCGAAGTTCTCCTTCTCCCGTGTGACTGGTGGTGGGATCCATTCTGGCACAACGGGCTTGCCAGGAAGATCGGCTGGAGGAGGGTTAAACTTAGCAGCAGGTGCCATTGGGAAGGCGAGCTGAGTAGATGTGTAGAGTTGAATATGTGCAACAGCTCAAGCTGATAGTATTATGGATACGAACTAGACGAACGCATGCCCTTATATTCGCTGGTACGAAGCATGGTGTGATTGCGAGAACGAGGGCCGCTCAGCGAGCGAGCCTTGGTCCGTCGAGCTCCTCCACAGGCGAAACTACTATGCAAAACTGCCTTCCATGTCAGACTATGCTCAAATCCGATAGCAAGACTGGGCGGCGCGGCCATTGCCCGCGGATGCTACTGTCAAGGTAATCGTACACCGGCAATTGAGCCATGCTATTCCCCCGCATCCGAATCGTTACCTATCTGTATGCACAGGCATACTCCTCCGCATCCATCTTCGGTATGCGGATATGGCTGATAGCGTTAGGTCGATGAAGGAGGCTCATGCAGGGCTGGGAGGAGTAGTGATGGTCGGTGGAGAGCTCCTCCCCAGTTTTGTGGGGCCTTGCACTACGTAGCGCGGTTTCTTAGCGCTATCTGGACGCGTCCTGGAGCTCCTCCTCTCCACTCAACGTTGAGCAGGTCAAGTTCACTCCGGCGAGGGACGATCGTAGTTGTGATGCTAGTTATAAGGTAGTCAGGAAGGTAGTCATGCGTCTCAAACCGGATCTTCGTCATACATCTCCCGTCAAACCACCCTAACAACCTTACTTTCCGACTTCAACTCACCCTTTCGCAACCATGTCGATCGAACGCATTTCCAGCGAAAAGTTCCCAACCAAGCCTCACAACTGTCCTGCCACAAAGGTACCTGGCCTTGTGTTCTGCGCCGGACAGACAGCCACAGGAGAGATCAAGCAGGCAACAGTACGTCTCACCCTCAACGACAGCCTACTTCCGTGCCTACCATACTGACTCGGTCTACAGAGAACAGTCCTACAGAACCTAAAGGAGGTCCTCGAGCTTTCAGGATCATCTCTCGAACAGGTCGTCAAGTACAACGTCTACCTCGCAGACATGAAGGACTTCGCCGCGATGAACGAGGTTTACATCGACTTCTTGCCGCAGCCGATACCTTCGCGGTCTTGCCTTCAAGCGGTCGCTCCTGGCGAGGGTACCGTCATCGAAATCGAGTGTATCGCGCAGGTATAAGGAATGTCAGAAGGAGTACGAAAACAGCAATATCCACGGCTTTACGAAGCAGCGAATGCACATAGCCGACCCGTGATCATCTCGAATCAGTGATGAACATAGACATAGAACGTATCAAGTCAACATCAAGAAATTCCTCGCACCATGACCCTTCCGAAGGAGCTCGTGTTTTTGATATTACCCCACAGGCACGAAATCACGTCGTTTCCGGAGATTCTGACGGCTGCAGCGTGGTTTGGAAGATCTTTGACGTTCCAATCTTGGTGCTTAAAGGCTACAATATTTCTAGTATTGGGTAATTGCTTATTGTGAAGACCATATGCTTGTTCACCTCAACAGATTCACGTCAGTGACTTTGCTATCACTACTCAGGTTTTCCAACAAACCTTGCGCTCCATTTCTGGAAGCCCTCATGTGCAACATGAAGCGTGGCTTTCTCGTCTGACACCTAGGAGCTCCTGTTGCGCTCCAACTTTCCTTTTCCCATGGTGAGCTTTGGTGCGGGCCTTACTGCTGTTATGTCTGTAAACAGTGAAAATGTTTGGTCTTGTAATCTGTATGGAACTGGTGAAAATGTCAAAAAAGAGCGAAGCCTTGAACGCAGCACCCACATGTGATATATGTACCATGTGCAAGAAGACCATCAGTGTACTTCTGAGTAAGAGATGTATACCGCTAAATGTTGAAACATGTGTATTAATTACCGTTACCTCGGTGGTTGGTCTACAAACAGATGCATAGCGAGACCTGCATGGACTGGCTTGACACGTTTTACACCGCTTGTGACCATATGTCACATTGACTGAGCCACATTCTACCCCCTCACCGCACATTGGCCTTCGTTCCAATTGCAAACGATGAATCTCCTATCATCAGATGACAGAAAGCTGCATATTTCTGCTACAAGAGGCATCCTGTCACAACTTCCAAGGTGTTCTTTGCAACTTGCTAGCCTTGTTGCTCAGTTTTTAGCCGCAGGTGCATTTTACAAGACATGAGAAGTCCTAATGCGGATCATCAGCCACGATGAAGCTTGCGCAGAGAAGGGTGTCGGTCAGTCCGCTGTGCCTTCCAGCTTTCAACTTTCAAGGTTGATATCCAATTGCACTTGCACTAGGATTTCGCTTTCAGCGCAGCCACAATGGCGCGTCACAGGATAGGCGAAAGTTTTCAGGCACAGCTATTTTGTAACACCAGCTACAATACTTCTGGCACTAACAAGAAAAGCAAGAAAGATATGAGGTTGTGTATAGTGGAGACAGAAGCAGATGCAGACATTGCATGAACAAACAGAACTTCGTATCGTTAAGAATGTAATGTTGAGAGTTTATGGTCAGATGAGTACGAGCAACAGCAATACATATGTTTATCCCACAAACCCAACCCCTACAACCGAAGCCCGTAAACACAGCGGAACGTGGATCACCAAGACCAGATTGTACAGGATGGAGCTGTTGGACAAACATATGTATTGCTGTTGCTCGTACTCATCTGACCATTGGTCTCTATTATGAGCCACCAGTTACCTACTACCTGAGTGTACCCTGCGCAGCTATCTCCTAAGGCTGCGCCGTGAGGCCAGACCTTGCAATCTCAAACTCGGCCATGTACCAGTTCTGAATTGCCTTGGTGTCACCAGTGATAGCAACGGTGTCGTACCTTTCCCTTGCCTCCTTTGCTGCAGTTCCGTTGTTGACCATCCTTCCTGCCCATTTGCCATTCTTGCGAGCAGCAGCAATAATCTTGTCCACAGCCTGAACAAACTCAGGCTCATCGCCTCGTGCGGGAGTGTAGCCGAGGAGTGATTGTGCGAGATCGTTGGGGCCAATGAAGATCAGATCAACACCTGGTACCGCGGCAATTGCGTCAACGTTCTCAACTCCAGCTCTTGTTTCGATCTGGATCATGGTGATGATTGTTTGGTCGGCCGACTTCATGTACTCGGGTGTTGTGAGACCGTGACCAATGGCTGGGAATGCTGAGCCCTGGCCACGAACACCCTGCGGTGGGAACTTGGAGGATGCGACGACTTGTGAGGCTTCTTCTGCGTTGTTGATTTGAGGGACCATGATACCGTGAGCGCCGGTATCAAGGGCGCGCTTCAGGATGTCGTGTGCTGGACCGCGGACTCGGATGACTGGCGACACACCGAGTGCAGATATCGCAGCTACTGAGTTGTGCATGGAGTCATCCCCAATGTGGCCGTGTTCGGCATCAATGATGATGCCATCGAGACCTGTCAATGCGACGATCTGTGCCTGGCGAACGGAGGGAATGGCAACAAAGGTCATCAATGGAAACTCTCCAGCTCTGATCTTATTCAGAAGCCTCAGTCGAGGGTTCTGAATCTCCGTTGTCTGTGCAGTGGGGTAACCCATGGTGTGTAGCGGTGGGAGAATAAGACAGCTCGTGTGATAAATTCTGCGACCTTCGTTGGTCTTGCAAATGGCAATAAACTGGACGTATTATCAAGGCGAGTCTTGCAGAGGATGTAGTGGTGAAGAGGTAGATGTGGTGTTAGATTCTTGGACAAGGCGTCCTCTTTGTAGCAGAGCCATGTCTGCTTGCTGTGCGATGTTCTCTGCACCGCTGTTCATTGCGACATGCAAGTCGTGAGGAGCACCTTAGCTCCACCTGCGATGCCGACAATGTCGGGATGTGAAGTTTGCCCCACAGGGAGGAGCTCACCAAACCTTGGAACGCTCCTCCCTCAACACGACGCTAGTGCGCTACAGGGACCACGAGTCATGCACGCTGTACCCCAGATTCAACTCTTGCGTGCGATAAGCCTCCGAAAACTAGTGTCCAATAGCTCGGGACTCGAAATCAGCTGGGGTGCTCCTCTCAGTCTTATCTTGTATCTGTGAACGCGCATGCTATGGCAGAGTCGCTATAAATCATGACAGCAAGTTATGAAGTGCTGATCATTCGTTGCCAGCATCGTCGTGAGCTGCAGCTTCAACCTTCTCTATTTCGAATTCCTCCTGAGCGCTGAGTGATACTACAATGACGACCGAACTGAAGAAGTTGGAGCTCGTTGGGACTGTCGGCACCGATATCGAATTTGGCACTGTCGAAGGTGAACAGCAAGAGCGCATGCCAGAGTCCCTTCGCAACCTCAGTCAGGATGAACTCGCAACCCTCAACAAGAAATTGGTCCGCAAGATCGACCTCATCGTTCTGCCCATCATTGGCATCCTCTACATCCTGAACTACATTGATCGCCAGAATCTAGCAGCTGCAAAACTCCAGGGGATCATGGACGACCTTAACATGACGACCCAGCAGTTTGCCACAGCAATTTCCATCCTCTTTGTTGGATACCTTCCTTTCCAGATACCTTCGAACCTCATCATCGCGAAGATCTCGCGACCGGGACTCTACATCTGTGTGGCTGTGATCATCTGGGGTACCATCTCCGCTGCAACATCTGCCGTAAAGACCTATGGTCAACTGCTGGCAGTTCGTGCCATCCTGGGAGCGGCAGAAGCTGTGTAAGTGGCCCCTTCAAAGCAATCAGAAAAGTCTGCTGATATACCATTCTTCTTCAGATTCTTCCCGGGCGCCATCTATTATCTGTCCGCCTGGTATAACAAGACTGAGCTTGGCAAGCGCATCGCTGCCTTGTACATCGCCCAACAATTTGGCAATGCCTTCGGTGGTCTCTTCGCTGCCGGTGTCTTCAAACTCGATGGAAAGCACGGTATTCGGGCATGGCAATGGCTGGTATGTTGATGAAGGTCGGCTCCATAAGCTTGACGGCACTGACACCCACACAGTTCATCATCGAGGGTTCTGCCACAGTTGGCATCGGTGCCGTATGCGCCTTCCTGATGCCTGAGTTTCCGCATAACAGCAAGATCCTCTCCCCGATCCAACGCGACCTTGCAGTCTGGCGTATCGAATCAGAGTCGGGCGCGGCAGAGGGCAACACCAAGACAGAAGACGACAGTGCGCTGAAGGGGTTCAAGATGGCCATCACCGATCCAAAGCTCCTGCTCCTCATCTTTTGCAACCTTCTCTCTCAAGCACAAGGCTCGATCGCCAACTACTTCCCTACGCTCGTAGCGTCGCTCGGATATAAGGGAACCACCAGTCTACTTCTGACGGCACCGCCATACATCCTGGCAGGCATTGTGTACTACTGGCTCATGTGGTACTCTGACCGCAAGAACACAGCCTACCCTATTATCATTGCCTGCATCGCAATTGCTTGCGGTATGTATGTCATCCCAATGGCAACCCTGAATGTGGGAGCGAGGTACTTCTCGATGATGATCCTCCCCTTCGCCTCAGTCGGTCCACAGTTGGTGCTCTACAAGACCATCAATTTGCATCTTGCTCGACCAACAGCCAAACGTGCGGCAGCATCTGCTCTGGTGAACGCTATTGGTGGCACGTCCAACATCTGGGCCTCCTACCTCTACTACGCACCTCCGCAGTTCTACGCAGCTTTTGGCACTTTGATGGGCTGCGCATTTACTTTCGCAGCTACCATCACCTTTTACAGGTGGCTCGTCCGTCGCGAGAACAAGCGCCTGGACTCAGGAGACCCAGATCAGATTGCAAAGGTTATTCGCGGCGGTGTGACGGAAGAGATGGTCCATCTCAATTGGCGCTACGAAATGTACTAGTGGGTCTTTCAGATCGCAGTAACCACTTGCTTTACACAGGAAGCTGTATGTAGGTTGTCATATTCGACAATTTTTGCTTTAAATAGACGCACTTTAGGACTCAACGACGATACTGTAAGACGGTAGCATTGTAATTATCAAACCCGTGTTATTTCCAATTGTCTGCGGTGCTGCACGGGACCGAAGGAATCGGTGGCTTGAAGCTGCAGATGTTGTGGTGTAAGAGAAACTAAATGCAGGACGCCCTCGCTACGAGGTCCTGATTCAAATGCCGGTCGGGCCGATATTGCTAGGGTGTTCTTTCCGGACCACTTTGCTTCCTTCTTCCCAAGCCACTCACCATGACACTCGCCCGCATGTCATGGGACGGCTGTTAAGGATTCGAGAAATGCGGGCCTTGATAGCATTGGGCCAATTGCCGCACTATGGATAAGCTGAGCATCAAGATACCCTAGATAAGACTAGGTCCGTATCAATTAGCACCTACCAATCAACCCAACATGCCAGTTAGCGGGAGATAAGCGTGACTACCTCGGATTGCGGGGAAGCATGGACCGGGTGTCTCCTGCCGTACTGATTGATGCAGGTTGAACGTGATGCATCTCTCTGCCTTCCTTTCTCGTTGCAATCATCATCAACATGACTTCCGTCACCGTGGCACCTAACCTACCTGAACGACGACCATCCTTTCAGCCGTTCCAGTGCCAGGTGTGCCAGAGCCGCTTCACACGACATGAGAACCTCAAACGACATGCTGCGCTGCATGCGCGCTCTGAGAATGAGACTTCCCTTACCTGCGAGTTCTGCCCGGCGACGTTCTCGAGATCAGATCTCCGACAACGCCACGTGAAAAGGAAGCACCCAGAGCATCAGGCCAACCGACCCAAGAAGCGCCAGATGTTGCATAAAGACCGGGTGTCCTCTTCATCTCCAATAAATACCCAGACTGACTTGCCCTTTGTGACGCCAGAAGAGCAAGGAGAGTTCAATGTAGACAGGATATGGCACGAAAGCTTGCGTTATGAGCAACAGCAATCCGACAATGATGCACACAATCGACTTGGGGGCAGTTTCTCGTCAAGTCGTGAGGTGGCAACACTCCGCACAACGACGCGGCCATCAACACACATCGACAGTGCCTTACTTAGCACATCAGAGGAGACAGCCAACCCTCTGTTGGAGATCACGCAACCGCAGATCGCACCATCCAGTACTACTTTCGGCAACTTTGGTGGCTTCAATCAAGGTAGCCCCAGCAGATGGTTCTCCGCTGAGTCGCCGCAAGTGCAAGACGACTGGAATGTCTCAACGACGCAAGCTGCTCAGGGATGTGACTTGTTCTTCAACCATTTATCGTCCTTCCTTCCTTTCATTCATCGACCGACATTCAATGCCAGCCGAGCAGATAAACGGCTACTACTTGGCATGCTCGCCCTTGGGTATCAGTATGGCGAAGATCCGGATTACGAGGGACAAGGTGGCTCAGGAGCAAGTTTGTCGATACAGTGCTTCCACCAGGCCCGCGCGCTCCTTGCAGCTGACAGTGATGACGAACAACTCGATGCCCTCCAAAGTACCACCACTATTCAGGCTTGCTTGCTGCTGCAAGTCTATACCATGATGTATCTCTGCGGGAATGCATCAGCTTACGGCCTTAAGACACACTCCAAGATCATCGCGCTGGCGCGAGCAGGTGGTCTCATGCAGCCCATGATGACTGAGGCAACAGCAACCACCGATCTGGACGCTCTTTGGCACCAGTTCATTCAAGCTGAGGGGCACAAAAGAACATGCTTTGCCGTTCATCAAATCGATGCGCTGTGGTATCAGGTACTCTCTATGCCCCGGTCACTGTCGCATCTGGAGATCAAGCATGAGCTTCCATGCCCGGAGGATCATTGGCTGGCGGCAACATCAGGGGAATGGGCGCACAGGCAGCTTCTCTTGCGTCAAGCTGGTCCTGCTGCGCAATATCCGGAAGTCGTTCGACGCTTCTTATCATCTAACGCGGATCTTTACACACTACCACCTTTCGATCCATACGGCACAATCAACATAAGCCAATTCTTGATTTCTAGCGCCCGGGAGATCTCCGGATGGTCCACAATAACAGGAATTCTCAGCATTGAGAGAGTTGAACCCCTCAGATCTTCGCTCATTGCTCTCGAACCCTTCACACGACCTCATGGCGATTCAGATCCAGCACTCGCTTCTTTAGGCGAGATAGCCTGGGAAACAGCAATGATCGAGTTGCAAATGTGGTCACCCTCGCATACCGGTGGTATTGTGCAGGGAAGCATTGACACAGTGTTACAACATTTGACGGATCATGCGCCATCATGCGAGTTCCTATGTCAATCGCGCATCTCGGACCTGGTTCAACCACACGTCGACTGGTTCCTTCGCTACCTGGAAGCAACAGTTTCACCTAATACAGAGGCGCCATGGGTCGTCCTTTGGGCCTACAAAGCATTCATGGTTGCTTGGCAGCTCGTCCGTGATGGGATTGTAGGGTCAATGCAGGTGGTTGGCGTGCAGGATGGCGATGCACAAGCTGCTTTGGCATGGGCGCGGAAGGTGTTTGGGCGACGACAACGGTGGCAGCTTGGCAAGATTGTGATGGAGTGTATAGATCAGCTCGAGGCCGGAACCTCTCCCAGCTGAAGGCTTGTATATCAGCTATCAGAACCAACTAGATACCCAGTTATAGAAGACAGTGCTGTAAACAGTATCAACAACCGCGCATACGATTGCAACAACTTACAACGTGTCTTTGCTTCCTGGTCGCAGACCACTCGCTATCGGCGAATTATGCTGAAACAGCAAATGCCATTAATTATGGATAACGCAAGAAGTGCTTTCAGAGATGTAAAGTCGACATTCACGTGCTGTCGCGTTTTAGGCTAGCGTCAAGCAAGTCACGAAGTTGCAGCGCGTCATCTCGCCATGGCGCAACGCGCAAGCCCCGCCTTCTCTTCCAATGGCCGCAGATGTGGTCATGGAGAATGGCACATCAGTGAGCGCCGCGAGTCCTGCTGTCGACAAACCGACGGCACCTCCCAACGTTCTCGAGGTCGTGTTTGGCTCGCTGCTGATCAAGCCATGGTACCCTTCATTCTATCCAGAGGAGCTTGTCGGCCGAAAGGTTGAACGTCTATATGTGTGCCAATGGTGTTTCAAGTACACAAAAGAGCTCACTGGCTTCCTCAAGCACCTGGTGAGTTTAGCACAAGCTTCAATATACGGCGCGCAAAACTGATCATCAACGCAGAGAGCATGTCCGCTCCGCAGCACAGAACCACCTGGCACCCACGTCTACACCTCCAGCGGCTACTCGCTCTACGAGATCGACGGCGAAAAGAACAAACTCTACGCGCAAAATCTCTGTCTCTTCGCCAAGCTCTTCCTCGACACAAAATCCGTCTTCTACGACGTCACAACCTTCCTCTATTACCTCCTCGTCGCGCACAGTCCTGCCCCAAGCATACCGAATACACAACTCGACGGCGACGCGCCGGTCGCGCAGAACCAGGTTGTGGGCTTCTTCAGCAAGGAGAAGATGAGTTGGGATAACAATAATCTGGCGTGTATCTTGGTGTTTCCGCCGTGGCAGAAGCAAGGGCTTGGGCAGATATTGATGGGTGCGAGTTATGAAATGAGTAAGAGAGAGGGGAGGCTTGGGGGGCCTGAGAAGCGTGAGCCTGATCTACAAGTCGACGTATCTATATGCTAATGTGGTTGCAGCTCTATCTGACCTCGGCCGCCTGGCATACGTGCATTATTGGAGCCAAACCCTCGCGCGTACGATTCTTTCAAGTCCTTCGAAGAAGACGCTTACTGTGCATGATCTTGGTCAGAAGACGTTTATCGTGCCGGATGATATTATAGCGACGCTGCAGGCTATGGATGTACTGGAGCATAAGAAGAGGGGTGGTGCAGAGGCGATGATCAATAAAGCAAAGGTGAGGGTGTGGGTGGAGAGGTACAAGGTGGACCTCAGATGTCCGGTCGATTCAGAGGCGTTCGTGTTGAGGGAGAGAAGCAGGAGTGAGAGTGAAGAGTAGGGTTGAGAGTGAAGGGCAGAAGGTGGTTCAGATTAGGCGTTTTGCTGAGATACCCCAATTGCTTTAACATGTAAGACTCTATTTCGTTGTGTGATTGTTCAGTCTATTCAAGCACGGTCTGATCTCCTTAAAGCCCACTTGGTACCAGTCCTTTCATCGATGCTCTTTGCTCTCTGGCCTGGTCTCCATGAGCATTTGCTGTACGGAACAAAGCTCTTGCCTTCCGGTGCAGTATCGTTAATGGCTGCCCAGGTTGCACTTGCCTTGGTGTATACGGCCCTCGCTCGCCATCTTTGAATCTTCCAGACGTCAGCAGCAGGGCTCTCGATCACGATGCACATTGGTTGCTTGGTTTTGCAGATGCTTAGTTCGGAGCCTTGAGATTTGGAAGGTATCGCCAAGTAACAGCCGTTAATTCTGCGTCCAACTACACATCCACAAAGTACATCTTTGACCGGACGGCAGCCATGCCGCTTGGCTCCGACTTCGATCATTTGGACAAGCGTGGCAATCAGTTGCATGGTGGTCACCTACATCCTCATCTAACGGAAAGCAAAATGCACATGACCGAGATGCATACTGCTTGTAGCAAAGCTATCATGCTGTATAATGAGCCTTCATCCAGCTCACTTCCGAACCTACATCATATCACAGATTGACTTCGACAAGACGTCCATCCTTGTGGTACTGCGACCAACCCGCAGCTCTGTGGAGCCTGCCCCAACCCAACAACCTTCAAATGCACTGGCTGCAATAACACGCCCTACTGCTCGAAGGCTTGTCAGGGCGGAGATCACGCTCAACAGACCACGCTCTGCGACTAGTTCAAGGACTTTTAAGACCAGTACCGTCCCTCTTTTAACCATCGCCGCGTCGTCTTCTTTCCTCGCAACGAGGGTCGCAACGAGGATCGCCCGCGCTTTGTGTGGCTCAAGCACAACGGCGAACCTGTGAGCATGCTTCATGACGTTCAAACCCTCGAGTAATACATCCCTGACCCACCTGGAGGCGTTAGATCCTATGACAACTACCGTTGACTCGAGCGTTGTTGAAACAACGCCTTCTGGCTTGAATACTATGCGCTCGCTGCAACTCTCCCAACTGACCAAAGCCCTCACGCCCTCCTAGGCCCAAATGCTCTGGAATCTAATCGCTGCGGGGTGTCCGGTTATCTGCATACCGCATACCAGATATTGACCTTTCACGATGTGGGAGCAGTATAACGCTGATGTCCTGATCCCTTACGACCTTGAATACGTCTCTTGCTGTACACCTAGCTTACCTTCATTAACTGGCAGCAGTGCAACAAAAGATATTAAGTAACTACTTGCTTACGTGTGTGGAACGGGGGGTATCATCTGAGAAACAGTACGTTTTAGTATAGGAATTGTACATATGCAGACTCATATCTCATCGCTGTGCTCGCACGTCCATGCGATGCAATTCTTCCAATAAGTGAGATCACGGGTATCCATCCCAATCAAAACAGTGTCCAGTACGCCAAACACCAAGCCTCCCATCGCGTGCTCCCAACGCATTCACTTGCTCTCCCCACCCAAATATCCAACAACATCCCCGCACCTCTCCAACCTTGCCCTCGTCTCCGGCAACCCCTTCTGCAGGCTTCCCAACCCCTGCACAGCCCTCTCCCAGTTCCGCCTAACCTCCTCTTCCCTCTTCAAATCCACATGCAATCCGCCCTCCTGCACGCTCGCCTGCTCCAGGCTGTTTGACCTCTGTGTCTCCAACACTTCAGCCTCTTTCTCAAACTGCTCTTCCCACCTCCTCGCCGCAGCAGCAGGCGTCTCGCGTCTATGTTTCGAAATAGACGCAACAAGCTTATCCCTCTTGCTCACTTGCTCCGCAAGCCGGGACCGCAACTTGTCATCAAAAGCCTCAAACTCTTCCTTCTCCACACCTTCTACTCCCACGCCCCCCTCCGTGTCTACATCCATGGCGTCCCCGCCCTCAAATCCTCCCCCGCGGGATTGTGTCACGACATCTAACCCGTTTATCGTAATGTTGCTCTTCAGCCCCGCCAGAACTTGCGCGACGAAAGCATCGACTAGGACTTCGGTTTGCGCGCGCAGGTCGTCGGGGGTATCTGATGTCTGCGCGGGGAGGTGTAGGTCTAGTTTTTGACGCGCCGCGGTGCGGATTTGACTGGTAAGGTAGGAAAGGTCTTGAGGGGATTGGAGCTCGATTTTGCGGTGTTCGGATTGCATGTTTTCGGGCGCGGTGCGCGCGTTGGGGAGATGAGTGAGGTTGTGTTTGTAGGTTGAAGTATGCGCGTTTTATTGCTGAGTGATTTCTAGTTACAATCCGGCGAATCGTAGCGTGCGAAGTGGTAAAGTAAGGATGTGTATGAGGCGTTGTGTGGTGTCATGTAGTGTGTTGACTTGGTCTTTGTTTTGGTGTTGTTTGCGCCGGGAGATCATCGCGCTTATCGCGCTAAGTACACGCCATGGCGGGGCTGCCTCATGCTCCCGCTGCTTGAGGGAAGCTGCAGTGAGACTTGAACTTGAGAGACGTACACATGTTCATACGATGATCTTATGATTTTTATATTGTATCATTCGAAGCGCAGCGTACATGAGCCGCTCATATATAATGACGCCATGTCGCCGCACGCTTGAATCCGAACGCCTGCAAACCATAGCCCGTTGTCCAGATGCACCATATCCCATAAGTGATTGCACGTACGCCGTAGATCTCATTGCAATGCCCTAGTTCCCCCCAAAGCTGTCTCTTCACCGCCATTACGAAGACGGAAACATATTCTTAACCTCCTCGTCTGTGACCACAATATCCTGTACAGGATCCTGTCGGCGCTCGAGGTCGTCGAAGTGGAAGTCGGCATAGCTAGGCAGGAACATTTCTGCATTCGTTAGTCTTGATCCAATCCACACACCACAGTAAGCCCGCCTGGACCTGGACTGATGCTCAGGAAGGTAGAAAGGTAGGCATACCCTGATTCCAGTCAAAGCCCTGACTAGCCTTCACACAAGTAATCAACCGCGGAAACTCCGCATCCCCCACATTGACAACTGTGTGTTCTGCCTTGGAGAAACTTGCCGCTGCACCATGTTAGCCTGCATCCAATTTACACCGTTCCACACCAACACGGTCTTATCGCGCGGCTTGTCCTTATCGATAGGCGATAAGAGCTCCGCATCACCGCCTGGCATCGGGGGAACGTACACATGAGACTCGGTCTGCGGTCCTTGGTTCGTGCTTGTGACTGTGGGGACGAGGCTTCGAAGCTGCCGTACGTGGATTGTTGGTACGAGGAGGGACTGGACGAGCTGCCGATCGAGGAGGACTCGCTCGCTCGTTCGAGCGCTTTGGTCTTGCGCTTGGGGATAGCAATGGAGGAAGACATATTGGCAGTATCAAATTTGCTATAAAGAAGGAACCCCCGGAACCGAATGCTCTCAAAGGGAATGTGTGAGTATCATGGAGAAGAAGAGGAAGGCTTGGGACGTGAGGTTGAGGTCAAGTCGCAGCCTCGAGGAGTCAGGCTGAGGCAGCCAATCGGAGGCGGCAGATGCCTGGCGATCGTCGCGCTAGAGGACGTGCGTGTGACAGGTACGGACGGGTGATGATGCTATATGATGTTATCTTATCGCAAGACGTTGTGATAATGCAGGTGCACTACATGAGCCGAAGAGAGCCGTTCATCATATCAGTTGAAACATCTACACGCTCCGCTTCAACAGCCATCATAGTGGGTGGTCGTGTCGACGCCCTGGTGACGACTGACGTAGCATGGTCCCGGAGCTTCGTCACTCACCGGACGGAGGCCGGCAAACAAAAGAACGCACTCGTACGATCAAACATTTCCATTACCTTGGTGGCCCGAGGAGCATCCCATCCATATCGTACATATCGCTCATGTAACAAAAAAAAGCACACAGTCGGTCCTGCCGAAGCATGATTTCGACATTCAAGATCCCTCCCTCGCTATCAACTTCCCAACAGGTATAACTTGCGTATGAGCGAGAGTATAGAAAGATAACCGAAAAGCAACGCCGAAATGGAACTTCTACACCATCTGCCCGAAGCGCACTGGCCTCGCCTCTTGACAGTGCTTTTCGAGTCCCTCTCGGCTCCCACATCTCCTGAAAGAGACATCCGGCCATGCCGCCGCCTCAGGGTATCCCAACAAGAGCAGCACAAAACCCAAGAACTCCCGTAGCGCCGTAGGAATAGTCGTGGGTGAAGATAGAAGGATTACGTACGTCGGAGAGGGCATCAAACAGCGGTGACAACATAACAAAAACCGGGGGTATCATAGTGCCTTCGTGGAAGCTCGCGTGACGGGACGAGACGAGCCTACCATCCCTTCTTTCGTGCGAACCGCCTGTTGAGGAGGACCAACACCTTAGAGACGTTGAATTGTACATACTCCAGATCGAGGTCCTCCTGGTTGTCCTTCTGCATCTCCAGAAGGTCGTCCAGCTTCAAATCTAGCTCGAGGAGGCCACGGTTGCGGCCCTTGTAGTGTAAAGAGATGACGAATGTTCCGGGTAGCGGGCTTGTGAAGTTGAAGTAGATGTTTGCCCGCCTGTTTTCTGGAACGTTGCTCTTCTGGATGACGCCTTCCTTCTCCAGCTGTTGATGGGTGAACTTGTAGGGTCCGAGGACCTGGTGCTTCTGCTGCTTCCTTGTCTTGCCCTCGGACTGGCTTCGAACGTTGTGCAGGTAGGACTTGTACGTCTCCAGTTGGCCAACCAGGTAGTTGTTGTGATCACGTATCGTCCGGTAGACCTCTTCTAGCTTCCTAGTCTCCTCGATAGTCTTCTCTTTCATCGAGCCAAGGTGCACCAACTCCTGTTCGACCTCATCTCTGAGAAGCGAAAAGCCGTCCTCTTTATCAATGACGCCCAGATCTTGCAGCTGACTGAGCAGCTCCATACTGCGAATGCCCTTCTTCACCATGATGGAGTCATTCTTTGTTGTCGCTGCAGCCTCGGCAATTCTATCAAGTCTCAATGGCCTTCGGGTAACCAATGTGTTTGGTGGTAGCGAACGAAGGATCAAGACGAAAGTCCCCTTCGCCTCCATGAAGAAGATCTCTTCCTGAGTGATGTCCAGCGCCGCAGTCAGATCGTCAAGCGGGGTTTCCCACTTGCTGAACAGAGGCAGGTTGATAGCTCTGTTCTCTTTGCGCGGAAGCTGGGCCGGTGCTGGCCCAAGTTCCTGGAGTATCACACCAAGATGTGAACTGTCATCTCTTGCCTGAAGCAAGTCAGTAACCTTGTCTTTGGCATCGTCCCTTCGCGCAAGCTTTGAGCTTACCAACTCCGTCGCATGCCTCTCCAACAATTGATGCGTCGCATAGACTTCGTTGAGTGTGATGGATAGTTCAAGATCTCTCTTTGACAAGGCCACGTAGTTGTCCATCTCTAGGGTTTCGTAGAAGTCCTGTACTTCGCAGAGATCGAGGAGGAACTTGTTGATGCGGTCTTTGTTTTGGTGGATGAAAGGTTGGAGTCTCGCCATGTACGGCTCTTTTGCATACGAGGGCTTGTTCGCCAGATTCTGCAGCATCTTTGCAATGTATGTAAGTGTACGCTTTGGGTTTTCGGCCGGTGTTGCGTCGATGAGCATATATGATCTTGGTGTGACGATCGCGGGGTTGATGAAACGCAGGAAGAAAAAGCCGCCGATAAGTGTGCAGATCGTCTGGTCCTGTGCATCTGGGTACTTTCGTCGTGACAAGCTGCGAATCTGCTTGCATATCCAGCGGATACCGTAGGGTGTCTCCTCAAGACCCTTGATGATTGTGGAGAGGAAGTTGTTGGCGATCTCCATAAGCATGTTCAGGCGGGGCGTAATGATCTGCTGGACCTTCTCATTGTCTGCGGCCTGCTCTGCTGTAACGCTCTTGGGCATATGTGCTGGCAATTGCCCGTTCTCTTCAAGTTCAAGAACCATCTTCTCGTAGACCTTGAGTGGGTTGATCTCGAGATCGAGGTCTTTCAGCTCAATCAAGGAGTTGATGCTGTCCTGCAGTACAACCTTGAGGTAGCTCTGACCCGGTCCTCTCCGTGTATATGTAGTCATCATCCGGGACACGGGTGTGTTAGCACGCAGCAGGGAGCTATAGTCTGGCGTGTTATCAAACTGGTATGTAAGCACAGACTGTTTGGTGAGTTAGCGAGTTGCATCTCAGCATATGGTGGCATGTTTTACCTGGAACATAGTCAAGAGCAAGTGCTCTTCGCGGCTCTCGTACTGGTTTCCGTAGATCGTGAACATGACTGTCTGGAGCAGGGCATCTATCTCAGCCATTGAGACAAGTCGACAAAGGTGGGCAATGTGTCGTGGCTCAGACTGGAGCAGGAACAGCAGGTTGCCGTATTTCTGTGTTTTCTCGTCGTTGGGAAAGGAGCCTTCTTGCAGTTCGAGGCCGTCTTCGAGGTGGCTGGCAACTTCGTTTTGCTGTGACGCTGTCAGTACTCGTGCTGATTACCCAATGCTCTAGCACTGCCTACCTCTTCCAATGCCATGCGGTTCTGAATAAGCAATGCTATCCGGGAGTCGAGGTAGCGGACATCTTTCTCGAGTACGAAGTTCTTCTTCGACTGTGACGAGATCTTGGCTTTTAGCTCTCGCAGTATCTTCTGGGCTGGCGATTATTAGACTCGACCGACACTGTGCATACACAACAGACATACCTCTGGCTAGATCGTCTTCAATCTCAAGTTCCTTGTCCTTGGCAGACATGGACAGATACAGCGCCGTGACCGAGTAGCGTTTCGACTGGCGCACCGACCGCGAGCCATCGTGGGATGACATTGTGTTCTGGCGCGAAACGGGGACGAAGGAGGAGGTGGTCGACGAGGTCGATGCCCGCGAGGGGGCATGCAGCATTGAGACGGCCATGTCGAGGGTTGCTGAGACTGCGGGCTGCAATCAGAGCTGGTGGAGGAAAGGACGTGTAGTAGGCGGTTGCACGAGTCGCGGGGCGTGGGCAACGGAACAAGTCAACACTCAGGTACGTGTGCTACTGTGTGCTGATAGTAGTGACACCCGGCGCCGCGGCGCTTTGTTTCGGAGGACGAGCGGGTAGGATGCCGTGGGCGTCCTTGTGCGCGCAGAGGGGTGCCGCAACGGAGATGCCCGTCCAGCGAGGCTGTTGAGGCGCGGCAGAGAGGTCAAAGGTCTGTCGCGGTGCGTGTGTGACGGGCGTCAGCAACAGCAGGCGTCAGGGTCGCGGGGCGGGGCGTGGTGGAGGGCAATGTGCTCTGCGCCCAGGGTCGAGTGTGGTGTGGATATCACAGAGAGCGCGCTGAGGAAGTCGCGACGGGCAGTGCGGGGACAGTACAGAACACCAGCTGAGGAGGAACTAAAGAATCAGGTTTACCAGCTAGCTGCTCTCCTTACGGGCCTGCGACATTCCAGAAGAGCGACGCGTCTCTGGAGCAAATTAGCGGGCGAGGAGAGGAGAACCTCAGGACGTGAAGCGCAGAGTGTAGGGCACCAGTGATGGGCGGGCGGAAAGGAGCAGCGTATGTTTCAGCGCGTGGCCGGCTAGCACGTAGTGGCAGAGTGGGTCAGGGTGTGGTGGAGAGCTGCTGCACTGGTCCGCTGCAGGCGACGGCGGGAAGGGAAGTCGCAATTGCACCGAGCCTTAAACTCCGCAAGAACAGCAGCGTTTGCTCACTTGCAGCCAACAGCGCGCGTAGACATGGAGATGCAGAGAGGGGGCCAGGATGCCAGGGCAGGGTTCGCATGCATGCTGCGCCCGCCGCCGTGCTGCTGAAACGGTGGTCACCTGCTGCTCTTTTTCAGGGCCCCTGAGCCTAGCACGCGGGTCGCGCGCACTGTCACTCGCTGGTTCCTGACTAGCAGACGTCAAGAGCAGCGCTGTGCCGAACCTCCATTGATGGCGCTGAAGGCTGACTGTCCATGCGCGAGGCGTATGGCAGACCTCGATTGCTGTCAACATGGCATGGCATGGCATGGCATGGCATGGAATGCACTCGCGGCCCGCCCCAGCCCGACACTTGCACCTGCGCCTGCTGCAGGAGGGTTTCAATGGAAGCGTGGGGCCTCTGATGCAGGTCCCAGAGCACTGCGTCCTTCGGCCCTATTGCACCGTGATCGTGAACGACTATCGCAAATCGCAATGTATCTTGATAACGCTTCATTTGCATTCAATACCCGCCGCCTTTCTGAGGCCTACATTGCAGTACCATGTGGGCTCTATAACTGCAATTGTATTGAAGGTTGCTCTCAGTAACAATCAAAAATCACGCCACTTCCTCTTGCATCCTCCAACATGCAGCCATGATTCGGCAATGCAATCTTCGTCCTCCCGCGCTGAACGCCCTGCGAGCCATGGATCCCAATCCGTTCTCACAACATGGCCAAGCGAGCGCCAAGCTGAGAAAACGTTCGTTTGGGAATCCTTCTTCCGAGTGCGCCGAGTCCGAAGAGGACGCCTAAGATACAATGTAGATCAAATGATTAGATCGATAGAAATGACGCCGTAACATGCTGCTACCGTGTCTCATAAAGTTCGAAAGGCCGTACACTCATACTCCACATCTCTTGTTTTCATCGGACGTGGCTGGTTCCTGACTCTCGGGCGTAGACTCTGTCGTCCGTGCATGGCGATCGGTGCGCCCGTTCCCCAAGTTAGCCAGGAATGCGTGCAGTGGAGCGTGTCTGTGCGCTCAGCGCACGAAGACCGCGAGAACACTCATCAGCCCAAAATAGCTGCGTGCATTAGCTTCCCTGTCAAAACCCTCAAGAACAAGGCGAAAAAGCAGGATGATTTGCAAACCTCATCTCAAAGCAGCGATGCATTCGCCGCGGAGCCCTCGGTTGCTTACTTGACAGGGGGAATCAATGCAGAAAACCACTTACATCGAAGCCGCGTACATCCACTCCCGGATGGACATGATAGCCATGAACTCTGGCGTCGACGTGACCATCCTTAGCCCCGCGGCACTGATAAGCGCGATCATGACGATGCGTCCAAGCAAGCTGGGGACGATCGAAAAGGCCACGAACGGCAACAGCGGAAGCCACATAGCGGCGTGTTGATTTGTGGCCGCGCCATGGTCAATAGTTGTTCGCCTGTCAGGCGAGAATGTTACGAGATCGGCTTGGCGCTCGAGGAATCGACTCTCCGCCTCATGGATGGGGCTGCGCTGCTTCATCCATGTGCGATATTTGTCAACGTCCGAAGGCCTGGCAGATGGAAGGTGCTTCACATCATTGAAGGCAGACAATGCTTTATCTACTTGTAGTTAGTGGCTTTGTCTTGGTAATGTCCGCCAACCAAGTACGAGATGACAGGCTGCTGAGCACTTACTGTACTGCTCCAGCTTCAAGAAAACTTTACCGAGTACACCATTCCTTGCATGGTGCAACTCGTTGCCGAACTGAGCATCACCTCGTCTGGAAGCAGGATGGCGTTGTCCGGTTTGAGCACCTGGTGATGCATCGGCGATCTCCTGGTCAAGCTGACGAAGTTCTTCCTCAAGGGCACAGATCTCGTCCTGCAAATGGAGTAGGACGCGGTGGTTCAGTTGCTCGAACTTGCGATATGCTGGTAATACTTTGTCCATTTTACCGCGGCCGTCTTTCAGCTCACTCAGTTTGTGAGCTAAGAGCTCATAACCAATTTTCGTGTCCTTGCCTGGATTGTCTTCACTACGTTGGGGAACCATGGCCATGTGCTGCGCGGCGGCTGCATGCGCTGCAATGGGTGACTGCATAGCATGGGGCACCATATGAGTTGCTACAGGTGAGTGGTGAGGGTGGGCAGCCACGGACTCTGGCGAGTAGCCGATTGCCAGTTGTGGAGGGAACGAGGCCGGGGGTGGCCATGTCGAAGCCTGGCTTGCTGTCGCACTGGTCGGCGATGCACCTGAGTACATTCGTGGATCGTGGAAAGGTACAGCGGGCTGGGCGTGTGGGGACAAGACACCGGCATGAGGGACCGCGTGGTGCGGCTGAGGACTCTGAAGCACGTGACCAGGATGCGATCCATGAGGTGGTGCATAGGAAGGAGGGTAGTTCCAGTGCGGAGCTGGGTGTGATGAGTGCTGTGTGTGGCCGGTATCGTATGTACTCTCTTCGTCACTGTAAGCTTCGCTGTCTTCGGCTTCCTCATCTCCAGGGCCATGAACAAAGCTGCTTGCATACAGCGGCTTTCCTGCTGGGTGTTGGTAGTGGCCATAGTAAGGTTTTCCGTGGCTATGAGATCTTCTCGTTGAGGTCGGTGAAGTCCTAGGGGTATCATGTGCACCTTCGCTGGCGTCTGAAGACTTGTCATCGGCACGAGAATCTAAAGAGGTGACTGAGGGAGACGATGCTTGCATGACGCTTTGTGCATCCACTTGTGAGCCTTGTCCACCTGCATCCTCGTCTAGAAACTGAAAGACTTCAGATTGTGTAGCGTCAGTATCGGCAACTGAAGGTGTCTCAGAACGCTTGCTTCGCTTTACTTTGCTTCCTTTGACAGATTTTCCTTTATGACGCCGGTCATCACGCTGAGATCTCTCGGTAATAGTTGTGTTGCTTTCGCCTGCTGTGCTTGGCTGGGTGAGGCCGGAAATTACTGAGGCTAAAGAAGGGTTTGAATGTTTGGCAAGATTTCCAGCACGACGTTGTTTGGACCCAACTTTGGGACGGACCCGCAATCTACTGGAGTTGCTGTCCTCAGAGTGTCGACGGCGAGGCATGGGAGCGTCGATCGTGGAGCTAGCCGCAGAGTCTCTTCGTCTGCCGGCAATATACTCATGTCCTTCAGGAGCTTGCCCTAGATTTGGCATGTGCCCTACTGTATCATCTTCCCAATGTGCGTCTTCCTCCTCATAAATCGGTGTCGGCGCTGTAGATATATGGTTCTTGGGTGCCTTCTTCAAAGTTCGTCGACTTGTCTTCGAGAGTCTCGATCCTCCATCATCCGTGCCTGCCGAAGAGGGTGGTGCTGAGTGTACGGCATCGTCAGCGCTCCTGACACGTGAAGGTCGACGGCGCGTAGGAGGTGCAGCGGCCTCGAACGGAGCTTCGTAATCCGCCTACAATAACAACATATAGTGATCAGTACTCAGGGGGCATAGTGGGCCAGAGAGCCATAGAGGAGCCGTAGATCATCACCCACCATGCCACGTTGTGCCTGCCGTGTGCGCTGTCTGCCAACGGATGACACGCTTGCCTCAGTGGATCTGGTGCTTTCGAGAACGACTCAGGGCGCGCGCTCTGGCCGTAGCTGATAGTAGAATATGTAGGGTAGTGCAGTGTGCGATTCTTGCATGCTGGAAGCGAACAGTAATAAACAGTGTGCGACGCGAGAAGGCTGTGAAGGACAAAGCAAGGAAAACAGTCGTGATGTTCGTCTTACACGTCACCGAATGGGCGTCGAGGAGAACACACAAGCAGCGAGGCAGGGCAAAGAAGTTCGAGCGACGTGCAGCCCTGTAGCCAGTCGGCCAACGCAGCATGCATCATTGTGCTTCGGAGCCCAAGCTTGTGTGTGGTGGAGTTGCAGCTGCGGAAGTGCCCCTGCTTCAGCCAATCATGTGTTGATGAAGGCCGTCAAGCGAACGTGATCGTCTACGCCTTGATAAGCTGCCCCAGAGCTTCCGGTAAGCTGTCCTTTGTCACGATGTTCAAGTCGCTGGCGATGACTCCGCTTTAAGGTGTTGGTTGCACCGGCGACCTCCGAGGTCCGTTTGTGGCACCTGACCAGTGCCTTCCATTTTGGGCACCTAAAGCCTCATAACGTAAGCACGAGATAGCAGCTGCAACTGCTTCAGCTGCAATGCTGCCCTTTGTGAGCCCTTGACGTAAAGACTTCTTGTCTCCCCGATCTGTTCCTGTTTGTATATATTTGCTCTCAATCAGATTTCACCAGCCCAAGACGTAACCCCCACTGTTGCAGAGGCATCTACCCCTCCAAGATTACACCAAACCACACGGAGATTCGAGCAACCAGCATGGACCCAACAGTCAAGTACCTGCTCTCACTAGGTGCCATTCGAGACCGTGCGAAGATCGTTGGGCAAGCAGCAAAAGATGGAAACCTCAATCACTTCGACGTTCATGAGGACAAGCTGGATGATGTTGCGGACTTCGTGACATCCGTCATCAAGGTCCGTTGAACATGCCAATTTATACCTCACACTATCTCATCTCGTCGACTAGCGTGACTATGGACCAGACAAGTTCGACACCATCCCACCTCATGGCCGGTGGCAGCACTTCGAGGTTGGAGGCGTCTCTCGAATTGCTGACCTGCTTGAGGACTGGAAGAAGGCTGGCTGCGATGACAAGGAGCTCACACGCCGACTTATAGACCTTTTTTTCGTATCTGTGCTATTAGATGCCGGTGCCGGTGACCACTGGAAGTACGTTGAGCCCTCAAGAGGAGGGTCGTACGAGCGAAGTGAGGGCATTGCTGTGGCTAGTCTCTACATGTTTCTCGAAGGTGGTTATACTGCCGAAAAAGCTTATACACCACTCGTAGATGGTAGGCATCAGTCAACCGCGGTACTAAGTCTAATCGCTTACACTATCTTCAGGCAAAGGACTGGCCCAGCTCACAGACGAGGCACTCACCAAAGGTCTCCAAGTCACGGATAGCAACCCAATGTTGGGAGTTGCGTCGAGAGCAGACCTGCTCAGAGGCCTGGGTAAATCTCTGCTCGCACACCCCGGCATCTTCGGTGAGGCAGGTCGCCCGGGCAATGCTGTTGGTAAGTTCATAACACCTTACGCTGCGCGCTCGTGCTAAAATACCGGTAGATTACCTGTTGAAGTCCGCCAGCGATGTCTCTACGCTCGATATTCTCACATTTTGGGACCTCCTTCAGACTCTCCTCATCCCTATCTGGCCTCAGGATCGCACGACTATCAATGGTTCGCCCATCGGCGACGCTTGGCCACTGGGCGCGCTGGCAAAGCAGGCTGGGTCGCCTCACAGCGACAAGATTAATCCCGAGTTCATTCAACCCTTTCACAAGTTGACACAGTGGCTGACGTACTCGCTTATGGTGCCGTTCCAGCGGATACTAGGTATCAAGTGGATCAACGCAGAGGCATTGACAGCTCTACCTGAGTATCGTAATGGAGGACTCTTCGTCGACATGGGCGTACTGTTACTCAAGAAGGCCACACTTGACGCGGGGTTGAAGGCATCTGGAGAAGCTCTGCCACAATTCGCAGCTGGCGACGATGTGATAGTCGAATGGCGAGCAATGACCCTTGTTTTGATCGACAAGCTATACCCTATGATCCTGTCACGAATGGATGGTGCGCAGCTCAGCATGGCACAACTACTTGAAGCTGGGACGTGGAAATCTGGCAGGGAGACTGCGGCGAAGCTTCGACCGAAGACGAAGTCGAGCCCCATCATCATTCAAAGTGATGGCACTGTGTTCTAGAAGCAAATGAATAAGCGACCATGAATCTTATTAGGTCACAAATCAGACCCCTCGGCATGAAAACCGTTGTTGAGACCTTTTCACACAATCAAATCCTTCTGAAGTGGTGTCGTACCACGGTTTCATCTGTTCTGGCTAGCATGTATCCTTCAGGAGCGTTGCCTGACGTATGTCGATACGCCATAGTCATAGGCAAAGTTCTGAGATCCGAGGGGTCCGTCGATTGTATAGGAGAGTTGTAAGGTTGCTCGATTGCGGACGTAAGGAACCCAGACAGAGAATCTCGATTCTCAATGTGGCTTGCCGAATCGGGTTCGTATGTGTCTATCGCAGGACCAAATGGTTGCAGTATATCGACAATTGACTGATGATCATTTTCTATCGCCAATGATAGCGGCGTCCATCCGCTCTTATCGACTGGGGTCTTGTTGACACCAGGGTGCTCTAACAGTGTTCTTACCACTGCCTCGTATCCTTTTCCTGCAGCCCATGCCAGCGGCGTACGGCCACGCCAATCTGTAGTGTTGATGTCGACATGAGCTTGATCGGCGTTGCTGTGATGGAGCAGTATTTTCACGATACCAGCATGTCCATACTCTGCTGCCAGTGACAACGGCGTTTGGTCTAACCAATCTCTGGATTCTATCTCGGCATCAGCTTCGAGAAGGAGAGTTGCTCTTGTCTCGTGTCCATGTGACGCAGCCCACGATAACGGCGTCCGACCGTAGAAATTCTGACGACCATCGATGGGCACCGCACCCGTGTCCAATCTCAGGCCTTCCACTAAACAGTCAATCAGACTTTCAGAGCCTTGCTCCAAAGCCCAGTTTAAGAGCATCCCCCGCAGACATCGAAGGTTTCGACGGAAGTCTTTCAGTCCCCATCTAGGCAAGCTGCTTGCGAGGACTCCATGGCTTTGCAAGTCCAAGATGAACGCGATCGCGTCCTGAACGACTTCTTCCTCGGATTTGTTGTAATCAGGTAAAAGAGCACTGTTGTCAGCTGCGTCAGAAGATATGCCTAAGAGGGCGTAGATTAGATCTCTCGAGTCGGAGGCCTGGCTACCTTGGAATCTATGCAGAAGGGTGTGAAGATCACGCGTTTCAGTCCACCAGGAGTACTTGCGTGAAGGGCCAGGCATAATATCCAAGACGGACTGCGTGCGATAATCTGGCTTCACTCCCAGCAAAGGTGGCATAAGGGCAAAGATCCGCGCCGATACGGCTTTCGTTCCACAGACAACTCTCGCGGCTCTGGCTTTAGCAACTTCTTGCAGGACCCAGACTCTCATGAACCAGTCCCTCCATAGCAGCATCCTGAAGCAGTGCGTTTTTGATGACTGATGCTCTGTCACAGGCGTCTCTCCTACCGTCACTGTAGACCACAAGAATTGCCATCTCCTGTCACTGGGAGTCCAGTCGCTGCAGGCAAAACTTAGTGCGTGCCGTTCCAAACGCCGGATGGAGTCAAATAGAGTATCTGTTTCAGGGGTGCCCAGACCAAGCCATATAATGACCTGCCTCGCCCTCTCGTAGATCGATGCCATTTGCTGAACTTGATATCCACGTTCGGTCTGGTTGTCCTGATCTATGCAGATTGCGTCTATCCAGAGTATTTGATCCTCAAGATCATCGTGCAGATGTCTCAGAGCATCGTGCAGACTTTCCGTGATCATCAAGTTGCGATTGTTGACAGTGATCCTGTGCGACCGTCTAGTGCTCCCCCATGTGTATGAAAGTGCTTCATAGTCGATAGAGTCGCTCGCATCGTGTATCAGAGCATGGAACAATTCGCACACAACTGGACCTTCACTACCTCTGGCGAGTCGCACGAGCCGGAAAGATGGTTCTATCAAGTCCAGCGGCTCATATATAAACTGCGGCATTGACATCGTTTTCGTTCGATCATCCTCCGAAGCTTTGTACATGACTGTACGCTCACCAGGCCCTTCGACCAGTAAAGCACGAGGGAAATCCCAGGAGTATTTGTCAAAGCACCTTTTAGGCGCGGTTCAGGAAGATAGACACGGTATTTCTCAGGATGTGTAAAGTTCGAAGCTGTGGCGTGAAAGGTGCAGCTCTGCTGCTCGGCGAGATCCACCTGGAGCAAGGGTTGCGGCCTGAGAAGAAGGTTCTTTCAACGATGCATGAGTACGCGATAGCGAATTGACGCAAGAACGCAAAGACAAAGTGAGGGTGGTGGCGTTGGAGACACGGGCTGGAGACGAAAGGTGGGGTTGTCGATCTAGGCTATAGTTGCCTGACGTGCATGCCCGCAACTTCTTGATTTTCATCAACATTTCCTCTTGCAAGGAAGGTGCCATGTGTGATGTTTGACTTCGAATGCATTTCGGGCAGCACAGATCAGCTCTCGATACAAGTTTCCTTCGACAACGTCAAAGCTTCGTTTTCCACAAAATCAGAGGGAACACTCGAGTGAATCCAGAGCGATACAACTGTCGCGGCTCAAAGTGTTGTACTTCAGCGCAGTGTAAGACTACGTTGAACTTTTCGATGTGTCATGAGGCGAGAGATGTTCCAGTTTGCAGCTGCATTCTGTTGTGTGCTCTTAAGCTGAATCATTATCCAATGTCTCAATCTTGCGAAGACGCATCCTTACTGCTACTGAAAAGAACCGACCCTTAGCATATATGTCTCCCGCTGACACTATCTCACATCTGTCATGTCCACTGTTCTGTTTGTCCTAGAAATATGTTATCTGACATGCTCATCTCTGCAGATATTACTTTTCTAAGGACTACTTCAGTGCATACTAGATGAGCCAGATGCTAACCCGCCCTTCCTTCGTGCAAGTTAGTCCATCTGGTTGTAGCCATTCGGTAGTAGCCAAAATTGAAGTTGCAGTGGTATATACGACAACTGAGCGTAAGCCTGAGTCTAGATAGCACAAGGGTCAAAGGAAGAGTCACAGGTGCTCTCACGGCTTCTAGTGCACAGTCCTTTGAACGGTCATGACCATGTGTGCGCAATCTGATAGCTGTTCACTCTCTTGCTCGCGTGCTCAGTCCAGATTGGTACTAAGCTTCCTCTGAAATATAGTGGTATTTTTGCTTGAGGTCGCCTATGCTCCTGTTACAAACACGACTAGAATTCTCGAAATTCTCAGGACTTTCTGAGTCCTCTGAACTACCAGACATCTCACAAGGCTCGAAACTCTCAGGGGAAGACGCGGCCGCAAGATCTTCAATTTCTGTTGCGCCATTCAACCTCAGCAAGTCAGCTGTTTTCTGGTGACCTTCCTCGACTGCTAACGATAACGCCATCAATCCCTTGCGATCTTGCGAGTTAATGTCCACTTTACCGGTTCGAAGCAGCGTTGCTACCATCGAAGTCAAACCATGCTCTGCAACTATTGCAAGAGGCATAGACCCGTATCTATCTCGCATGTCTAGTCTTATCTCATCACTCTCAAGCAACATTATTGCAGTTGCTGTGTGACCCGAACGGATTACTAGTGTCAGCGGTGTAGTCAAGTCCACATGGGCATCTGACAGATTGACATCCACTTTGCCAATCTCGAGCAACAGTTTCACCTCTGGCGTGTGACCTCTTCCCGCAGCTGCGAGGAGTGGAGACTGTCCGAGATTATCTCCAGTATTCACATCGGCGCGGTTGTTGTCTTGAAGTATGATCCGAACCATGTCCGCATTCCCTTGCTCGACAAACACTCTGAGCGCCGTTCTTTCCTTTGCGTCTTTTGCATACACGTCCGCGCGCTCGCTGTTGAGTATGGCTTTTGCTATACCTGCATGGCCACTAGATATGGCAGATACCAAGGGTGTCTGTCCCTCTTGATTACTCGAGTTCGCATCAATGTCTTGGTACTCAAGTAGCTTCCACACGACGTCTCCATGCCCTAGTCTGACAGCTATAGATAGAGGTGTGTCGCCGGAGCAACGCTTTCGAGCGTTAACGTCGACCATCTCACTGTTCAACAGCACTGCTACAGCAGTGGGTTTAGAATCATCTCTTTTCTCGAGAGTTTACCCAGATATTCAATGTCCTCTCGGTTCGACTTCAGCAATAGGCCCCAGCTGTTGAAACCTTGTAAGCCGGTCGAACATCTGCTATCTTTCGACGTATCTGGCGTCTTCCACACGTGGTCCAGGATTTCAATCTGTGACATCCCCATCGTCCTTAGAGTAGACAATGTTCGAGAGCTATTGCTCGGTTCATTGAACGCCTCTACAATTATCACTGGCGTATCTCTTGGATATTCCTCTTTCTGCGCAAGGACTCCGGCAACGTCCATACAGGTAAACAAGTTGACGAGATTCCCAAGCTTTCCAGTCCAAGGAGGAAGGCCATAGTGCTCCGAATCACTTCTTTCATGCTGTTGCTATAGTCAGGTACTGAACATCTGCTATTGAGCGCATTCGACGAGATTCCAAGTAATCCATAGACCATGTCCCTTGGATGCGTTGCTTTGCTGTGTTCAAACTTGCGCAGCAGCGTTTCCAGATCCCGATTTGTTAGCCACCACGATGTCCGGGAAGGTCCTGGCATGATGCCTAACACTGCTTGGCATTGCGGTGTCGGTTGAATTTTGAGTAAAGATGGAATGAGTGTGAAGAATCGTGCAGACACAGATTCCTTCCCGCATACAGTTCTTCTCGATCGCGCTTTGGCGATTTCTTATATGATTCATACCATGCCGAACCAGTCTCTTCCGAGCAAGTCGCAATAGTCAGATTTCTGCATGACCGATCTTGCTTCAGAAGTCCTACTGAAACGAGGAAAATGTCCGACCAGAGAAATTGCCAACATTCGTCGGTTGTTCGCCAGCCCTTACAAGGGTGTTCAAAGGCATCCTGCTCAAGCGTTCGCATGTAACAGAGAGCGCGGTCTGTCGCAGGGGTGGCCGTGCTTAACCACACGACAACTTGTCTAGCCCCTTCGTATATGGATGCTATCTGTAGGACCTGGTGACCTCGCTCTTTGTGGTTTCCTTGGTCGATACGAAGGGTGTCGATCCACAAGACTCGATCTTCATGTCCGTGGCGCAGATGCACCAGGGCCTAGAATAGGTTCTCTATCACGGTCTTGCTCCGACTATCGATATCGATGGTAATCGAGTTGATACAATCTCCCCAGGTATATGACAGGGCTTCATGTTGAAGTGCATTTTCGCCCTTGTAGGTATGTGTGTGAAATAGCGCGCATCGTATGGGACCTGAAGTCCCAGCTAAGAGGCGGACGAGGCGAAACGAGAAAGCATCCTCAAGATCTAGCGGTTGATACGTGAATACGTCTATTATCGCGAAACGCATCCAATGGACTGAGACTCATATTCCGGTGTAACAAATAGGGTCGTGTAGTGATCACGGACAAGGCTTGGGTGGAGCACTGCAGCGGCGGACGACTCAAGCTTGAGAAAGATCCAACACAGAAGTAGGAAAGTCGAGGGACTGAAGGTGTCCAAACTGAAGGTCGACGGTTGCTCCAATGGAGGAGAGTGCTCCTGCATTCGGAACTGGAGCAATGGAAGTGTAGTCATTGATGAAAGCTTGCGCAGGATGATAGTCACTCCAAGATTGCTCGAAGTAAGATAGGAAAGAGATGAGCTACGAACAAGGCCGTGAGAGAGAAAGCAGCTGTCGGCGTAAGCGAGGCTGGCGGGGCAAATCCAAACACTCAACCAACATCGCCGAAGCGCAATGCCTCACTCTCGCCTCCTGAGGCTGCCAGCCTGGCGGTCTCGATACTGCGTATATTATCAGAAGGCAGACGGTACTGACCAGCGATTCCGGCTCTGACACAGCTGAAGATCAGGCTTCAGGATCAGCAAATTAGCTACTAGCCGGAACAACATGTTGAAACTTGTTTTGCTATTCGGTCGATCTTCATACCTGTTCGTTCCTGGGTGTGTCCACCTTATCCGTGTTGGGTGCCTCTCTGCTCTTGCTGTATGCTATGGCGACACTAGTGTCAGCTCCTCCTGCTGCGAAAATCCGTAGCTGCTCTCACGACCTTTTCTCTGCAGCTTCACGCAGCTGTGACAATGGCTTGGCCTCTCCACTGCGGTTATGGCACAAGCTCGGCTTAGCCACCCTTCCGTGTGGCCGTCCTCTTCTGGTAGAATCGCTCGACAATCTTCTTAACTTGTACGACACTCTGTTCTTTACCAGCGGGTGCTCTGATGTTCTCGAGGGTGTACGGTGGCTGTATAAGCACCGCATCGTTGACGACAATCTGGTCCTCTGCCCATCTTGTAGGGAGCCTGTGTTCGCCTGGTTAGCGATTGTATCCATGTCACAACTTTTTGTTGTGGAACGTACAGCTTGGCCAGTGTATCATAAAGCTCCTGTGCCAGGTTGCTGACGCCCTTGCCCTTCTGCGCGTCTTTCTTCTTCATCTCACGGATTGTCTGCTCCTCCCTTGCTCTCAAGGCTGCCATATCGACCTTCGCGATGCTTGGAATTGCGCCATCGAACCCTACGTTGGGCTCTGTTGGTCGCTCGCCCAGGCCAACGATCTCGAAGGATAGTATATGCGCGAAGGGGATGATGTGGTAGTCGCCGGGTTGCGAGGAGAGCGAGGCGGAAGGGTTTGGCGGCGCAGGAGCAGTGTTGATAGCAATTGCGTTCGTGGTATTGCAGGCGGTGAATAGAGTGCCTTCGAGGACGTTGTTGTTGGGCGCGCATGTGATTCTGATACTGCGCGGTGTCAGCTCTGCAATGACAGTCTTGAGGCTGTGTAGTCTCAAGCAAGGGAAGCATACCGTGACCCAACGGCCTTGTATAAGTTCGAATCCGCATCACCAACATCCTTGTTGGGAACCCCACCAGTCTTCAGGTTGGGTGTAGCGACCTTTCCAACCATACTCTGGCGCTTGCTGTCCGCCATAATTGTTGCCAGAGGCTTCGGCAATCCTTCGTGGTGTCTTGCGACTCTTGTGCGCCTAGACGTTGCGTCCTGGCCCCACCGTGTGTCCCGGACGGTCGACCTCGGAGCAGCTTGTCAAGTGCACAGACAAGCCAGACTCCAAAGGAACGAGCAATGCGCGAAAAGAAACGCTAAGGAGCGACAAGAACAAGACAGCAATAGTGTGCACGCGAGCAGGCACAAAGGTGAAGTGCAAGCGCGGAGACCTGCAGCGCGCGGAGGTGTTTGTGTTCCTGGTGTCCTTTGGTTTGGCGGCTGTTACTGCCAAGACCGTCTATAGCGCCTGCCGCAGATCTGCGCTGGGCAAATGATCTCACATCCACAGCTTCATTGTAGCGATTGGTCAATGACACATCAATATCACAGGAAGAGAGACGGAAGTTGTCAACTGTGCGAATAAATTTCATTCTGGATTCGAACTGTCATTCACATCGTATCCATCATTTTTCATGCCCAAAGTTCAAGCAGCGCCGTGCTTCCTTCTATCATTCCTGGTATAGTCATCAAATTAAGCGTTGTAGGTGGAGGCAGAAACGTTGCCACCCCTTCCTGTCCAGTTGACGTGGATGTCCTGGCCCTCCTTGTACTGCTCGTTGGCGTATTCAGGCTTGATGCGGAAGGTGTGGGCACCGAAGTAGTCACGCTGAGCCTGCAACAGGTTGGCGGGCAGGTCCTTGGCGCGGTAGCCGTCGTAGAAGGACAGAGCGGTGCTGAAAGCAGGTGTGGGAATACCCCAGAGAGCACCCTTGGAGACGACGTCTCTCCAGCCGGACTGAGCCTTGTGGATAGCCTTGTTGAAGAAGTCGTCGAAGAGCAGGTTCTCGAGGTCGGGGTTAGCACGGTAGGCCTTGGTGATGTCCTTCAAGAAGACGGAGCGGATAATGCATCCACCACGCCACATGAGGGCAATCTCGGGCTTGTTAAGCTTCCAGCTGTACTCCTTGGCGGCGTTCTGGATCAGCATGAAACCCTGAGCATACGAGATAATCTTGGAGGCGTAAAGGGCCTGCTCGAGGTTGTCGATGAAAGCCTGCTTGTCGCCAGTGAAGCTGGGGCTGGGTCCGTCAAGGAGACCAGCGGCGCGGCCACGCTCAGCCTTGAGGGAGGACAAGCAGCGGGCGAAGACAGCCTCGCCGATAAGAGTGACGGGCATACCAAGGTCGAGAGCGTTGATGGCGGTCCACTTGCCGGTACCCTTCTGACCAGCAGAGTCCATGATCTTCTCGACGATGGCGACACCGTCCTCGTCGTTCTTGTACATGATATCGCGGGTGATCTCGATCAGGAAAGAGTCGAGGACACCGGAGTTCCACTTGGCGAAGACGTCACCGATCTCCTTGTTGCTGAGACCGAGACCGCGCTTCATGATGTCGTAGGCTTCGCAGATCAACTGCATGTCACCGTACTCGATACCGTTGTGGACCATCTTGACGTAGTGACCAGCGCCCTCGTCACCGACCCACTGGCAGCAGGCCTCGCCGTCGGACTTAGCAGAGATGGACTGAAGGACGTCCTGTTGTAATGTTAGAAAAAGCTCCTCGCAAGTTCTGGGCTCATCTCACCTTGATGTAGGGCCAAGCTTCCTCGTTACCACCGGGCATGATGGAGGGGCCGTAGCGGGCACCCTCCTCACCACCAGAAACACCGGTACCGACGAAGCGGATACCCTTCTGGGCCAGGTACTTGGTGCGGCGGTTTGTGTCGGGGTAGTGGGAGTTGCCACCGTCGATGATGATGTCGCCCTCCTCGATGCCACCCTCGTTCAGAAGGAGCTCAATGAAGTCGTCAACGGGCTTTCCGGCCATGACGAGCATCATCATGCGGCGGGGCTTCTTGAGCTTGGCGCAGAACTCCTTGATGGAGTGAGCACCAACGATGGACTTGCCCTTGGCCTCTGTTGGAAGTCAGTATTGAGCTTTATAGTCTAATTGCGCGTCAGCCTCACCATTCTCCAAGAAACGGTCAACCTTAGCAACGCTGCAGAAGTGTCAATTGTCGCCCAGAAACAGTGCAAGGGAGCTTCGTACGTTCGGTTGAAAGCAACAACGTTGAAACCGTGGTCAGCACTGCTTGTTGTTAGCTATGTCTGCAGACGGTGGAGCTGTGCAATGCTTACGCGTTGAGGATCAGGTTCTGACCCATGACCTAGACATCGAGTGTGAGCAGCCAATTCTCCGTGCATTCATTGCTCAAAGCATTGGAGAGCACCTACGGCCAAACCGATCAAACCAAAGTCACCGACGGCCTCAGACATGTTTGCGATCTGGGTGTTGTGAAGGTGTTGTGTTGAGTGAGGGGTGTCTGAAGACTGATAGCGGGGTAGAGCTGCAACGACCTGGCGCGCAACAATTCAGAGCAATCGAAGGTTGATGGAGGACAAGTGGTGAGAGGTAGTGGGGGTTGTTTGGAATAAGTAGATTCTGCGTCTCCGAGCCGGAAGCAAGTGGAACTTGGTGTGGTAGCGGCACTGGCGGCGTGGGGCAGACGTGATGTCAACTGGGCGATGTGCTGCAAGAATCTTTCTAATCTCAGTAACGGAGAATGGACTTCGGCCGCGGCCATTGCGCCGATATTCCAACACAGACACTGTATCAGCGTTTAATTTTACCGTCTTTCGTCTGTGAGGCTATTCCTCCGGCGACTACCCGCGGAAAAAGCTCCAAGAATACTCTGATACAACGCGCTGTTGCTGCGACAGCCCCTCCATCTCAGCCCTAACAACAGCCAACGGAAAGAGGGGCACCAGCGTACAGGGATTGTTGAGCAGCCGCTAAGTCCGCCGAAGGCTGGCCGTTTTGTAGGGACGGTTGCAGCACAGCTTGCCAGGCGTCACGGCGCCCGTATGTAATCCGGTCAACAATGCATGTGTTGTCTGCGCCGTTGGTGCTTGCTCGTGCCAAAACTTAACGCTGGTTCTTGAGGAAGAGGAGAAGAATTGGTTGTCACGTGGTGCGACACGTTCTTGCCAAGCCATTGTTTGAGCGTATATGTGAGCTCAACAAGTCGCCCAAATCAGTGCGATTCAAAGCAGACCGGTGGTAATTACTCATTGCTATTGCACCCGGCCCGCCATCCCACTCTGCTTCGCTCAAAAGCCGACCGGACCTGGACCGGGCGTTCACCGTGGTGGCCGCGCTTGGGCAGACGCGTTTGGAAAGACTCATCGCCGTGTCTGCGTAGTCAGCATCTGCAGCTCAGCCTCATTTGAGTCTGCGCAACAAGTGCGGCATTAACCACCACAACAGGATCCACCAACAGCACATTCACCAGCCTTTATCCACCCCACGGCCCGAGCGCCTGGCTCCCCACCCATAGCAAACACCTGCCGGACGTCACCAGCCTCCAGCCTTTGACTTGCGCGTGACAGACTCACTTGAAATCTTCGCCGCATCCAGACTGCCTGCTTTCCCGGCCGACAGTCGATATACACCACATCCACTGAGTCGCGCAGTCCTTTGTAATATTCCAATCAGTCCCCCAGTTGCTGCGACACCCTTCACACATCCGTCATGGCAAACAACCCTAATCTGCAGCCGCACCACTCTCTCCCAGCACGGCCACCGCCCACAACGTACTCAGCGCCACCTTCACGACCCAGCAATGCTGGCGCACGACCGCAGGCAAACTCCACGATGCTTGCTGGTTTCACACCACGCTCAGTGGTAGCGCACGCTCCGCCGCAGGTGTCTGCTGCACCGGCTATGTACCCACAAGCCACTGTGAGCGCTCCCTACCCAGCTTCCGCGTACCCGACCAGCAATACTTACAACAGCTACTCATATCCAGCCTATGCTGCCGGTGCCCCAGCCGCGTCATACCCGTCTGCCGGCGCCACGGTGAACCGCGGCGCTGGTGGCACATACGACCCTGAAGAAGAGGCGCGCATAGCTGAGTGGAACAGCGCTTACAACAGAGACGATGCAAACGCCAAGAAGAGCGGGAATGCCAACGTCGGTATTGCGCAAGCTTCGAATGATGCCGACGGAGGCGTCACTGCAGACGGCAAGAAGAAAACGGTTGTTCGAGAGGGCGGTGGCAAGCACTGGGAGGACGAGACCCTGCTCGAATGGAACCCACTGCACCCACGGTTGTTCATCGGTAACTTGGCTGGCGAGGTCACAGACGATTCATTGCTCAAGGCCTTCTCGAAGTATCCCTCTCTATCGAAAGCACGCGTTGTGCGCGACAAGCGCTCGACAAAGAGTAAAAGTTACGGCTTCGTAAGCTTCGCCGATACCGACGATTACTTCCGCGCAGCGAAGGAGATGAACGGCAAGTACATTGGCAGCCACCCCGTGCTGATCAAGCGAGCGACATCTGAGGTCAAGGCCGTGACGAAGAAGGAGGACAAGCACGGCAAATACGGACAGAACAATAAGAACAACAAGAACAAAAACAATAGCGGGAACGGGAACAAGACGAACATGGTTACTGCTGCTCCTGCAATGACATCCACGCTGCCATTCATCCCCAGGGGCGTCCAGAAGAAGGGCAAGCAGAGCGGCCCAAGAGTGCTTGGATGAGCAGAGCGTGTATCACATGAAAGAGAGACACATTAAGGCTACCTCGACCGGTAGGAACCTGCTTTATCCAGGTTCCGACGTCCTCAAGCTGTGGCCGAAGAAGAGTAGCTTGGCTGCTTTTGTCAGCGCCAAGTCGAAGAGGATATAGGCTTCGAGGTGAAGAGCATATTGTACGCGTAGAGATCAGACGGGCTACAAGGAGGCCAAAGAAGGTTTGAAATACCCTAATGCTATTTTGTTGCACAGTGCTTATCTTCCCCTGCCTTGTGATACTATAATCAGGTCACACGTTCGAGACCACACTTTGAGACTATACATTAATCGATGAAGCGAAGCAGATCTGGTGTCAACGTCTAACGTGCAGGAAGTCCCTCTCAGCCTTGTCTCAGGTTGAAGCCTACAAAAGCGGGGATGCTCTACCGACCTTAGCGGCGCTAACATCTGGACATTGGCAGGGTCGATGCATCTTCGTGCTAGTAGCATGTACATCATGTGCGGCATGCGTGCCTGAGGTATTTTTCTCGCTACCTGGTCAGCTCAGCAATCGAAGCAACGCTCGAGTGCATAAGCCACATAGCTACCCAACAGCGTTCCCCAGACTGTCGAGCAGCCCCGAAGTGCACGGTCGCTTCTTAAACCGTTCCCATGTCCAGCACTCTTCTAGAGTAGCGTATGGATCCACTCTCTGTCTCAATCAGCACAGCTGTGGTGAGTATTTCGAGTTTCCTCCTTTCATCACGTGCGTGCATCACGTGTATCGACGCTCACTGTTTTCCAACTCTTACGCTCTACTGGCTTTAGGCTCGCATCGCCATTAGTTTTGTGGGATCTATAAAGACCTTGGGCGAAATTCATGGTTCCTGGAGGCATGCACCTGTTGCAATATCGACGTTCCGCTCTCAACTCAAACTGACCAAGTCGTCGCTTCAGCTTACCTGGAAAGTCATACTGAAAATGGAGGACATTCTGCATCGTAAAGCAGACATCCATGAAGCCTTCAAAGGTGCGCTAGAAGCGCTCGAGCGTGCCTCAGACTTACTCGATGACCCAATGTACGATATCACAAAGGGACGCTTCGACCCCAGAAGTCATCGCTGGAGGAAGAATTTCCGTATGATTTGGAGCAAAGATGTCGTAAAAGATATTTCAGATCAAATCGTCGCTCAACACGTCGCAATGAACTAATTACGTCGTTGGTCTGCTCAACCAGTAAGTTGAGAAATGAGCTTTCCGCGTGCATGCCACGCCGCCCGCTTACATCGATTACCTACGTAGGGAAGCCTAGATGAGATCAGACACAATATACGCCAACTTGACATACTTTCGATAGCCAACGATAGAGCCCGAGATTCAAACCATTTGCACGGTGCCGAGCCTGGAGGAACGAAGCCAAGAACCCCTCCACCCTCATTCGAATCGGCAACTCAGAACACTAGAATCTACCCAAGCACGGTGAGAACAACCATACCTTCGAATGCTGTCGATGAGGCGATGCGAAGACTTGGTATCAATGGTACGTGGGCAAATCCAAAATTTGCCCATACTGCCACCCATCCAGGAGAACTTAGTCTGTCTGCTTCAACCCGGATTTATAACGTTCAGAAGATAGACAGTATGTGGTGCTCTGGGAAATTCCACAGCGGTACTACACTTGGCTCAGTCGTCCATTTTCGTCGTCAGTTGGTGCTTCTCACATTCACATCGACCCATGGGACCCCGGCACAGTTGAGATGTTCAGTAGATGTGTTCATCGAGGGCATATACGAGCGCATCATGCTCCAGAAAGGGAAAAAGAGTCATGGTCAAGGTGGGGTATCTGCGAGTGTTGCTCTCGGATGCTCAAACTGATCTAAGTGTTAGCGACTGAGCCTGTCTAAGACTTGGCTTTGTCCTGATCCACACCCTTCTTCCACAACGCAAATTCAGGTACGACTTGACTGTTTGAAATTAGATGAAGGGATTCAGAGAGGCTTTGATACTCTTGCACGGAAGTTCTCGCATCCACAACCTGAAATAATGTTAAAATCGCTGGAGGAAATTGGAGGGAAGATGGACAGGCCATTGCGCGAAGATTGGAACAATGGAGCTGAGATCGCCCGCTTGAGGCTCATTGCCAATAATTCAAAGAGCTTCAAAGGCTTACAAGAGCGTACGATGTGGCCTAGTACTTGGAAAGTGCTGACCCTGGGGATAGCATTGGTTCTATTCTACAGTAACACAACATCTGCAAAGTGATTTGTCTGAAGCAACCACAGATGTCAGGGCGCGAATTGCGCGGCACAGATTCATTTGTTTTAGGGTTCATAGATCTTACGGCCAGATTTCATTTGCAACATTTTGGCACCGGCGGCTATCACTTTTCCCTATATAACGTATCGAGGATGGCTTGATGCCTGGGACTAATATGGCAATTTCAACGGGGCCTGATCGTATTCTCTATGTAGTATAATGGTAATGCACTGTCTTTATGGGCACGACGCTGTTTCACAGTATGTTGCTCCAACGCTCACTTTGCCTTACCGCCCGCCCTCTCCCTGATTCTTTCATCCTTCTCCCACCTCTCAACAAACACTCTCTCAAAGATTCCCAACCATTCCTTCTCCCTCTCTCCCAATATCCGCCCAGGGTTCTTCCAACTGGCACTGAGAATCTCCTTGACCCTCCTTCTCAGCACCTTCAGCGCAACAGCAGCCCTCCACTCCCTAACCGCAAACCTGACAACATTCCCCGGGAAGCTGATCACACCGGCATGCAATTTGAAGTCCATATCTGCAGCGACCATAAGTACCATCGGAAGTGGGTGTGCAATGGATGTTGAGTGCGCATTGTAAAACTTATTGCTGGACTGCATGATGTGGTAGTAGCTCAAGAATTTCGCTGTGTTGGTGCCCTTGTTGACGCTGGTGGGTGCAAGGCTGACGGTCTGGTTGTTGCTGATGTTGCGCCAGCCTTTGCCTTCGCGGGTGAGTAGTTTGGGGTAGAATGCTGTTGCGATGACGGAGTTGACAAGCAGATCATTCGAGGAGTGAGCGTCGTATTGTGCAGGCACGGCGACGAAGGTACGGTTCCGTGTTGTTGAGCGGTAGCGGCTTAGTGTGCGGCGCCCTTCGGGCGTCATGGCGATGAAGCCTGCTTCGACGAGGGAAGAGAGGAGTTGTGCTTTTAGGTCTTCAATGTTGCCGAGGTTCTGGGGAGAAAGGAAGTTCTTATGACAGAACTGCATTTCGGATCGTCCAGCGGTGGTGCATATTGTGCGCCAGGCTTTGTAGGCGTTGTAGGTTGTGAGGAGATCGGAGTCGCCGGTCTTGAAGGACAGACGTGCAATGTCGGCGCGTTGCTTCGCGCCGAAGGGTGTCAGGAAGGGTGACTTGGATGATAGTATCGCGGCGATGGTGATAGCAACGTCTACGCAGCCAAACATGCTCGAGAGGAGCACCAACTTGCCCAAGTGAGCATCTAGAGGCAGCTTCGCGATTTGACGCCCAAGGCTGGTAAGCTCCTCACCAGAAGTGAGTGCGTCGACTTCGATAAGTGCGTCGATTGCGCGACGTATGTTCTTGGACGACGGTGGATCCAAAGCTTCCGACAACGTGGATTCGATGTCGCCAAGCTTACAGATCTTCGTCCGCATAACAAGATCCTGCAACGATAAACGCAACATCTCAGGTGTCTGCTGATCCATCATGAGATTGTCGTGACGGTACTTTGTGAACAGATGGAAACACAGGCCTTCCTGTACACGACCTGCACGACCGCGTCGCTGCTTTGCGTTCGCTCGAGCAATGAAGGACTGTGTTAGGCGCGACAGCTGACGACGTTCATCGAAGCGCATCTCCTTGTGCTTGCCAGTATCGATGACACATGTAATATCTGGAATGGTGACACCCGTCTCTGCGATGTTGGTAGCGATGACAATCTTTCGCACACCAGGCGGCGGAAGCTGAAAAGCAGCTTGCTGGTCTTCGCTTGAGATTGTAGAATGCAGTGGATAAATCAACCAGTTGGAACCGAAGGACTGATGGCCAGCAAGCATATCGTTCAGCTGCCGAATCTCAGCAATACCTGGAAGAAAGACCAAGACAGCACTACTGTACCGGCTGAGTTGTGGATCGTATGCTACTGATTCAATCAGACGTACGATGAGATCATAATCAATGGCATATTCGTCGTAGGTAGACAGAACATTGCGGGTGGCCGGGCTGTATCCTGGGAGCTTGCTTGGAATACCAGACTTTTCAGAGGTGATCTCTTCTTCGTCATCGCCACTGCTGTTGCCACTCTTTTGGGCGTTTTCAGAAGTACCGGCATAGTGTGTCAGCTCGATGGCATCCTCCAGATACTGAGTATGTACAGGGAAAGTTCGTCCAGGTACGTTCAAGATCGGAGCGTCATTCAGGTATCGTGAGAATCGAGCTGCATCGACAGTGGCACTCATCAGGATGACCTTAAGTCCAGGACGGCGGTCCATCAAAGTGCGCAGTATTATAAGCAAGAAGTCGGTGTCGATGCTTTTTGTGGTCAGCAATGCACTATAACGAGTGATAGCCAGACTTACCTTCGCTCGTGAACCTCATCAATGACCAGGTGGGTAACCTCTCCCAATCCCTTAGGACCCTCCAACATGCGCAACACCACTCCTACAGTGGCGTACACAAGCCTGGTTTGCGCCGATGTCTTCGACTCCAAGCGGATGGCATATCCTACAAGCGAACGCATCGACCCAAGATCATTTCGGCCTTCTCCGAGCTCTTCACTGACACGTTGTGCAAGTGAGATTGCTGAAATTCGTCGTGGCTCTGTGCAATAGACCTTGCATGCTCTGCCCTGTGCAAGTTGATGCTCCAAGATGAAAGACGGTATCTGGGTACTTTTACCACAACCTGTTTCACCACAGATGATTGTGACCTGGTTCTTATCGATAGTCGATAGGATGGAATCCCTAAAACCATACACCGGAAGATTCATTCTGCCAACCAGCATGTGCTGATATGAAGGGCTTGATGCTTTCTGTGTCCATAATTCCCGAAGACTTTGATTTTCAGGAATAGGGGTGCTGTACCCGGAATTCGACGGGCTTGAGCTTGTTCCACCTTGGTTGCGGGCCTTCCACCTGTTCGTCAAGACGACACCGTCAGACTCTTCATTATCTATCTGATCTTGAACGATCGACCGGTAGTATTTGACAGCATCCCGATCTTCGGTGTCAATGCGGTCTTTGCGGTGTTCGAGAAGCTCACGATATACATCTCTCCAGTTAGGAGGGAGACGTAGATACACTTTCTCCTCTTTGGCAGAAGCAGCTGAGATAGAGAACAATGCCACGGTGGCAATAAAGCTCTCACTCTGCTCGACACTAACGGCTGCCGTAGTTGTAGCCTCGAAGACAGCCTGAATGCCTCGTAGTGAGACTGTGGCCCCATCTGTGTCTGTGTCATACTCAATCTCAAGGTCCTTTGACCAGGTGATGGTCGCTGCATGTCGACAGCGGTACGTGGTAGGTGATATCAGCTTGAAAGTTAATCGAGCTCCTGGATCTCTAGAGCGCACTGCTTCTTCCAAGCAGCGTCTAGGCGTAACACCGCTCTGCTTGCCGAAATCTCGTAACGTGATATTGCCCAACTCAGCGCTCTCGCTAGGCACCTCTGTCGCTTCTGGTTCATCAGGTATCACAGAAAACATGTCCCCCAGCATGTCAGCTTCGGCCATGATATCGTCCGCAGCACTTCCGTTGCTCGTAGTCTGAGGCTCTTCTTTGGCGGCAGACACAGGTGGTGATATGTCCTTTTGTTCTTCCTCTTCCGATTTCGCTTGTGTAGTACCTTGCTGTCTTTTCGAGGCCTGGGTTTGGGCGATCTCATTGCGTTTTGCGGGCCATTTCGTCTCTGCCTCACGCTCGTCAAACAGGGCGTCGGATTGAAGCTGTTGTAATTGAGAAAGAAGCTTTCGAACTTTCGGTGGCTGTGTCTTAGTAGGCGGGGCCTTCTTGCCCTTACCACCCTTCTTGCGCTGGTTGACCTCGACAAGCTCAGGGTCAATCTCGTAGAGTTTGCCCTTGATCTTCAAGTAAGTGGGTACAAGCTCGTCCAGGTCGATGTCACTGTCGATATCGCTGACTTGGACATCGCTCAGATCTGACTCGGCCGGAGTTGGTAGTCCTGAGGTCGGACCTTTGATGGATCCATTCTCTATGGCATGGGTTGAGGGTTTGACCGCTGGCATCTCCTGTATCGGTGAGACTAGACGCTGTCAGCTGAAAGAGAACCAACGATCAAGGCAGGCATTGGCGAGAAAGGGATCTTATATGACGGAATTATAGCTGCAAAGTAGAATCTCGATACATACCAGGTCGTGACATGTCTGGAGTAGAGATAGCTGATTGTCTGGGCTTAGCGTCTTCGTAAGAGAAGGAGTGCCCTTCGCACTGATCTAATGCCAACCATTCCAGTGCTTCCTGGAGACCCCAGACAGTGGATGTTGCGTCAATGCCACCGGCATCTGCACATAGCCACCTCAAGACCGGCTCGATCTGCTCATGGGAAAAGCCAAGATCGCGCAGTGTCAAGTTGAGAGTCCACAGCTTTGACATGGCGTCCTCTTCTGACATCACTTTGAGCAAAGACTGCTGCTGCCCCTGCCTGCGATTCGAATCATTGGATTCGGTCTGAGCGAGAGAGATGATGGTGTTCAGGATCTCACTTGGCAGCCATTCGTGTACAGTCATGTGATGAGACTGTGCGCGAAGAACGCGGCGATCTGTCTCAAACTTGGTGACCTGCCTACGCGACTCTCGTCGAACCTTGACAGCATGCTTCTCGACCAGCAGCTGAAGCTCATCGCGCTCGAGCTGAGCTTCGAGTTCCTCTGGAGTTTGCGTGACTTCCTGCTTCACAGAGTCCTCTTTCTTGGCGACTGGAATAGCTGCTTGGGGCACAGTTGGATTGTCCTTCGTAGACGCAGGCGCACTTTCTTTGGTAGTGGCGGCATCAACGGCAGACTTCTCAACTTTTGGTTTGCTGGCGACTGAAGTAGTAGCAAAACCACGTGCAGGATTGCCCGCTGGCTTTTTCTTCTTGGCCATTGTCGATGGTAATGTATGGGTTCAGATTTTGTTCGACAGGTGAAACTTCCAAAAAGGGTAGGGCCTCAGGCGGGCTTCCGTATAGAGTAAATCGGGGCTTGATCTTTTGCGAGATCAAGATTGGACAGGGCGCAAAAGCTGATGGGACGCATGTAGGGCGGCGCAGAGTGCTCCAGGTGCGGCGAAGAGGTGCAGAGGGGTGCGTTCGAAGTGGAGTACCTTGGGAAGGGCGCTCCACTCACGATGTCATTGAATGAGTCGAGCTCGGGCCGCGCGATTCGCCGACACGCATCTGAACTTTTGCGAGCACAGCAAACACCCCGCCAACAACCCCGCATTCTCTTGCTGCTGCTCTATGTGGCAGGAACGACATGGCTGTGAATGGGGAGGTTAAATCGCAGACTATCGACCGCGACTCTGTGCGGCGTGGTCTCGTGACGAGCTCTACGAAACTGCGAATTGAGAGTCTGGGGCGGCTCGAGCACCAGGTGGCAGACGAATGTAGGTGGCATGAGGCGCATTTTGATAGAGTCAACACTGATAGCAACTCACGTATAGCTCTCGTTCCCGCAGACCTACAAGCTGTCTTGGCTACGCTCTTCGAAACATATCCCCTCTACGACGATCGAGAATCACGGCGCGCTGTCGAAGCAGTCCTCAAGTCGCTTGTGAACGGCCCACACGGCGACCTCGTCTTACCCGCAATCGTCAAATTTCTGAAGGAAGAGTGCCAGAAGAAGGGCATTGCACACGTCAATGCATTCGTGCTGGTAGAATGGAATTCAATACTCCTCTTGCAATTCGCAAAGCAGCCAGAGCGATGGGCGAAATTTGGGTTGGACCTGGCATTGGCAGATGCGCGTGTGCTGGAGACGTGCGTGGGCGCAGGCATTGATCGCCGAGCCACTCGTATCTCCCACTCTGCGCTGGTGGTCACACGGCGAGCTCTGCGTGCCATTCTGGGCTCTAAAGAGGTCGGACACGATGCACTCGACAAGCTGGTGGCGAGTCTTACGGCCAAGGGCGCTGCTCCCACAGCTGGAAATGCTGTGTTCCTCGGTGTCATTGCTGGCGTCTCCTCACGCCTCTCAGATGTCAAGCCACGATTTGAGAAGCACAAGCAGGAATACTACGCCTTCTACGTACGCGAGATTGTGGGCTCGAGGAGTCAGTTGCCCGATCATGTATCGAACGCCCTTCATGATTTCTTCGAAGCTTTCCCTACACTTGAGGAAATTCGCAAGGAGATCATACCGACGATTGAGAAGGCGCTTTTGCGCGCACCGGAAGTTGTGCTGAACGACATTGTCTCGCCTATGATTCTGGCACTTCCTGAGTCGCTGGATCTCTCCGATGTCTTGCTTAGCAACCTGTTGAAGCCGCTGCTATCCAATGTCAAGTCCAGCAACCCTACAATCCGCGCAGGAACTCTACGAACTTTTACAGCACTAGTTTCTAGATCGCAGAACGAGGAGACTATTGGGAAGATTGCAGACGAAGTGCTGAACCCATTGAAACAGGGCAAGGTCTCAGGTGTTGACCAGAAAGTTATACATGCGCAGATGCTGTCGGCTTTCACAGAATCCCCGGCTCTGTCCCAGAAGATCCCTGTTGGCATCGCCCCTGTTGCGCTGAAGGAGCCTGGCGAGCCAGCTGTCGTGGCAGAAGTATCTGCTATGACTAAGCATCTCACATATGGATTGGCTAATGATGTAGCACTTGACAAGGCTGTTACAGATGCTTTCATCAAAGGTATGGCAGACAAGCGCGTTCCAGTCCGCCGTCTCTGGGCCATCCGCGCAGCAGACATCTGGTCGAACCTCACAGAGGCACAGCATGCCCAAGCAGACATCTTGGCTTTCTGTCAAGCTACATTGCCAAAGCTTGTTGAGATTTGGCAGGAAGTCAACGCAAACCCGCTTCCTGCTACACAAAGCGGCCTTGTAACTGTAGGTCATTACGTCACTGCACTTCTTCTCAAGATCCGCCACACGAAGGATGATAAGCTCGCTGCTGTCTACAAAAAGTCTGATGTGCTATCGCAAACACTTGTGAGCCAGCCGAAGCCTTCATTCCTGCTGAACACAAAGGTCTATACCAAGCTATCCACAGAAGATGATGTTGTAATTGCGCTACGCGCATTGGGAGCTGTTGCTCCCTTCGTCACAGAGTCTTCTGCTAAAGATGTTCAAGACGCATGGGCACATGCTATCATCTTCTTCATTGTCGGACAGAGCGTATCTTCGAGAGCAAAGGCTGCTGCCAGGCAAGTTCTGACTTCGATCTATCTTGAAGTGTCAGCCGAAAAGATCAGTGGGATTGTTATCCAGGGCCTTTGGTCGTGGTACAAGTCGAGCGTACAAGAAGACAAGGAAAGTGCTGCTTTCGCATCGAAATCCGGATCTGCTGAGCTTGGCGCGGTCTTGAGTTGCATTTGCCCTCCACCTGAGTTTGTGAAGAGACATGGGTCAAGCGTCTCCCAAGACCATTTGCGCAAGCAGGCCATCAAGCTACTGGTACTGGCAAGAGGGGAGCTGATTCCTAAGGTATCCTGGATTGACACGTGCCTGCGCATGGGCGTCGACCCTGGGCAGCTTGTACAAGAGAATCTGCAAGAATGCATAACATTGATCAATGAGGCTACTGAGGTGCGTTCATCGCTCTTTTCGTGCCACACAACGCTGACAATAATCACAGAATAAAGACAATGACCAGTTCCCAAACATCAGCTTGGCAGCATATAGTGCCTACACCGATCTGGCGTTTGTCGCACCCGAGGCTGCTCTGCCAGTCATTGTGAAGCAGTTCAGTCAGGATCTTGACCCTCAGCAGCTTGAGTCGGTTGGCCCACAGGAAGCAGCCATCTTCAGAACGCCAGAAGGAACAGCATACGTTGACGTGCTTTCCAAGAAGGCACCAGTCGCCATCGACAAGAATACCAAAGACTACGACACCCTGAAGTGGGAAGAGGAATTACGAGCCCAGCTTGCTCAGAAACAGGGCACTAAGCCCAAAAAGCTGACCTCCGAAGAGCAAGCGAAGGTGAACGCTCAGCTAGCCAAAGAGTCAGCCATCAGGAAAGAGGTAGCTTCTACAGAGCAGAAGATGAGACGCGGTGTGGGAATAATCAAGAGTCTGGCTACCGGTCCGCCCACAGAGGCTGAGCAATGGATGGGTCCTGCTGTCGATCTTCTCATCCATTCTATCCGTGCAGGTGCTGGCCTACTTCTTGGCGACCGACCGGCTACGACCTTGATCGCATGTTCCCAGCGTGTCTCCAACCGCCTTGGTTCTATAAGACCATTCATTGGTGTCGCGACTTTGCGAACTATCGGTTCCATCCAGCTCTCTGTGGAGTATGAGGGTGAACCGCTTGGTGGTATGTCGACTCTCGGTCCATCTATAATCGTTAAGCTAACACGAATAGATCTTGTCACTAGGGTGCTATATCGACTTCGCTTCCTCAGCGAGCAACGTCCTCTCGACTCTGTGTCTCTCGCATACTGCTTACCACTCATCTTCCTTGTGCTTGAGAAAGGCGGCATTGGCAAAGAGTCGCCAGAAGAAGCCGACGAACAGCTCATTCTGGCATTCGAGGTTCTTTCCTTCCACGCCAACTCTTGTAAGTCGTCCGAGTCTCTGTCTCTTGTTTCCACTGACATCATAACAGGCACGGATACCCGACTGCCACGCAAGGATATCCTCGAGATCCTTGTCTGGTCAATGCAACGCTACCAGCAGCACTACAAGGTGATCAAAGACTGCTTGACCGACTTTGCCAGAGGCCTTGCTCCCAACATCACCAACGAGGAGCTGGGCGCATTGCTCCGCGGTACCATTGTTCCCGAGACAGCTGTGCGTACGGCGACCCTGCAAGCCATCGATGCGGAACTCGACATGAATGACTTCAAGTTCAGTGAGGAGATCTTCATTGCGTCACACGATGACGATGAGGAGAACGTTGAACTCGCCAAGACTATCTGGGCCGAGAATGAGCTTGAGCTCGGTGCTGACGCCGGTGTGAAGATGCTACCCTACCTCGAGTCCCTCGACAAGCAACTTCGCCGAGCGACTGCTCGATCTATTGGCGAGATCATCGCAAGATACCCAGAAGTTTTTAATGACCTGCTCCAGAAGTTGCAGGAGTCATACATCGAACTGGCTAAGGAGAGGCTCCCCGAACGTGACGAGTATGGCATGCCGCGCAAGAATGATACCCGTGACCCGTGGGAAGCCAGAGACGGTATTGCTCTTGCATACAAGGAGATGACATCCGGCTTCAAGCCCGACGGCCTCTCAGACTTCCTTACCTTTATGGTTTACAATGGACCTTTGGGCGATCGCAGTGCTGCCGTCCGTGACCAGATGATCGAAGCCGCGACATCAATCATCACAGGCAAAGCCAAATCGAAGGTCGAACAACTAATGGAGCTGTTCGAGAACGCGCTCGAAAGTCCTGATCGCAAGTCAGCAGAATACGACCAAGTCAACGAGGCCGTCATCATTCTCTATGGTGCGCTCGGTCGTCATCTGGAAGCAGGTGATGCACGTGTGCCCAAGGTTGTTCAACGACTGCTTGCGACCCTCAGTGTACCGTCTGAGAGCGTCCAATATGCCGTTGCGCAGTGTCTACCACCCCTGGTCCGTACTTCCGACCAAGAGACATCCAAATACGTCGACCAGATTATGGAGCAGCTTCTTCAGTCCAAGAAGTACCCCGCTCGTCGTGGTGCTGCCTACGGTCTCGCTGGTATCGTCAGTGGTAAAGGTCTTGGCGTACTGAGAGAATACCGTATCATGTCCACACTGAATGGTGCTGTCGAGAACAAGAAAGACTCCGACGCACGCCAAGGCGCTTTCCTGGCCTACGAGCTACTGTCGCTCATTCTGGGGCGCTTGTTCGAGCCTTACGTCATTCAGCTTGTCCCTCAACTGCTCGTTGGGTTTGGCGACACGAGTGCAGACGTTCGTGACGCTTGCTTAGACGCAGCGAAGACGTGCTTCTCTACCCTCAGCTCTTACGGTGTCAAGCAAATTTTGCCCATCCTTTTGGATGGTCTTGATGAGCACCAGTGGCGTAGTAAAAAGGGTGCCTGTGACTCTTTGGGTGCCATGGCCTACCTCGACCCCAACCAGCTTGCCATTAGTCTGCCTGATATCATTCCTCCTCTGACAACGGTTCTGACCGACTCTCACAAGGAAGTGAGACTGTCGGCTAACCGCAGCTTGAAGCGCTTCGGAGAAGTCATCAGCAACCCAGAGATCAAGAGCGTGGTTGACATCCTACTCAAGGCGCTCAGCGATCCCACCAAGCACACGGACGACGCCCTCGACTCTCTCATCAAGATTCAGTTCGCCCATTTCCTTGACGCACCATCACTGGCCCTCGTCGTGCGCATCCTTGAGCGTGGTCTGGGTGACCGTTCAGCAACCAAGCGCAAGTCTGCCCAAATTATTGGCAGTCTGGCGTACCTTACAGAGCGTAAGGATCTGGTGGCCCACCTTCCAATCCTTGTTGCTGGTCTGCGTGTCGCCATTGTCGACCCAGTGCCAACTACACGTGCCACAGCCTCGAAAGCTCTTGGTTCTCTTATGGAGAAGCTCGGAGAAGACGCACTGCCAGACCTCATTCCCAGTCTCATGGCTACTCTCAAATCAGACACAGGTGCTGGCGATCGTTTGGGTTCGGCCCAAGCCCTTTCCGAAGTCCTTGCTGGTCTTGGTACTGGACGTCTGGAGGAGACTCTGCCCAGTATTCTGCAGAATGTCTCCAGCAACAAGCCATCGGTACGGGAAGGCTTCATGTCGCTCTTCATCTACCTGCCGGCTTGCTTCGGAAACAGCTTTGCCAACTACCTCAGCAAGATCATTCCTCCTATTCTTGGTGGATTGGCGGACGACGTCGAGTCCATTCGCGATACTGCCCTGCGTGCCGGTCGTCTCTTGGTCAAGAACTTCGCCACCAAGGCTATCGATCTGCTCCTGCCCGAACTGGAGCGTGGTCTTGCAGACGACAGCCATCGCATCCGTCTCAGCTCCGTTGAGCTGGTCGGAGACCTGCTGTTCAACCTCACTGGTATCAGCGGTAAGGAAGGCGAGGATGTCGAAGAAGGAGCCAAAGAAGCTGGCCAGTCTCTGCTTGAGGTGCTTGGAGAAGAGAAGCGTAACAAGGTCTTGTCTGCACTGTACATCTGTCGCTGCGACACATCTGGCCTTGTCCGCACCGCCTCGGTCAACGTTTGGAAGGCACTTGTGGCCACTCCACGTACCCTTCGTGAGCTCATTCCTACACTCACTCAGTTCATCATTCGCCGTCTGGCTAGCTCCAACATGGAGCAGAAGGTCATTGCAGGAAACGCTCTTGGAGAGCTTATGCGCAAGTCTGGCGATGGCGTTCTCGCAACTCTGCTGCCAACTCTTGAGGAGGGCTTGCACTCTACCGATACAGATGCCAAGCAAGGTATTTGCATCGCTCTTCGCGAGCTGATCACCTCTGCGACACCAGAGCAGCTGGAGGATTACGAAAAGACTTTGATCCAAGTCGTCAGAACCGCTTTGGTGGACTCAGACGAAGACGTGCGAGACGCCGCTGCCGAAGCCTTCGATGCCCTGCAGCAGATCTTCGGCAAGAAGGCTGTCGACCAGGTCCTGCCTTATCTGCTCAACCTGCTACGCAGTGAAGACGATGCACAGAACGCACTGTCTGCTCTACTTACCCTTCTCACAGATCAGGCAAGATCCAACATCATCTTACCCAACCTTCTACCAACCCTTCTTACCTCGCCAATGTCGGCTTTCAATGCCCGCGCTATTGCCTCGTTGGCTGAGGTTGCAAGTTCAGCCATGACCAGGAGGCTACCAAACATTCTCAACACGATCATGGATAACGTTATCGCTTGTAAGGATGAAGGTCTCAGGTCAGATCTCGAGTCGTCCTTCGATAAGGTGTTGTTGTCTGTGGACGAGTACGATGGCCTCAACACAGCTATGAGCGTCATGCTGGCTCTGGCCAAGCACAATGACGAGCGCAGGCGTGCTCGCGCAGATATGTATCTGGCCAAGTTCTTTGCAGACACTGATGTCGACTTCTCAAGATACTACCCGGATCTTATCCGGGCACTACTCGTCTCGTTTGATGACGGCGACAAGGAAGTCGTCAAGTCTGCCTGGACAGCGCTCAGCACGCTCACCTCGAAACGTCTGCGCAAGGAGGAGATGGAGTCGCTTGTCATCTCTACTCGCCAGACCCTTTCTCAGGTTGGCGTTGCCGGCGCCAACTTGGCCGGTTTCTCGCTGCCAAAGGGTATCAGCGCCATCCTCCCCATCTTCCTGCAAGGTCTCATGAACGGTTCGGTCGAACAGCGAACACAAGCTGCTCTCGCCATTTCAGACATCATCGACCGTACCGATGCTAAGGCACTCCAGCCCTTCGTCACCCAGATCACTGGTCCACTCATTCGTGTGGTCACAGAGCGCTCAACCGAGGTTAAGGCAGCTATCCTACTCACCCTCAACAACTTGCTCGAGAAGATCCCAACCTTCCTCAAACCTTTCCTGCCCCAGCTGCAGCGTACCTTCGCTAAGTCGCTCGCCGACACATCTTCAGACCTTTTGCGAGCTCGTGCTGCCAAGGCTCTGGGTACACTGATCAAGCTTACACCCAGAGTCGACCCTCTCATTGCCGAGCTCGTCACTGGATCTAAGACCAGCGATGAGGCCGTTAAGCTTGCCATGCTGAAGGCACTATTCGAGGTGGTCAGCAAAGCGGGCAAGAACATGAGCGATGCTAGCAGGAACGCTATTCTGGGTCTTATCGACAACGACCTCGATGACTCGGAGGGTAAGCAAACACTTCCTGGACACTGGAAGACACGAGACTAACAAACTTGCAGATTCCATGGCTATCACCAATGCCCGCCTCTTGGGTGCTCTCATCAGCTGCTTGCCAGAAGAGAGCGCTGCCAGCCTAATCAAGACTCGCGTACTTACCACCCACTACAGCAAGGCATCCGTGCTCGCACTGAACGCCATTTTGCTCGATGCCCCTGAGGCGCTCACCCAGAGCTTCGCCGACGAGACTTTGCACGTTATCTGCCAGGGCATCGCCAACAGCCAAGTCGTCATCTCAGATAACTGCGTCCTCGCAGCCGGCAAGTACCTCCTGAGCTCAGCGACAACCAAGACCTTTGAGCACACCAAGCCTATCTTCGAGGCGCTCGCCCCCGTCATCGAGCCCGGCCACCCTGTTGACACCAGACGTCTGGCCCTCGTCGTGCTCCGCACTGTAGCCCGCGAACACAATGATCTCGTGCGCCCACACATTCCTCTCCTCATCCCCGTAGTCTTCGCCTCAGTCCGAGACCCCGTCATCCCCGTCAAGCTCTCCGCCGAAGCAGCGTTCCTGACCATCTTCTCCGTTGTCGAAGAGGAGGGCGCTGTGTTCGACAAGTATATGGCGGACAAGGGCAAGACTTTGCCGCCGCAGCAGCAGAGGAGCATGAGCGAGTATTTTAAGAGGATTGCTCTGAGGTTGGCGAACCAGGCTAGGGAGAAGAAGGAGGCTGAGGGTGGAAGTGGTGGCTTGGGTTTGAGTAGTGATGAAGTGGAGGATGAGAGGGAGATTTGGAGTGTGGGGAAGGTGGAGTTGGGGGATGTATTTGCGGATGCATCGTAGATGTGAAACGTAGATGGATGGGGATGATAAAAGCCAGCTGTCCTGCATCTTAGAGTTTGATGTAGTTTGAGCATATTTGAAATGAATGCATAGCGTTGTTTGATAGCACCTACAATAGTCATACTGCATTGGAGCGTCGAGGCTGACCGTGTCGGAAGGAGAAGGCGCGACACCCAGAGAGCAGCAGCAGCAACTACAGCCATTGTCTTCTGCCTTCCTCCCCGTAACGTAACGCTGACGTCAACACTAAATCTGCTGATAATTTGAGGAACTCGCGCTTTTGCCATTGTTCATCACTTTCTTCTCCGACCATGTGAAGCCGCAGTATCCGTTGGCTGCTAACTTGCGTCACGATCACCGCAATCGACTGAACTGTAGAGAAGTGACTGTCAATCAAGCTCCGGTAGCTCAATCATCTCGCAATGCTTACTGTGTTGCCAGCTGCAACCTCACACATGATGGTCGGTGTTGATACCCCAGAGCTTGGCGTGAACTCCGCAACCTCCGTTGCTGCAACCTCACCCTACGCCTACCACAACGTTTCCATCAGCGCACGCCCACATCACCATTGATGCGTCTCAAGGTTATCAGATCTCCAGTCAGATAGCCTCCGCGATTCATCTGGAGCCCTCACCCACCTGTGCAGCGCCCTTGATAACTGCAGCGCGCGCTCGCGCTTTCCACAGCGGCTGCCAGCTCTCCGCAATCATCATCACGCGCTTCGGCCCGCCAACACGTCCTCGGCCGCGACAACCACGACGACACAACAAGCCATTGCGCGCACCACGACCATTAGAGGACCGCCAAAATGGCTACCACGGTTCAGCCAAACGACATGAACATGGCCAATGCCGGCACCCTACCTTTCTCATCCATTCCCGACCTCGACCCTCCACTCGCGCTCACTAAGCCTACAGCGGCCCGCAAACCACGAATTGATGTCGAACCTTTATATGCTGCCGTCAAGAGCGCAGTCAGCGATGCAGATTGGACCACATACAAGACTGGTCTCACACAATTCTTTCTTGGCAATCTTAACCAGGAAGAGCTCTCTTTCAAGCTCGCCAAGATACTGAACACTGCCGCCTTAGAACACGCACACAACAGCCTTATCGCAGGGATATTCGCGAATGCACATCGCGATCCACCAGAGCCAGGGATTGCGAGCTGGGTGTCGAGTACGGACAAGCCAAGTAGTAGCACGGTTAAAGGGCAAGGGGACGAGAGCGAGAAGAGACTGAAGTATGAGGTCATGCAACTGTCGAGGAGGGAAAGGAAGAGACTAAAGACGATACCTGCGGCAGATGCTGTTGCGGCGCAGGATGGAATGGGAGGAGCAGGCCTTGGTGCTATGGGACCGGTAAATGAGTTGGTAGAGATGAAAATGGGGAAACAGCCTGAGATTGGTCCTGTTGGGCCAGCTGGTGGCTACAAGACCAGTAAGTCTGCTCTTCTATCAATGCATGGATCTGTGCAAGATCGATGTACTGACTACTACCTAGACTGGGATCTCGAAATCCGCAAACGGTACACCGCCCCCCTCTTCTCCGAAACCCACGAATTCCCCACATCCTCCTCGATAGCCGCACGCCTCCTCCCCTCATGCTACGAGTTTGGCCTACCGCAAGGCCACACGCCCGATTGCCCCGACCTTATGAACCTGGCAACCGAAACGTACATCAAAGAAGCACTCGCCTCCCTCCTGGGCAAGGTCGCAGTCAATGGCAACGGCTACGTGCGCACAGGCGCCTTCAAAAAGCGTGTTGAGCGGGAAGAAAGGTTAGCTGAGCGCGGTGAGGCTGTGCGAGACGGCAAAGGCGAATTGCCCATCGAGGCTGAAGAACGGCGAAAACGAAAACTGCTGTGCATGGAAGACCTGCGCTTGGCACTACAACTCGGCGATGGCTACCTAGGCCAGACACCTATCATAGCCGGCACCATCGCCAATGGTACCTTCCTCGATGTGCCTGGGATAGAAGACATATACCCAAGCGCACAAAAGAAGAAAGGGAGGGCGAATGGCATTGTTAATGGCATTGGGCAGGACAAGAGCGGGCTGGCGAAGTGGCTGGGTGAGGGTATTTCTGTGGATCTCAAAGTCGATGGCGAGCCAGAGAAAATGCAGGTCGATGGGGACGACGAGATGGCGAATTGGATGGGCGGGAGTGTTGGGGATGCCGGGGACTTGGACAGCGCATTGGATGATGTGCTGAATTTGGGAGATCTGTAATGCACTTGCGCCTGGTCTGGCATGGCTGTGTGCGCGTGGCTTCGGCTAGTGTCTCGTTGTGTTCGCATCGGATGGTGTTTAGCATTGCTTGGAGGCGTTTGGGTTGTTGGGACGATACCCTCTGGGACGGGGATATGGCGTTATACTGATTATGGAGCTTCAGCGTTTGCTAGAGCTCGTGCGAACGAGATGTAGACGGTAGATAAGAGCAAGATCATGGTGATGTCGACTCAGACTGCGCTTATTTGTCTACTACATGCTGTGGTGCTGCTGATTGATTTCAGACGAGGTCGATTGTGGTGTCACAGTCTTGGGTAATGACGAGTGAGGCGAAGAAGTCAATCGCACCCGAGCACCTCGCGTTCACCGGATGGTTATACGTGAATCAAGGGATCGTCTAGTGATCTCTATTATTGGCATATACCCGCATGTTCAGTACTGCATTCAAGAAACCCTCAGGGCGCGATGAACAGAACACGTTGTTGCTGGGCAGACGAGAGCGTTGCGAGCTAATCCCGCCGCTCTAATGTTACAAAGGGAGGTCAATGGCGGCTTAGCATGCATATATGCATGCTGTAGGGGCTATACCTGAATGATCTCTGACTCAACCAGACGATCATGGAACCTCCCGATCCTCATCCTCATAGTAACTGAGCAACCTACCCATATCCTGAGCAACCACCATACCGAGATCCTTCACTTTGACGTTCCACTCGATGACATAAGCCTTCCCAAGTCGAATCCGGGATTCTTTGCTCAAATGCGAAGATTTATCTGCAGGGTAAACTTCGATAGGCTCTTTGTAGATCCCGAGCCGCATCTCTCGTTCGCCGGGTAGATACGCTGGGCTCTTGCCCGTATTGTGGATCACGGCATGTTCTACAGGATTCTTGTAACGCCTCTCTTGCCGTACATCGCAATCGTGCTGAACTTATCAGTATAACATCCTCAGAAGCAGCTGCGGGCAATACATACACCGCATAAACAAAACTATTGCGAACGGAGAGAACAACAACAAACTGTCGGATCTGAGAGTTGACCAATTCACCGAACCCTATTGTTGTGTATGTTGGATTGGACACTTTATGTCGGGCACTTCTTCAGACACCATATCCTCCACACTTACCTACGTGCACTCCTGGTACATGCGACCCGCCCTGTCACTAGCACTGTAAATCGCTGGGGACCTCCTTCATCATCATCGTCACACCCATGAAGCACCGGCCGAACAACCTGCCCGCACCTCTTAGTCACATGACACTCTTGCTGGAACAACACATGCGAAGAGCTGAAGGTTCAAGATGTATATCGCAGCTATGTAAGAGATGGTCATAAGATGCAGGTCCAAGGTCCTAAGCAGGTGAACCCAGAGTCGATCTCGGTGAGTGCGGAGCGGCCGTTAACGTTTAGTAAGCAAGAGAAACGTATGAAGCTATGAGGAACGTTATGTCAATCTGGGTTGGAAACGTATCCTGATCAGGCGGTCAGTCGACTTCGTGGTTTTCGTCCTCAAAGTACGAGAGCAGCCGGCCCATGTACTGGTCGACCACCATACCGATGTCTTTCACCTTTACATTCCATTCGATGGCGTAGGCTTTTCCGAAGCGAACGCGAGATTGCGGGGTCAGGTATGATGAGCTGTCCGCTGGAAAGAGCTCAATGGGTTCTTTGTAGAGCCCCTTGCGACGTTCACCTTTCAGGTAACAACCTTGAGGATCTATGCCCGTGTTGTATACAACCGCATGCTCCCCAGGATTGCAGCCAAACTTCAGGGTACCCTGCCCACCGTATGTGGCAATAGTGCTGATCTCGTCAGTTGGAATCCTGTGCACTCTGACATCGACAATACGTACACGGCAAAAAGGAAATTTTCACGAACAGACACAACAATGAACTGTCTGATCTGTGTGTATACAGATGCGCCGAATCTTACTGTGGTATACGCCGGGTTCATTGCATTGGGCTGCGCAGTATCGCCTGTCGACTCTGTGTAAAGCATAGCAAATACTCTCCCCTTCTTAAAGAATTGTCGTGCTTCTGTTCCAGTACGCATACGATAGCCTTGTGTACGTTAGTGCAGCCTTTGATTTCTATGGGGAGAGGTACTTGTATCAAGCCTATCGTACCACCCTGCCTCAGGAGTCCCGGCGATGAAGTTCGGCAGGAACATGCGTGCCTGTCGTGATACTAGCGGTTCAATCAGTTTCAAACGTCTTGATGATCATCGACGAGATATTATGCACCTGGGGCTGGGACATCCATGCCGAGGACGTGCGGATCAATGCCTTGGGGATTTGTTCTGTAGTCGTAGGGAACGTAAGGAACTGTGTATGCGGAGTATGAGGTCGTTGCCTGAACAGTCCCGGTAATTCTGTCATGCTGTCCGCTACGAGAACCTACAGATGCGGCAGACGAAGTCATGATGGTAGGTGCCCACTCTACTATTTGGTTTCCTGCGTAATCAGCTTTTCGCGTCACTGCTTCATTTGGAGTTCGGCTCACCATTGTGGTCTGATGTGTACCGATAGTAGTTTCTATGGTCTTCACTCCATATCCATATCCATGGAGTTTGGCTCGAACTCACGGCAGCAATGGAAGAACCAATTTCTCTGGCTTGCTCGTAGGGAGCTACACGTTGTCAGACAGCTCCAAATGAATGATAAGATCGTCTACCTGAGGGCGCTCTTGGGTCAAAAGCACGTCTTGGTGACGTTGGTCTCGGCTCTGCGCGTTCTGGATTGGTAGGCTGATCAGGGTTGATAATTGGAGCGTACGGCTTAAAGGTTTCTGCAGAAGTCGAAAGCTTGCCGATGAGGTCGGACATGGATGCACTGGCAGTCGTGGCTGATGGAGGAGTTCGAGACGGAGACTGAGGTGGGGGCGGTGGTGGCTGTGGTGGTGGTGGCGCAGCAGGGCGTCTCATTTTTGCCCTTGTTACTTCTGCAGCGTGTTCCACAGTTCTTTCGCCGATATCAGTCAGGTCCACGGGTTGGTCGTATACAGGATGAGTAGGGTACTGTTGGCCGGGCTGGGATGGTTCATCAGGCTGAGGATCTGCTGGACCTTTCCCTTTGGAACTATGAGGCCTGATGAGCATTGATTTTAACAGTTCTGCTGATATTTCATCGGGGAAGTGAACGTACGACGGTTGCTCTCCAGATTCAGTCTGCGCGGTCTCCTGGTCACGAGCTCAATGATACATTGGTTGTCCGTCAGTATCGTAAACGATCATGTAATAGTCGCTTTGATCAGGAGACCATCTCCATGGTGTTGAGGATGACATGGCCAGATTCGCTCCTTGATATGAGCTGGCCAACTGCCGTTTTGCCAGAGGGAGTTGGACATGAAGTGTTGAGAACAGGGCAGCGAGCCTTGTAGTTATCCCAAAAGAGGCTCGTGGTGGCAGTGCATGATGCAGCACGCTGCTGGTGTGCAGGCTATGCTGATGTGATCGATTGCCCAATCCAACGTTGACAAGCGAGCGACTACTGGGCGAGGTCGAAGGACTGCGGGGGTGGGGCGCGCTAGGTAGAGACTCAAGTCAAAAATGGGGCGGTCCGTATTCCTAAGGTTTCATTTATGAACGCTTCCACCCACCTAACACCACTCACCGAATACTCGAGATGGCACCTTACGACTGATTTTATTGTCAAGCATGCTGTCACAACAGCGCCCAGCTTGCTGGAAACTGAGTCCCCTTGATGTTATCGCCGCTCGACTTCACCTACGACCAATCTCTGACAGCACCTGCAAACATGGATTGCACTTCATCATAGCGAATATTCGCCTTCATAGCAACGATCCTTGTGGCATGCTCCGCGGCGTTGAACAAATGGATGGGTCATGATTCAGTTCCAGAACGAGCGAGACTTACATTTTCGACTTTGCGACAGCCACACGAAACATCATCATACAAGACGTTTGGATTACCACTGTCTGCTACATACAAGAAGATGTATATCAGCATACTGAGTTTGAAATACTATGGTATGAATCGACGACGTCATTTTCTCTCGGTGGGGTTACCTTTCTCAGGGAACCAGAGTCCTCATATTGCCCTCCAAGGCCATCCGGATTGACTGTAGTGGAGGACTTTTCGACATCGTCAGGAGTGACCAAAGATAGTAACGGAGGTACTAAAGTGCGAGGGACTGAAAATGGTAGGAGCGATGGTCTTGGTGCGAGATTGTCTAATGCGGCAGTGAGCAGAGGTGGAGGCATGATGTCCGCATCAGCAGGAGGGTGGAGAATACGAACACGACGGTGGTGGTAGCGGAGGGGTGACTGAGTGAGCAGTGAGAGAAGCGGAAGGTGGTGGCAAAGGCAGCAGTAGCGGTGGAGCGGGAGTCACGGTGAAATGCTTTCGACCATTTGGGAATCTGAAGATAGGCCATTGTGGGCAACAAACGTTTTAACAGCCACTCGAAATGCCATGGCAGTGATCAAGAGCTGTATGGCTGTCAGCCTAGGAGGGAGCTCGCAGTCAAGGACCGAGATATGGATTTGCTCAACGTCCTCTGTGAACGTGAAATCGCCAGCGCCGGCAACGAACGAACGGTTCAAAGCCAACAGCTTTTCAATGAAGACACGCCCCAGTGATCTAACGTCGGAGTCGTAGTCTCTCTCATCCTAATCTTGGACCTCAAAGGCAACATACCTGCGCGTGAACCAATTGGGCCTGCCTCCGGTAGCGCTGTTTGCCAACAAGCTGGTGTCGAGGGAGCAGCCAAAATCGATAAAAATAACAACGTCCTGATGGACCGGTATGTTGTGGGGCTTGATGTCTTTATGACTAACCTTCTGAGAGTGTACGAAAGCTTGACCCTTGACAAGACACCAAATGCTTTTTCCAAAGATTGACGCCTGTCCTTCATCTTTGCTGTTGGCTCCAAATCCAGGCTCTGGTCCTTTACCAACTCCTGGCAACAGCTAAATGTCTTGCCAGATCTTTCTTGTCTGCGACAGGATAGATCACAAGGCCAGACTGAAACTTTGTCGTGTATGTTGCAAACACCAGGTAAAATGATGATTTGGTTGCAAGCGCCGCGTAGACTTGGTCTCCTTGCGAAGGATGTCTTCTTTGTCTTTCTCGCCCCGTTCCGAGGGTGTTTAGATCGTCTTTGGAGGGGGGGGGGAAATCTTTGTAAATCTGTTCTACACTTTTTCCGTATTACTTCTACGGCCGAAACCCAGGTTAGCACGCAGTTCGTATGAAAGTCGCTTCTCATCATCGACCAGATAGTCCTTACCTTCTTCGATCACATCCCTGAGCTCTGATACGTGAGACATCTTGTCTTACACTGGCCTCAGCAATGGCAGGGCTACCACGAAAAGACACAGGTGCTGACAAAGATGACATAGTCTGACTGCAAAGAACTTCTATCACGACCAGCAGTCCAAGTGAGGGCTAGGTGAAGTATCCGCTCAACGCGGGGTGCGGCAAGGCTGCGGTGCCTGCATCGCAACTCGAGTACGATTGGTCAGCCAGAACATGGAATCTTTTCAATGGATGAGAATGAGACGAGGTTTTTGTCTGCAAAGCACACTCACGACAAATGATCGCTGTGCTCGTCTATAGTTGAATAACGCCGATCGCTATACAAATCGGACTGGCCGCCCATGATGGACGCATGTCTTCGTAGAATAGACAAGAACCAACAATCCAAATTTTGACGCGGCAAAAAGCAACTTCTCATGTGCATAGGCAGCCGATAGACGACTGTTGCTAGATGATCTTGCCGCTCGTTGTATTGATACCTTTCGAGGAGTGCACCGATGAAGTCAAAGGTTGAACGTGGCCATGGATTCGGCATGGTAATTGGAGGATCGCCGCCTGGAAAGTGGACTCGCGTGATTTGTCCAGCCTCGATTCCGTTCTAGACCTATCGAACACCGTCCAGCAACATTTACATCTCAACCTGACATGTTTTAATGCTGTGTGCGTGTAATTGCGTATGTGTATTTCTGTAGGTGGTAGGCCACAGCCGCGATGCAACCGTTGCCCTGCCAACCAGGGCAAGTCACTCTGCGCAAGGCAGGTATGCGATGAATACGCGCGGCTGTATCATTATCTCAATCGAACACACCGGCGAGTGCAGCAAGGGACTCTATCAGGCTGAGTATACACGTCCTCATCGAGAAGAAGAGAGTCCGGCAGAGACAGTACTTCGGCATGCCGTACCATAAGCGAGTAGCCTCACCGATCAGCGGGACGCGCCTAGCTTACATACACGACCTGCCAAAACAATGCAGTCAGCCGGCTCCGTCCTTAGCTCCCGTGTATCTGGCTGCTGCTCGACCCATGACTCATGTTTTGGGTCCTATCAATCACACATCGCTGCAATAATAAGCAAGTTCATCCGCAGTATACAAGTCACCTGGTGATATGTAAAAGTTTGTCCGCACCGATACGTCATGTCAGATTGTTGCAATTCGTCGGGATCCTGACACGGTGTTGCTGCATGCCACGTCCATTCTGACTTCGCGCCTACAACCCGCGTAGCACATGTGCAATTCGGCTAGCCGTTCTGAGATGACCGTGTTCGTGTGTATTCCGCTCCACCTGATTCGCTCCTTCCTGGCATTGCAGTCTGTATGTGCATCGCCGATTAAAAATGAGAAGGCAAACAAGGCAACAACGGCCCAGGCGAATAGCACTTACGATATGGCTTCAGTCGACCAGCCAACTTGCTTCTGGTTACATACATGCCCGCAGAGTTGAGCGCCGGCTGTGAATTTGACCTGTCCGCTGGAGATAGGGACTGTCAGCTGTCGATTTGGCTAAGAAGTAGGAGCGCATAATCTCGAATCTCGGTCTCCCAGTGCAGCCTTGTTTAGAGAGCCTGTGAGATATGACTAGACCGAGCCATTCTGCAACAAATATTCAGCCACACTGCAGTTCTATGTTGGTCTATCAAAGGTTTTGGTGCAATTACATGCTGTAAGCGTTGCAAGGATGTGTTGAGTATCGAATAAAGGACGTCAGAGGACTATATTACAGAAACACGTCAGGGTCCAGCCATGCTCATGTTGAATCCACCAGAAGAAGATGTACTAGGGAAGGAATATGGGTCGTCAATCGTAGATGTGCTGACAATGACGCGAAAGCCAGTACTTACAACATAGAGAATGAAGGCAATGCAAGCGAACCGTGACGCCGATACAAGAGAACCAGAAAGGACTAAAGCAAGGGTAGAGCGCTCGCAACATTGCTAGGAGTATTACAAGATGTTCCGTCTACGAAACCTTTTTTGCTTTGAGTTTGAGTAACTGTGTAGTGGAGGAAAAGACGATCTATGTCGTGTTGAACGACTACCCCGATCTCGAGAACTGGATAATTGTGGTCGATGTGAAAGGTCTTACCATAGTAGATTCGAGAGACTTCGGGCAAAGTCTGCTTGCCGGTTGACAATACACGAATTGGGGGTCGAGCGAAGTGCTCCCATGAAAAAGCAGCGGGAGGATGTTCCGAAGTGTAGATGACGCCCCACTCGAGTGCTAAGCTGGAGTCCTGTGCTTTGCAATCCCATGGAGGATGAACAGAACTGCACGAGACTTGAGGTTTGCTCTTTGTGAAAGTGGAACTGACTTACACGCATTGACTGAAGGTGTTTCTGTTCTGCACGACAACGAAACAGAATTGATAGTAACGCCAATCAGTGGGGCCGGACCGCTTGCTCAGCGCCATTGCATTGATAGATCGCTCGTCGTTTTCGGCACTGCTGTGCAGACGCACTGTGCTGAACACCTGGAAGAGGTCAATCTCGACAAGGTGGTGATACCAATTCTGTTTCAACATACTTTACCAGTAACGAAGAATTGTGCTTGATCAGATTCAGGGATATGATGGTATTCTTCCAAGTCAGCTTCCAGGCACTAGGCAGATTGTTTATCTCACCTGAGTACAACGGGATTATGTTACTACGTTGATGGTTGATCCAGGGACACCGTGTCGGATGCGCACTGGTCACGCTATCAATATGGTCCGCATGAGTTCCATTCTTCCCACCATCACTGATCTCTCAGTCAGCCATGTAAAATACCCTGGATCGTCCTTCGAAGACCAGGGATTGAACACTCACCTTTCGTTTCTTATCGGTATCAGCAAAGAACTCGATGATTTAGGTTCCGAGCCGCGCTTTGAGTCGAGAGGCTCTGTCCAGGAGGCCTCAGCTACGTTGTCATCAGCCGTAAGGCTGAGAGAATAGAATCGTTGCAAGTTCGAGGACCATTCCCATGGAGAGTGCACTAGCTCAGGTATTGGCATGAGAGCATGATCAGATTCTTTGAGTGCATCTTTATGCTTCGAATGAAAGAGGGTTTGGAATCCTGTTGACCCCTCTTCAGCTTGTGACGTCCCTGCTGATAGACCAGGCTGCTTCAAGTGTGTTACACCGTAGTCATGAGAACCGGGCTGCAACGATGTCTCTGTCACCATCGCTAAGCTGTTGACTGTTGATTGAACCTCATGTTCGTAGATAGTGGATGCAGGAAGTTGATCAGAAGGATCTACTTCTTGTAGCCATGGTGGATTTGCCAGCTTTGAGTAAGGCATTGATTCCGGTCCAAGTTTCCGGACATCTGGCGGATGCAGCACTAGATCGCCAAGTAGTTGCTTATTGTAGTCAAGTTCAAATTGTTGAAGGTTGGTATTCGTCAGATCTTGGGCACTGTCCGACCTCTCGAGCGTACGAATGCCCTCAAGCGTCGGGTGAGTCGAAGAAGCGACAACGGTCGTTCTGGGGCCCCCTCTAGCTGGCTCAGTCGTGACTTCATATGGCCAGTGCTGTGCAGTAAGCACGGTCGACTCGAACAAGTCAGGATCCAGATCGTCTATATATCCAAGGGTTTGGTGGAGTATACTCAGATACTGGGTCTTCTGGACCGCATTCTGCTTGAGGCAATCAAGCAACCACTCCCGAATTCTATGAACAACGGGCACTTGGTCTATAGGGTCAGAGATAGCACCCTCAGAACAGGCTCGAGAAACGGCATCGATTGAAACGGAAAACTTCCGACTACGCCGCAATGGCTCAGAAGTACGCCGTGGCCTTGTATGCGTGGAAGTTGTGCCACGGACGTACTCCGCTCTCAAATGCTGAAGTCGTACCTCACAGTCTGCTAGCTGCGTAAGAAGCTCGCTGAAAGAAGGGGCGATATCTTCTGGATCCAAGAGTTTTGCGTCGTCAGCACTGAGGATAGTTACGTCTATGATATCGGCGATGGACCTCCGCATAGCTCTGAAACGATCGACCAAGCGGCTATGCTCCACTGTGGCGACCTGATACTGCACCGATACTGAAGGCGCAATAGGATCCGTTCGCTGGGACGACACAATCTGTTGGGGATGTTCATCGAGATCTGTGTCATCGTCGAAGAGTTGTCGCAGCTCGAACTGGTACAAATCATTTTCTTGTTCCATGAAGGCCCACTCTTGAGCGCCTAACTCGTCCGCAGTATCCATGTGCTCGACCTCAAGGGAGCCCAGCTTGTTGCGCTCATCGTCGACAACCAGGTATGCTGCATCCAATTCTATGGGAAACGGGGTGTTGAGGCTGTTGTAATGCTTTCGTAAGACATTCATGAACTTGACCTCGGCGTTCGCGGTTTGATCACGCTGCTCACGGACATACTTGCTCTTTTGGATGAAGTCCTCTCGACTTATCAGAATTTCCCCTCTGCTCTCTGCTAGTTGCTCCTGTTGACCTGAGAGTGACTCCACTTTGGCTTGGATCCGAGACAACGTTCGTACGGCCGCGAGATCGTTTTTGTCCCCTCCTGTAGATCGACCGTGTTTCATCGATACTTCGACGGTCGACATCGCTCAATTGATTACTGTGGGCCATGTGAGGTTGATAGATTGAAGGAGGGAAACAACTCGTCGTGTGCAGTGGCAACCGGAGATGGAGCTGAAGATACGGCTTAGCAAAGGATGCAGAGCCTCACCAAAACCAGTGTGGCTGCAAGTCAAGAGCAAGTACCTTCGAAGGTCGTGGTACGTGGACCTGTGAGAGAGGTGTGGAGTATGGTCAGCTGTCCGCGTTGCAGGTGCATGACAGGGATTCGTTTGGACAAAAGAATGATTATCGATCATCGAAACGTGAAGTGCAGCAGCCATGGCGTCCTAATAGTGCACAAGATTGCAGGGTCTGCATCAGGCAAATGAACGCACGGAGCGGCCTTGTGAGCTTCGGGAGTGTTGGGTGGAACCTGGGTCCGATTGCACAGACTTGTTTGTACCGGCACGGAACGAGACGCTAGACGGCAACGCGGGCGGATTCTGCAACCATCCCTGCCGTGCGACCAGTCATGATTTTGTGGAGCCCTTGTCACACAGTCACGCGTTCACTATCTGCGCATGCAACGCTGAAGAAGGCGCATGTAGGTATGTACACTAAAGCGGAGTGGGGAATCTTGCTAACACATGCTGGCTACCTTAGCTACCCACCATCATATCGTCCTCTTTTTCGCCTTCGCAGAGCCGCATTCCCGAGGATAAAGTAAGCGCCATTGTCGCGAAAGATGGCGAGGAACGGAACCATCGATCAATTGGTACAACATGCCTACCTCTGAATGGAAGCTAAACCCTGCTTGCAACAAATGGTACCGGGAAATCAGCGACCCTGCCACTGGTACGCTGCTGCCCCTGCTGTGTTATGTACGAAACGCTAATGATTATGATAGGTGCCGTCTTAAGGTACGAATATGCGCAGGAAGACTCCAACGATGCGCAGGCATCGACCGCCCACGTACCTCAGTCGACTGCTAGTCATGCTAGCACAGAGTACGGAAATCCAATGTCGCCGTACTCAGAGCTCGACAACTGATTTGGTACAAGGATGACCCATGTAAGATCCGATTCAGGCACTAGCCAGGAAGCAGTGATGGCACCTGCAGGTAGGTGACATATGCCCTAGAAAACAGGCACTCATTCTATTCAGCACCGGCCAACGTAAGGCTTCAATTCCATGGTACACCAAGCAATGGTTGGTACGAACGCCTCGATTCTAGTAGGTCCTGGTCATACTATCTATTGTATTCGCGTGGGCTAACGAATGCAAGGGTACCGAATGAGGACTTCAAGCGAAGCTCATGCCTTCTTCAAAGTTGGTCGTGTGTTTGCTATGCTGTGGTCAGAAGCAGCAAGCGAAACGATGCTACGTCAACGCGACGGCACTGAGAACACCTCCATCACTATAGCAAAGTTTGGCGAAAGGGTGTACTCACAGATTAGACGTTTCGTGATTGTTCAGGTACATAGGAAGTCATACTTCGTTCACGCATGGTGAGTCCCTTCCCGTTTACTTTTCTGGCTCGCTCCAATCTAACCAAGTAAGCGCAATCTCAACGTACCGCAACCAAGGTGTTACAAAGCCCGGATGCAGAGCTTCAGATCACACGGTCGTATATCTCGATGGAACTTCGCCAGTCGAGTACGCTGGAGAACGAGAGAGAGGCATGGTCAAAGAACCTATCAAGATTTGTCCATCAGATCCAGGTGAGCGAATGGAACCCGCATCTAGACTTCGCTTTGGAAAGATACATTCCGTCGAATGGAACGTCAAGGTACGAGACATTGGCATGGTCTCAGAACGCCACAAGACTCGCTTGTTAAAGTACTTCAAAGAGAGTCTGACGGATGGATTCGACAACGAAAACGAAGATGGGATGGATAATGACGAAGAATGGGATGATAATGATGAATCACCACAAAACGCGCAGTACACGCATTCCCAGTACCAACAAACAAACGGACAGTCAGGCTACCAACAGGCTCCGACATATCAGTATGCCCAGGTAATGCCTCAAAATCAACACACAGCAAATGGCTATCAAAACTCGTATGGACAGGTTCAGTACGCATCCCATCAGTTTCCACAACCGCCGAACCCACAGGCGCCCTATGGCTACCAGCAGTATTAGCGAGTTTTTCCGCACAAATCGTCCGACATACGTTGCTCCAAGCACACACGTTCATTTCTTCGAATCTTGTCCATCAAATTGTTGTCCTGTTTGTTACAGATTCTTTATACCTCTAGTCTGCGCACATACAGAATCGTTGGCCCACCACATATACGTTACGTAGTTTCACAAAATAACGAATCATGACACTGATGCCTCGTTGACTGCTTCTTGCTTTCACTCCTCTATGCGGGATGCGCTCGTCGATTCCCTGTCACGTCACCATCAAGCCACGAATGCCGGATATTGGTCGTAATCAGTGGGCCCGGACCGCTACGTGCGCCGGGAACGATGCGTGGTCATCCGTGCCTAGCGCGTGAAGGTGGGGTCTATTTTCTCCGCGCTCCACGCGGGAGTTGATCGCCTGAGGCAGCAAAGTTTATGACCAAACCAGGGAATTCTTCTAGCGCAAAGCATGATCGTTGCACAGGCGCTGCAAACATGCGTTCGCCGCGATTCATGAAGAGAATTTAAAATTCTCAATCGCCCCTCAGCGAGATCGACAACACAATTGCAATCTTCCAACAGGTAAGGCGCAGCCCCAACTTCTTTCCGGACAAATGGCCGCATCGGCGATCGATAGCACGGCAAAACGAGGGAGAGACCATGCTCGCACTCTATTTGTGCCAGAGCAGCTCCAGGAAGCCTCTCCATACTTCAGCCTATTGGATTCGACTCTCGTTTCTGTCATCTCCGGCGGTAACAATCTGGCACAGGGCCATCAGCTGATTGTAGCCACGTCAGAAGCTGAGGGTGCGACTCGCCGCCGTTCGTTCGCTGTTCGCGATTCAGCCTGATCGGGAAGAGTCCAACAAACCTTGGAGTCTGTGCCCCGCACCATTTCACCTGCTCGTGCAAACATTATTGGTTCAGTCTGCGTTTTCAGCGTGTTGCTATCTGTCTCAATAAAGGACCGGGATCTCCGTGATAGGGGCTATGCAAGAATGACGCCGTGAAGCTAAGTTGGAGCGTAATCGCATGTGACAATCGAGGCGTGAGCCTCATTCGGGCAGCGGTGGAAGGCTCGGGGCCTGAACTACAGCCCAAGGATCGGAGGTGCGATGCCTGAAATAGCTGCTTTCAGTCAAGTCAATTGTCGTAACAGATAACGTAGTGAACGCCTTTTTTTTCTTTTCCTTTTAAGAGCTAGACGCCAACTTTGGAGGGCGTCACTGGTCGAGCGTGGAAGATGCAGCTAGCACAAACACAAGAGAGTAGCCGCATGCATTCGTGGTACTCAAAGTAAATGAGCTCGTTCGTATCTCATGATCAAGTCTCGGACTGCAGCCTGGCACGGAGAAGAGGCACAGTTGCTACTGGACACGTTTGACTACAAAGCGCCTTTTCATGCCAAACAACAGCACTTTGGAGTACAACAACGTTTCAAAAACAATTGGAGAGATGAACACGCCTGCACGCGTGGCTTCGACATACCGGTAGGTCAAGCATTACTCAGCCATTATCAGGGGACCAATGGCATTGAAAACAGTCCAGGCTGGCTGATCTTGTACATCTCACCCTACAATTGGAAGATGATACGAGGCTATCGACCTCACTTTGTAAGACACACCTCGCTCATACGCACAAGTACGACATTGCAGAAGGTTTACTTTTAGACCATCGTGTTCAATAATAATAGTTCAAGATCAACAGAAATATGGCTTGTAAACACTGGCGAATTCACAGGTGCCAAGAATGGAGCTGCGTCCTGTTTGGGGGTCACGACTCTGTGAAAGCCACTACTTTCATTGCTTCAATGGCATAAGACCAGCAACGGGCGGCCTTTGCTTTGAGTACGGACCAGATGGACGTGTCAAAACCAGGCATAAAGTCGGCATCGAATGCTTATAAACCCGTGCCTGTACCGTTAAACACCGTCCGTATACATGCAACAAGGAAAATTTTCTTATAATTCGGTTCACTCTATCTCTTGAGATGCAAGCCGCTCGTTTATGCTCTCAAAAGCACGTTCGCTTTTGCTTTCGATGCTCCAATATTCCGTGATCCAATCGCGCCAGTTCTCCTGGTTGATCTCGACATTGCTTTCTCTGAGAAAGTTGGCATATAAAGTTCTCTGGACTGCGTTCTCTTCCAAGTGTTGTAGCAAGTAGTTCTGTACACGATCTTCTGCTGGAAAATCTTGTATAGGGACATGTGTGGGATGCAGCGGTTGTGCCACCGAATCGTGTCTGGCCGCAGTGGCTTCAATGGGTTCGATAAGGAGGGCCGATGCTTGGTCGTCAGAGATACCTTTTAGACGTAGAAGTTCCGCTCTTCGCTCCATCATTTGCTGAATAAGACTGGAACTGGCTTGGGCGAATGATAAGGTCGTCGAATCCTCAGAGCCTACTGTCGCGCTCTCGTCGTCATATATGTCGCCTGAGTCCAGTCGTTCCGCTTGTTCGAGTCGCAATACATCAAACAGCTTTTCAAGCTTCTCAAGTTCGGCATTGATCTTAGCTTTGGTTCGATCAGAGCTGGATGGTTCTTGATCTGCCACTCCCTGAGCTGCCATCGGTGTGATAAGAAAGCCGGTGGTAGTCCTCAGCTGTACAGGTGGGGGAGGAGGTGGTGGTACTATTAACGGAGGCGTTACCACCATCTGAAGCGCTGTAGGTGCAGGTGGAGGAGGAATCGGGGTGAACAACTCTTGTAGCCCGATCTGGTAAAAATCTGCCTCTTCATCCATAAATCTCCATTCGTCCCCGGTCAGGTCTCGCTCTTTCTCCATGTGATCATCTTCCAGTACGCCTAAACGGTCGCGCAGGGCTTCAACTTTCTGATACGCCTCCCAGATGGGAGCCGGTAGCGGATTCGTGTTTGTGGTGTGAGTATATTCTCTCAACAAATTCATGAATATGACTTCCGCATCTCCGACTTGCGTCCTTTTGTCTTTGACGTTGTTGCTAGAACTGCGCAAAAAGCGGCGCTTGACAAGGAGTGCCTCTCGAGCTGCGCTGAGCTTTTCCTGTTTCCCAGCAAGAGCTTGGGCATCTTCTCTGGTTTGCACGACCTCTGCTCTTCGCATAATATGTATTGGGGGGTCTGGCGGAGACGCTGTCATCCCTGCGAAAGGAGGATACTGCGGGCTGTTTGCGCCCACTTGACTCGATGGATCCATGTTTTGATATTTGTGATCTCATTGCTAATCTTATGCGCTTCTCGTCGTTATGTGTATATCAGGTCCGCTGAATTCAATCGGAATGGAAGCCTCTATGAGTGATGACTAAATCTGTTCGTTAGCGCCAGACATTCCATGGTGTGACGCGATCGTAGACAGTGGGTGATAATGATGATGCTGGGTTTGTGTCTTGTGTCGCTGTGCGAGTTGAGCTGACAGTGTGGCGCAATCATCCATGTTGTGGACCGGTCAGCTGCGTGGCTGCCCAGGCGCACCTTCCCCGCCAGGCCGATGAGCACTTGCTGCCCACGACAAACCTGAACATCAAGGAAGGTGTGAAATATTTGATGGTCGCCAACAGCAACCGTAGTCGCGCATCAAACGTCTGCGTCAGTACATGTAAGCCGTACAATCAGGCCAGCACAAGTGAAAGTCGCTTTTGCAGCTCAGCATGTCAGCCTACTGGACATGGAGCGCGCCACACAACGACTATTACTACGTCACGTTCGATGCAAATGGTATGCTCTTTACACAACGAGACTTCTGGATTAAATGAAGCTGATCAACATAGGTCAGATGGTATATGTGTGGGGCAAGGAGGAAGCGCAGCCCCAGAGGATGGGCACTACACAAACTATCCTCACTCCCAAGATGGTTCATGGAAGAGTCGATTCTGCCATGGAACCTACAGATGTCACAGCATCTACAGATCTCATAGCACAGCCTGCTCCCAGCGGTGAGAACATTGTTGCTTGTGCGAGATGCAGGTTGCTGATACTGGTTATCATAGTACCTTTTTCAGTACGAGCTTTTGAACCGAATTTCATCGCAGGAAATCCTGAGGAAGGATGGTACGATGTACTAGATGCAAGTACGTGGCCTTGCTCGCGGAAATATCATTGACACTAAGACTTTGTAGGCTACCGTATGCGCACAGGTACAGAGGCGCGATTGTTTTTCAAACTTGGGAGGGTTTTCTCCATGCTCTACACTGAAACATCTTCTGAAACCCGTAATATTCGACCGGACGACGATGCTTTCACTGTGGTCCGCTTTGGAGACAGAGAGCACACTCAAATAAGGCGCTTTGTAGTTGTTTCTGTGCGAAAAAACTTTGTACATGCTTGGTAAGTTGTCTATCAACACCTATCGGCTCATCACTAAGACACTCAGCGCCATATCAACGTACAGGAACCAAGGGACGTTCAAAAGAGGCTGTGATCCCGGCGAGCATGCCCTCATCTACAACACTGGTGTGGACCCAAAATCATGCCTTTTCCAAGGCGAACGCGAGAATGGCATGACTAAAGAATCTATCGAGGTACACGCTGCCGACGACAGCAGCTACCTAACGAAGGAGTCTCGGATACGTTTCGGCAAGATATACTCCATCGAGTGGAATGTCAAAGTCAAGGATATTGGCCTTGTGGTCGAGCAAGACCTTTCAACGCTACTCGCACACTATGATGCAGAAAATGCGAGGTGGAGATCAGCAGCTTAGTTCGTCAACCGACCTATATGAAGGGCATCACCTCACCCACACAAGCACTGCAAATTGCGGCTTGATTCAGCTGGCGTCCCTTGAAAGATTTCAGATCTCAAAAATGTCGATCTTTTGTTACTTGGGGCCTTTACGAATGTTTGCTCAGTCAGGGTTGGACTGACATAACGCAATCCGGTTCTGCGTCACTTTTATCGGATTCCGAAGGAAAATGCATAGGAAGGATATGCGCAAGGATGCATGCAACTTCTATGGCCGAGATCATCATCAATGCTCACAAAGGCTGTAGCGCTCGGTCTACTTACACCACACAGCCACCGCAATGTAGTAAGTCTGCCATCCGAGGATACTAAAGAAAGAAGGAAAGGGTTGGATGCTCTCCAAAACAGTAGTCTTATGGAGTTAGATTTCGCGTTTTTGGGTGTTTGATTCAAGACGGGATCGTGCAGTGCGCTCTTTGTAGATGTGATCGGAGTCAACATCTTATGCAGCCACAATCACGGCCTTGTCGACCCATGCATGACCCGCGGGCTTCGAACTCAGCCTCCTCTACCCCGCTTTCCCATTCAACCTCATCGTGGTTTCAAACTTAAGACCCTCATCCTCCTGAAGTTATACCCATAAGATTAGAAAGGTGGCTGTTGGCCAGATCATGAAGTAGCATCCAATGCCACATGTCACTTGCAGAAGCTAACATCCTGCCAGCACAACTCGGATGTCCGCCCGACCGCGAGGCTCGCGACGTGAATTCCGAAAAGGCGACAACCTCGATATAGACGATCCCGAAGAGCTCCCTTTCAACCATGTCCGACTCTTAGGCCACGGTCACAGTGGTACCGTCGAAGAAGTTAGGGATGAGAACACTGGCGCAGTGTTCGCAAGGAAAACGATCACAATACCCACCAGCAAAAGGGCGAGAGCCGAGAGGTCAGACACGTTCAGTAACGAAGTACGAACGATCCGGAAATTGAGTCAGCATCACCATGTCATCGAGGTCTTCGCTACGTACATAACGGAGGAATATTTTGGGTTGATTTTGCAACCTGTCGCTGATGAAGGTGACCTATCCAAATTCTTGAAAAGATTTTGGAAGTTCCTTCACTTGCAGAAATGTTCGTCCGAATATGACAGACGTTTGACTCATATGGGCGGCATCTTAAAGCAAGCTTTTGGATGCCTAGCCAGTGGCCTTGTTTTCATGCACAAGGCTGGTATTCGGCACAAAGACATCAAGCCACATAACATCTTGATCCATAAAGGTTCAGTCATCTATACAGACTTTGGCTATTCGCTTGACACTAGCCTATTCAGTCAGAGCATCTCCGATGGCAAGGGTCTCTTGACAAGAATGTACTCTGCTCCCGAAGGTCTCGATAGAGAAGGCAGGAACCAGTTCTCGGACATCTTTTCGTTGGGATGTGTATTCTTGGAACTACTTTCTGCTCTCTACGACGAGCCAGGCCTGTGCCCGGAGGGGGCGGATTTAACCTCACAGAAAGACCGTATATTTGCTGCAAGCATGTATGAGATCCACGCATGTCTGGCCAAATTACCTCTCTCTAAAGATATGGCCTTCCTGTCGAAAGTCATTGTGTCGATGACAAGAGCCAGTCGCGCAGACAGACCCAGTGCTCAAGAGGTCTTGTGCGAAATCGTCAGTAAATCGAAGCTGTCATGTGCACAATGTTGCCCTCAGGAAGGATTCACATTGCAGAGCATCCGACCGTGGCAGTGGTGCGACTTTTGCAAAGACTACGTTATCAAGTCTGGTGACGAGAGAGGTATTCAGCTGTTTCTTCGGACTGAACGGCAATCACTGATCGATACAGAACACTCTCATTACGAATGGATGAGCAACCCGTCTACTGCATCGTGCCAAGGCTCAATTGGAAAGGCCATCAACAAACAACTGACTGTACAAACAGCTATGTTGCAGGTACCCGATAATGGTATTTAACGGAAATCGTGACGCTTGTAAGGTACTAAGCTGATCTTGTATAGCTTGTACTGTGGGCGGCGCTCAGTCCTCTGATTCTGGTAGATACGCTGTGACAACGGCACTACGTACACGGCTGATCCTGAGTAGATTTCCGAAGCAGGGATGGTACTGAAGCCCGAACCTTCTGGGTGCTCGGAAGAGTCTTCAGAATGAGACAATGGGAAATTGAACCCCAGACTCAAGCTTCCAACGACATAGCTCCTGATGCCCAAGCCCTCGAGGGCAAAGCTCCTACCGAGACGTCTTCGTTCCACACCTCCAAGGAAACGGTCCGACGTCGGGAGCAATGTTTTGTTGTAGTCAATGTTAACAGGACTTATGTACAGACCTGGTTCGTGTTTTGCTAAACAACATGGGTGAACGTTGCTGACAATGTAGCCTTATCACGACTTACCACAAAAAGGGTACAACCGACCCCAGTTGCGATCCATCCAAACACACTGTCGTGCACACTGCTGGCGTAGACCCGGAGTCCTGCTTCTTGGAAGGGGAACGCGAGCGTGGTTTGATCAAGCACCCAATTGAGGTGGCACCCTCTGAAAGGGGCACAAAACTTCCACGACAATCTCGCATACGCTTGTTCAGTACAGTGACTGTCAACTTTGGCGATTCAGTCAAGGACGTCGGTCTGGTTATACCGGAGCATAGAGAATTGCTTTGTCAGTATTGGAGCGAAGAGGCGGAGGATCTGGAAGATGGAAACTGAGCTCCACGAGATGGGTCGCTCTTGTGATTTATAGGTCTGATACATGCAGGAAATGAATGCGCGGTGGAACGGGTCCAAGATCTAGTTTTGCTCGCCAAGCGGATGTCGACGGCCTCATCTGTAGTTATGTCACGTAGCATGTAGTCTGTTCTAGGCAGGCAGGCTAGCAGCCAGGCGTCCAGAGACCGATGGAGAATGACGTGTACACAGTCCACAACACAACGAAGCTGGAAGCGCGGTCTGTACTGGCTACGTGTAGTCAAGCAATGGGCTAAGCTCTAGGCGCGTTATATACAATACGTTGCCTGGAGATGTCTGAGCCTTCAAGACAGATCCAAAAGAGAATACGTGGATCTGTGTAACCTATGCCCATTTGCGGCATTCTATTTTTTTCCTTTACCTCTTGCATTGAACGTCTTCAATGGATCGACCTTGCCATTCCTTCCGCGAACAACTTTCCTTCTTCCTCCACCCTTTACAAATTTCCTGCTTCCTGGCTTGGGCATGTTCAACCCAACAAAGCCAACGTCTTCTGGTTTCCTTCCACCCGGCAACAAATAGTCTGGAATATGCTTGAGATGTGGTTGTATGCGTGCGGGGTGGTTGAGGGTCTGGTCGTGACGGAGATGTGCGAGCGCTTCGGGATTCTCTTCGAACTGTGTCTTATTAATCGTTGCGTCACATTGATGAGCGTATGGCAGCTTACGTAGCGGGAGAGCTTCTGCGACTTCGACAACTCCATTCTGATCTCCTTGATTCGCGCCTCGCGGATGGCAATCCTTGTGACCGATCGCAGAGCGTCACCGAAACGGTACCTGAAGGGTTCGAGGCGCTTCATATCGAAGTTGTAGTTCTCCAGCTTCTGTCCGTCCTTCTGGTGCTTCTCTACCTTCTCCAGCACTTCTTCATCGTTCTCGCAGGCGGCGAAAGTGGTAGGCTTGTGCTTGCGGTACTTGTCCTTAGGAATAATGAAGGAGATGGCAGTTCCGGACTTCCCAGCACGTGCTGTTCGGCCAATTCGGTGGAAGTAGGACTTGTATGACGTGGGGAAGTCAAAGTTGAGTACGCAGGATACATTCAGGAAGTCGATACCACGAGAAACGCCAGAATCGGTATCGGCAGCCTTCTTCTCGGTCTTCGACTTCTTTTTTGGCCGTGACTCCTCATCCTTCTTTCTCGAACCCAGGATCTCAGTCTCATCTGACGCAATGAGGATATTGTAGATGTTCTTGTTGAACTCCTCGACGATGTGTAGACGCGATGCTAGCGGTAGCTCCGAGTTCAATACACAAGACTTGATACCGAACTGCTCGAGGAACAGCTTGACTCGGTACGAGCGGTCTGTGTCGCCGACGAATACAATCGTCTTGCCCTTAATGAGTCTGAGCTTGAACATAGCATAGATGAGTAAGAACTTCTCCTCCTCTGCACACTTGATGACATATTGCTTTACCTTCTGCGCATCCTTGTCGAGATCGTCCAGTTTCAGCACCACTGGATCGGTACATAGCAGACTGCCAAGCGACTCGACCTCGGTGTTGAGTGTAGCTGACATGAGGAAGATCTGGACGCCTTTCGGAATGTTCTGCGCGATCTGATCAAGATCCTCCTTGAATCCGTAACCCATAACCAGATCACCTTCGTCGACGACCAGGTGCGCCAGCTCGGCAACAGACAGCGCACCATTGTTGATGTTCGCGCTCGCCCGTGCAGGTGTTGCGATGACGATATCGGGGTTGTCTGCCAACTTTGCCTTTGTGACGACCTCCGATTCCTTGCCTGCAATATTCTGTATCCGGATCTCTTGCCCACAATGTGTCGAGAGAGCTTTGGCAACCTTTGTGATTTGAAGTGCCAGTTCCTTGGTAGGGACCAGGATCAAAGATGTCTTGCCCTTTCGTCTCAGAGCATTGTGAAGTACTGGAAGCAGGTACGCAGCCGTCTTTCCCGTTCCTGTGCCACTACGAGCCAGGATATCGCGACCTTGAAGGGCAAGAGGAATAGCTTTCGATTGTACGGCGGTCGGTGAACTCCACTTCTGGTCTCTTATGCCTCTCAGGAGTCGTGGTTCGAGTTCGAATTCGGCGAAAGACGCGGTGGGCGCTGTGATGGGTTTGGAGATTTCGTCGGTCTCTGATGCGTCGCTCGCTCTGCGCTTAGCGGGTTGCGGTGACGTCTCCTCGGGCACGTCGTGTTCGTTGAGCTTGCGCTTGTTCGCCATTCTGTAGATGTTGTGCAGAGGGAGTGCTATGCGTTGGCGAAGTATCTGATCTGCAGTTGCTGCAGAGTTCATCGCAACTTCTTAACTTTTCGAGCGCTAAGTCTTGATCAGGAAAGATGCGCCCCGCCCAGGAACAACTCTCGGTCCGGCCAAGTAGGACCCATCCCCCTTCACCAGCAACACAAACATCAAGGCAACACATGGATACAACGTGGCACTGCATCATCGCGAATATCCCGGAGTTGTGACTCTGCATGTGTCCAGTCTAGAAACTCAGAAATGAAAACGCATTATATAACGAAACCCTAAAGATCCCAGCTCATACCTGTCTTTGCTGACTTCACGATTGTTTAGGAGCGTCTGCCTGTCAATGTCCATTGACCTTTGATTAAAACAGGTGCGGATTCAATTGACGTCGACGTCTGAGCTGGACATATATTCAACATGATCGTTTAATTGGCATAACAGCCCTGCCCGTGGGTCAGGTTCCAACATCGGGCCGCTGAGGAACATCACAACTTCAAGGATGATCACAGCACACCCTGGATCCAGCATAAATCACCATTCGAATGAACTGGTGAACAATTTGTTGGTCCTAGAGTTCAGCTGATGTTGCTACAGCTTCCTTGATCAGGCCAGCAGCGCTTGAGTCGATGCTTGCACAGTTCGAAATCTTGGAAATAAACTTTGCCTCATCGTGCAGACAAGCTTCGAAGTCTGTACCTAAAGGAAGGTCCAGCGATGCAGTCTTCACATTACACTCTCGAATAGCGTGCACGGTTGTATGGGTAACTCCGCGCCCCTGTCGATCACCCCACGACCCTTCACCATCACGACACTGCGCCAAGCGCGCTTGCCTCATTAAGAAGTGTTGTCACCCTGCATCTGTCATAGCGCCAATCTTGTTCAAGATAACTGCACATGGCTCTGAGCCGCAAGACTCGCCGATAATGATGCGATTCCCTTCTGCTTAGCAGATCTTAAAGATCTACACTTCACAACAAGCAAGTTTGGCAGATCATGTCCACTTCGACAACATCGCAACCTTATTTCGCGGCTCTATTCGGTTCCTCGGAAGTTGCCGCGACCTCGAAGCAGGAGTGCTCACGACATGGCAGAGATGAGGAGCTGCGAAGGGGTGACAGATCGGTATAAAAACTGCATGCTCGCAGTGAGGGAAGATCATCAGCAGCTCAGCTTTTCCAACCACAGTCACTCATTCGACAACGCTCTTTGCTTTACAATAGTACCTATTAATTCTTAATATACCCACAATGAGGACCGCCGCCATCATCTCGAGCTCTCTGCTCGCTATCGCCGTCTCTGGCGCTCCCGTCGACCTCCCCAAGCTCCCAGTTGAGCTCCCCAGCCTGAGTCTACCTCTGGGCTCGCTCCCTACTGGCCTCCCTGCTATCCCCGTGAAGCCATCTCAAGCATTCTCAGCCACCATCCCCACTGGCCTCCCAACTGGTCTACCTACCATCCCCAAGGAGCCCACTGCTGAGCTCCCTGTTGAGAACCTGCCCGTCAGGCGTGCAGACCTCTCTGTCGTCGACGAGGCTCTCGAGGGACTTAACATCCCCGAGCTCAACCTCCCTACCTTGCCTGAGCTCCCCGGCACAGGCGACCTCAACCTTCCTGTGAAGCGCGCCGACCTCCCCACCCTTCCTGTTGTTGACGACCTCGTCAAGGACGTTAAGGTCCCCTCTGTGCCCGCTCTCCCCAAGCTTCCCACCGATGCTGTTAAGCTCCCCGTTCGCGCTGAGCTCCCCGTCGTCAACGGCATTGTCGAGAGCGTCAAGCTCCCCACCGACGCCGTGAAGCTTCCTACTCTTCCCAAGCTTCCCGTTGAGAACGTCAACCTCCCGGTCAAGCGTGCTGATGTTCCTGCGGTCAACGTCCCCGTCAACGTCGCCGTCGACGATATTGTCGAGCTCCCCGACGTCCAACAGCCCGCTGTTGGCGTTCCCACCCTCCCCGTCGACATCCCCACCGTCCCTGAGGTCGGCGTCCCAACCCTCCCTAAGGGCGCTCGCGACATCAAGCAGTCCCTCCCCGTTGTTGGCGGCGCTGACGTTCCCCTCGATGCCGGTAACATCCAGGTTGGCACTGTTGACAAGTACGTCGATGACCTCGTCAAGGGCGCCAAGGTTGAGAACATTCCCTCTGTCCCCAAGGTTGCCCGCGAGATTGGTCAGACCCTTCCCGTTGTCGGTGGTGCTGATGTTCCTCTCGATGCCGGCAAGGTCCAGGTTGGCACCGTCGACAAGTACGTCGAGGAGGTTGTCGATGGCACCACCCTCAAGAACGTCCCTGTCACGGAAGTTGTCAAGGGCACCACAGTCAAGGACCTTCCCAATGTTGGCCCCCGCGACATCAAGCAGAGCATTCCTGTCGTTGGCGGTGTGACAGTCCCGCTTGACGCTGGTAAGATCCAGGTCGGCACTGTCGACAAGTACATTGAGGATGTTGTCAAGGGCACCACCACTGGTCTCTAAGTCGCTGACCATCATTGATAAGTCGCGATCAATACTTGCATAGTTGGAGATAGAGATAGATAACGCAATGAAGCATGCCATTTTCATACTGCAATACTCAACAATTAATACGTGACTCGTGACTGACATTTGATTTCCTCTGATGCCAAAGTTCACCTCAAAGCATCCTCCTTGTGCTACTCATCTTTGTTCCGCATCACGCATCTGCTTGTGCCGTGCACGAGCCTAAACAGCTGTGTTGCTCGAAGGTACCAGACCGACCGCAGTTATGTCATTTTGACTACAGGAAGCATAGCAGAGCAAGGCCCTCACGCTCCTCTCGTTCCTGACAGGCTGCAAAGGATTGACGTTGCTTTGGAAATCGGGAGGAGGCGCAATGTTCGTGTACGATTGTGGGCCTGCAACGCTTCTTCGGGTCGTCGGTTCATGATCGTGTTTGTTGTTGTAGATTCGCGCGATTTCTGTTCAGTCGCGACAACGAGGCTGGTTGTAGAGCTGCAGCCGTTACTTAGTGTTCCACACGGAACCTCGCGGGAGGTTCGTTCCTTGATGCGGGCCGTTTGAGACCAACGTCAGCCTCAGTGAGATGAGTCTAGAACGGCTGCCTTTCCGTTACGAGCACAACGCGTTCGAAATGTTTGTTCTACGCAACGACGGTGATGGGTTGCTGTAATTGAGAGGTTTCTGGAAGTTTCCTGGATGCAAGATACTGTCAGAACAACGAATCCACGTTCCGCGTCACGAATCCATGGATACGAAAGAAACATCACATCTTCGACATATGGTGGTGTACGATTGTGATGACATCGAGACTCGCAAAAGTGTGGGGTTTCCGCGCTAGCAACATTTACCCTCAACGCGTCCTCCTAAACATCAGCTTTACTCCACAAGTACCGACCTCTAGCCTTCTAGTCGCAAATCAGTCGTTCTGTAGCAATGACGCAATGTACGAGAACCTTCTGTCCCGAGCTGCGACAAAATCGACAGCCTTACATTCGCTCCCACCGTAGCCGCAAGGGACCGACTCTGGTGCATTATGCTTCTTAGCTGTCAAGCGTGTATCAACACCAAGATAGCCGTTGAATCAGACTCGGCGGGTGCCAAGCAGTAACGAGTCTAGTTGATTCGTGCATCTGAAACACTGGTTTTCAATACTTTCTCCTCCACCTCGAATCTGGATACCCAATGGTAGGCTTTCTTTGACTTCTCTCTCACGCAATCTCTTTCCTTTATCAGCTCATGGAGACTGTCATAGTGCATGCATTCTGCATGTCTAACCATCTTGTCGCGATGACAACCGTGCCATGGCTAGGACAGTACACATGTGTTCTTAACAAGCAGCGTCCGCCCAGTTCGTTTTCTACCATATCGTCCTTTTGTCAATCATTCAGGAGCCACAACTGTCTTCACCATGACGAGCTGTTCGCTCTTTGCCAGCGGCCTCGTGTCGCAGGTTAGTGGTGCGGTGCCGACGTTCAGTTACCATACCTCTGGCCACACTAGCGATTACTTTGGCATTCAGATGACCTATCTGAATGGCCAGTCTACCTGCTACCAAACTGGCGCCACGCCTCGTTTCACTCCTGTCATCCAGAACACTGCGGCAAAATACAGTGTCAACTGCCAGTTCGTCACGCAAGGAACCACGTACACCGGCATCTATTGTCCCAGTGCTCCAGTGACCAGCATTCCCAACGGCGTCCTCACCGTTTCTTACATCAACTGGGTCCAGGGTCAGCCTACACCGCTTCCCTTCCTCGCCACCTTCGGTCCATCTCCTGCTCCCAGAGCAGTGACTGCGACTGCTAGTGCTGTGGCCACTTCGACTTCGACTGCGACATCCACAGTTTCGTCCGGCTTTGCTTCTACTGCTACCGTGTACGCCGCTGGCGCAACTCGAACTTCCACCAACACGATTGTCGTAACCCAGACTCGAACCACGACCAACACCAACTACGTCAGCTCTTGTGCTGCGCCCCCGGTTGTCTCGAGCTCCAGGTCTTCGTCCAGCTCCTCGTCTCCCCGTCCATCTTCTAGCTCTTCCTCGACGCCAGTACCCAGTTCTTCCGCGCGAGCCTCTTCTTCGGCAGCTCCAACTTCGTCATCTAGCACAGTGAGTGCGCTACCCACGCCGAGCGGAATCACCAACAGTTGCCCAGGAGACGATGGCAAGCTCGTCTATACCTCGGCAGGCACCTTCCAGATCACCTGCAGCTACGATCGCGACGGTACGACTACAGGCCTGTTCCAGCCTGGCAACGGGCTTCTAGGCTGTATCAACCTGTGCGCGAACACTCAAGACTGTGTTTGGTCGACTTACTACAATGCTCAGGATTACTGTTACCTCAAGTTTGGCTCCGGCACGCCCAACTACAACACTGCTGCATGGGGTGCGAAGCTGCTTACTGCGTCGTCATCATCGACTCCAGTTCCTTCCACTTCCAACGCCATCAGGTCGTCGGTGTCTTCGCAGGTTCCTACCTCCTCGCCAAGGTCATCGAGCTCTGCTGCCTCCCCTGCACCTTCATCGTCGTCTTCGAGCCCCTCGTCAAGGCCTTCGTCGAGCTCTGCCCTAGCTCCAACGCCCTCATCTCCAAGCTCTTCCCCCATGCCGTCGTCGAGCTCGTCATCAAGCCCCTCCCCGAGCCCCTCGAGAAGCCTATCGTCGTCGAGCCCGGCTCCAGCCCCGTCCAGCCCTGCTACTTCCTCGTCGCCACCAGCTGCGTCTTCTTCGCCATCGCCTTCGCCATCTCCCTCATCTTCAGCCTCGCCATCTCGCACATCAAGCTCTGCTGTTGCACCATCGGCGTCGGCTTCTGATCTGGCATGCCCTGCATCTGATAGTAAGACCTACACGGTCGGCTCCAAGATCTTCCAGGTTACTTGCAATTATGACCGCGATGGCACCACTACAGGTCTGTTCCAACCTGGCAACGGTCTCACCGGTTGCATTACACTCTGTGCTCAGACTGATGGCTGCGTCTGGTCAACATACTTCGCTGACCGCGATGCTTGCTACCTGAAGTTCGGTGACGGTGTGCCAAACTACAACACGCTTGCATCTGGAGCTAAGTGGATCAACCCTCCAGCATCGAGCTCAGTGGTTCCCACGCCGTCGTCTTCGTCAGCTCGTTCGTCATCGGCAGCTGCCTCGTCCTCTCCTGCAGCTTCTTCGTCACCTAACCTGACTTCGAAGAGCTCCGCACCTGCTTCCTCGGCACCTGCCTCTTCCTCGCCGAACATGATTCCATCAGGCAGCTCTGTAGTCAGCCCTCCATCAAGCTCTGCTGTAGCGCCAGCTCCAAGCAGCCCTACTACCAGCCCTTCGTCAAGCCCTGCCGCTTCTCGCTCATCGACTCCGGCGCAGAGCCCACTGTCCAGCCCCGCTGCATCCTCGAGTCCCGCGCCTGCTCCTCTCTCGAGCAGTGCCGCTGCTTCTTCAGGCTCAGCTGCTTCTCGATCATCTAGCTCAGCCGCAGCACCAGCACCCAGCAGCCCTGTCGCATCTCCATCGCCGAGTCCTGCTCCAAACCGCTCATCAAGCTCTGCTGCATCTTCGAGCTCTGCCGCATCTTCCTCAAGCTCGGTCGCCGCGGCACCTGCTCCTAGCAGCCCTGCGGCGTCGCCCTCTTCCAGCTCTGTTGCTCGCTCGTCAGCATCCAATGCTGCAGCTCCTTCGAGTCTCGCTGCTTCCTCAAGCCCTGCTGTTTCATCGACTCGCACGGCTTCTTCGACTCCTGCTGCATCTTCAAGCCCTGCTGCATCCTCTACACGCGCTGCTTCATCAAGCACCGCTGCGTCTTCGAGCCCAGCTGCATCGTCCAGCACGGCCGGTACCACTTCTTCCGCAGCCTCGCCAACTGTTACATCTGCTGATGTCTCCTGCCCTGGAGACAACGGCAAGACTGTCAACACAGGTTCGAGTGCTTTTGTGGTTGAGTGCTATACTGATCGCTCTGGTGGTGACTTCAGCACGCAGTACCCTGGCAGCTTCAATGCTTGCATCAACCTGTGCGCCAACACTCCTACTTGCGTTGATGTATCGTACTCGCCCAACGGGCCTTGCTATTTGAAGAATGCTGCTGGTACTCCCAACACCAACTCTGGTGTCTGGGGAGCCAGGTCAGCCTCCATTGCTGTCTCATCGACTGTTGGAGCATCGTCGCAGGCAGCTTCCTCTACGGCTAGCTCGACGCGTGCGGCCTCCTCCGCTGTTGGATCGACTGCTGCTGGATCGACTGGCACAGCTTCATCTCCTGCTGCGACTTCGACTGGTTCCGCCAACGACTCTACCTGTCCCGGCTCTGACAAGCAGATCTTCTACTACAACGGCGATATCTTCTACGTCGAATGCTACACCGACTATGCAGGCGGCGATCTCTCGAGCAACACACCACAATACTTCAGCAGCTTCGGCGACTGTGTTAATGCATGTGCCGCCTACAAAGCTTGTAACGCCGTGTCTTACGTTGGTGGCACTTGCTACCTCAAGGGTGCTGCCAACCCCGGCAGCTCGAATCAGAACGTCTGGGCTGCTAAGCAGATTGGCACCTATGATACATCGACGACTCAAATCACCATTACGCCTACTGCAGTCGCTTCATCGACCACTGCCGCAACTTCATCAAGTACTACTGGGGCATCGACTGTTGGTTCCAGTCGAGTCTCGTCGTCGGCTGCGTCTCCTTCTTCGACTGGCTCCGCTGGTGCTAACGCTGCTTGCCCTGGAGACGATGGCAAGACATACACTACGTCGGCCGGCACGTTCACTATCGAGTGCTATGTCGATCGCTATGACAACGATCTCGGTCCAGCGAGCTCGAACCCTACTAGTTATGCCGCTTGTATGGATGCTTGTGCTGCAACCGCCGGTTGCAAGGGTATCTCCTACGTTCCTAACGGTGCTTGTTACCTGAAGAGCGGTCTTGGAGCGCCTAACACCAACAATGGTGTCTGGGGAGGCAGCCTCAGCTCTGGATCCGGTGCTTCCACCTCCACTGCCGCCGCATCCTCCTCCGTCGCGGCGTCGTCGGGCTCAACGACAACCGCGTCCTCTACCGCCAATGCCGGAGCCACAACTACCTCTACAGGTCCTGTCGCTACTTCCTCTGTTACATGCCCTGGAAGCGATGGCCAGACCATCGACACAAGCGCAGGCACCTTCATCGTCGAGTGTGGTGTCGACCGCTCGGGTAACGACATGGCCGACTCGCCTGTTTACCCTGGCTCCTATGAGGCCTGTGTCTCCGTCTGCGCTCGCCGTCCTGGCTGCATGGATGTTTCTTACATCCCCAACGGACCTTGCTACTTGAAGAGCAGTGCCGGTGCTGCCAACCAGAACGCCAACATTATTGGCGGAAGGCTGGTCAGTGGTTCCTCGAGCTCCACTGCAGCGGCTTCCTCTTCAGCTGCTGCATCGTCTTCGACTGCCGTATCTTCTTCGGCTGCCACTACATCGCCAGCCGCCACATCTGGTGCGGGTGCGCCAGTGGAGACCGTTACAGTCACGACAACCATTGGCGGTACAGGATACCAGTGCGCTTGTACACCAACAGACGGACTTGGCTCCGGACCAGCCTCTTCCGCTGCTGCCTCTACCCCCGCCGTTTCTTCGGTTGCCGTTGCGTCCTCTGCTGCTGCATCCTTTGCTGCTTCCTCTGCCACACCAAGCGTGGCACTAGGCTGCCCAAGCTCCGACGGTTCGACCTACATAAGCAGTTGCGGAGCCACGTACGCCATCGAGTGCTACTCGGACCGCTATGGTGATGACAGTATGTACCAACTATTTGTTTGTGATGGTGCTTTGCTAAAACTTTCCCAGTTCCTGGTGGCACCTCGTACACCAACACTCTCGATGACTGTATTGCGGATTGCGACAACACCGACGGCTGCGTCGATGTGTCGTACATACCTGGATCTCCCGGTCCTTGCTACAAGAAGAGCAGTATCGCAGACATTCGCCAGAACGATAACGTATTTGGTGCTCGTCAACTTTCACAGTGCACAGCGTCCACCAAGCTCAAGCTCCACCGCAAGCGTGTGGTCCGCAACCCCACAGTGCCTAAGAAGAAGCCAATTCAGAAGCGTGGAGTCTACGGCCCTGACTACACCTACACTCAGGGATCGACCACAATCACCCAGACGACCACCTCTACAGTTGTTCGGTACACCACTGTGTAAGTGTATCGACTAGCAAACCCTTGTAGTGTTTACTGATCATCATATAGCACCACAACACCTACTAATCGCGGCACAACGACTACGACTGTATACACTACTGCTGCTACCACAGCTACCGTCACAAGCGGCGCTACAGTCACCCAGACTCAGCAGACCACGGTCACCACATGTCCTGCGACCACCAGGGCTGCAGTCCTTTGAGCGAATTTGATATCTTCGCTACGACATTCATGAAATCAAAAAGGTAGGAAAAGTAGAGTCAAGTCACTCCTTAAGATAGTTTAGGTTTGTGCATCACGACTAACAACGAAGTCGTATGCTTGCCCCACTAATGTAATATGTTTCCCCGAATGTTGTGCCTATCCATACCTTCTTTGATCGGGCTCCCGGGCACAAAGATAGTCATCTTGTCTTCTGAACATGGCAAACGTCAAAGTGAAAATGAAAGGAAAGGCGCGCTAGTGTTGGCAGCAGCGGCTGCCTGCGTCCAGGAACATTTCCAGCAGTTGGGTCTTGTACTTTCGTATATCCACAACAGGTTGTTGGAGATGGAGATGCCGATTGATGCTTCACAAGGCGACGCAGAGGGTAGAAATGCGCAGGAGGATTGCAGCGGCACCTTCTCCTCCCAGGCCCTGCCACCAGAGTTGCGTCTTTACATGTACAAGCTCCTTACCAACCCAACAAAGTTCCACGAAGCCAAGGAGTGAACATGGGCCTCATACTCTGTTGCAAGGCACTCAAGGTTGAATTTGAGGTCCAATGGACGAAGCTCGACATGAAAAGACGGCCCAAGTACCCACCGCTAACTCACTGCTCGATCCATCTCGTGGGAGTTGGCTTCTCTACCACCGGCGGCCTCGAAGCTCAGATCGCTTTCGCTGATGTTCTAATCGAGAGTAGTCTACGCACCATCAAGCTCAAGCACAAGACTCCAAGCGTGTTTGTCTGAAGATCGATACCTACGCAACACATCCGCCGCTGATGTGCATGCTCAGCAACCTGCTTTCGTCACTCCCCAAGATCGTCTTCACTCCTGATGCACTCGCCTTCTGTCCCCTCGACGATACACCAAAAGGCCCAGTGCAACTCGCCGCGATTTTTTTGGGTCATGTACCTCTGTCACCTCATCGCCCGTACCGCTGAGTACTACAAGATCAAGGGACGACCTGTCTCGGCTACTAGAACATGAAGGTGCATCGGTATCAAGTTGAGAGTGTGAGCGAGCCGTTACCTAAGAAGAGGGATCGCAGTCTGAGCTGTCTGGCGGGCGCTGCGGAGGAGATTAGGGGCAGGCTGATGGATACGATTTTGGAGTCTTGTGAGACCTTGGAGGACTTGTGAGGGTATTGGGGATAAATGTTGGCTAGTAGGAAGGTTGAGGCGACACATGCCAGATCGTAGATAGAGCCCTGTGGCTTGCCAGTACTTTGCTTGAAGTTCTGTCTTTATCCAAGCTCTGTTTGCAAAAGCCATTCCAAAGTTATGTCTTGTACCAGCGTCAAGTCGCTCTTACCTTTTTGTTAGCAAACCTGGCCTTTTCCGGAAACATCTAGGACGTTCGCTCAACAGCCATCAACGCATGTTCAGCCCGTCCAATTGCAGAGTCTGTGTTGGACGAGAGTGAAGTCGAATCTTATGTGATGACACGCCCAATCCTGCCGCTTGCCGCAAGAGCCAATCAACTGCCCAGAAAGCAGGATACGAACGGAGGTTAGACTGCTTTGCTAGCTCGAACCTAGCGCTACTGCATCGGGCCATTGGAGGCCTGGTCTCCACTCATCCTTCATCCACCCCATTACAAGAGGCTGCGATGCAGCGCATTTGCACAATACGAATGGCGGCTAGCTGCGCACTCTCAAGACCCTACTTCCACATTGCGAGGCCTGCGCTTCCAACAAATCATCATGCCGGCTGTGCTAGCAAGACCACGGATTGAGGCTGTCAGGAAGAGACGCGCTCATGCAAAGTCGAGGAAAGGTTGTGGAAATTGTAAGCTGAGACGTATCAAGGTGAGTTCATGAGCAGGACACTACGATGGATTTGCTAACCACTTTAGTGCGATGAGGCTCAACCTGGGTGCAGGAAATGCAAGCTCTATGGTGTGGCTTGCGACTATTCTGGCTCAGAGAGCTCCTTGAACCTTAATGCTCAAGGGTCATTCCAGGTAGATTTTACACATCTTGTGACTGTACAGTCATGCAGCCTCAATGACATAGATGTCGAGGAATGCGAACCTATCCAAGACAAGGACATTAGCTCGTGGATACCTCCGCTTGACTCAGTATCTATCAGCAGGAGTCTTACAACAATCGTCGATGACTCGCTCCGCTACAGCGTCGCTGATATCGGCGTGATACATCCGCACTGGCGATTCAGCAGCGACCACCTTGGCATCCTCATGAGGTTCCGGGAAAGAACCTCTGTGACGATTGGCAATCCGCATATGGCGCCGATCTTCCGAGACCCTATATGTCAGCTCGCCTGTCAGGTATGATTAGTTTCTCTAATCGCTGTTGTCACACACTTACAATTTACAGCATGCTTTTCTCATGCACATGCTACTCAGCATAACGTTGATGCACGATGCGCATCTTGCGAACGCATGGGCAATGACTCCCACTAAGAGCAGTCAAGACGCACTCAGACACTGGAACATAGCATCGAAACTCTTCAATGAGGTACTATCCCAGCCCATTCCGCCTGCGTACCGTGACGCCATCTGGGCTACAGGAGTGTTTCTGGGTGCAGCCTCCTTCTGGTCCGTTGGCTCAACCAACCCATACGAAGTCTGGCCGCTCAAACCGTCAGAACCAGATGATCTAGTCTGGCTGAAGATTGGTGAGGGAAAGAAGCATCTCTGGCGTCTGGCTCAACCTACGAGGTCGGACAGTATATTCTGCCCTCTGGTCAAGGACAACAGTTGTCTGTCTGTGCCAGAATGGTCTGCCGTCGATCCGAGGCCACACATCGATCCTCGCATCGTGAAGATCTTTGGTTTCTCAAATGCGTCCAATGAAGACAGCAACGTCTACTACCGACCCGTGCTCACGCTGTCGATGTGTCCGAATGTAAAGTTGACCGATGAGAATGCGTTGAAGTTCCTGTACATCATGGCAGTCATCACGCCGGAGTTCTTCGAGCTCCTGGAAGTCAGAGACATGAAAGCTATGTTCATTATGGGCTGGTGGTACATCTTACTGACGACTGGAGACTTGTGGTGGATGAGTAGAAGGGCAAGGATCGAAGGCCAAGCGATTCGCATCTGGCTGAGACAACGTGGCGGCAACGAGCTTGCGGGTTTGCTGGACGAGATTGAACAGCAATCTGGTTCTGAGGAGGCTGCAACAGCGTGGTTTTTTGAACGAAGACAAGCATAGAGTCCTATCGAACTTATTTCGTCGAGAGTCGCACCTGCGCTTAATTCTGCGGCAGGATCTCTAAAATCCCTCAAAACGCGCCTACCGTTGCAGTTTGTAGACTGCATGCACGTGAGTAGCAAGAGTTCTCAGTCAAGGCTGATTGGGGCCGAAACAACCTGCATCCCACCCGTTCGTATCCTTACAGTCTCATTCCTAAAGCTGCAACTATCAGCTCAGACGTTCACATGAGAGGAAACGACGTGCTGTGTTGGGCGCCGCTCAAAAGGCTTGGAACAAAGCATGAAGCCCTGGATGTCTTGGCTACAACTATCTTGAGCTAGATGATGGTTTCGTAATTTGAGGCAAACTGAGCCAGGTCAGACATTCATAGTTGTGTATTACATGACGACACTTTGAAAACAGGCAAGGAAAGGTTCATGACCTTCAAGTATAGCTCTTTCTGTTAAAGGAACGCGATCTTGCTTCTCTTCTCAAGAGCATTCCAACACATCTCGCCCTTGTTCCCTAGGATGCGCAAAGCTAACGGAATGAACAGGTGCAGTCGAATACAAAGCCAACGCAGGAAACCTCGCGATATTCATACCCAACAATTGCCTTCCTTTTGCTTTCAAGTTGGAAGTTCTCGATTGCCACATCGAACCGGTCCCCGCCGTTACAAATCAATTCAATTGAGGATCGTGCATCGGCCGGCCCTCCCATCATGGGAAGTACCAAGTGCATATCCCAGACGCTCTTGCACTCTTGACGTAGACAGCAAAGATACTTATCATCCCCCCTCGAACTCGAGAGGGGCTATGCAGTTGTCGCAAATCACATGACCGCCATCAACCCGAGCGTAGACACGTCCTATCCCCATCAACATCTTGTCGGTATGCGTAACCTCCTGGCATATGGGTATAGAGAACTTCAGGAGTGGCGATGTCTGTGGTACGTCCGATGAAGAGGTTGCAATATCGAGAGCATGGACAGCGTACGCTAGGGAGCAGAAACACAGAGAGTCGTGCATTGTCCGGCACAGCTGTACGAGCACCTCCTGATCTGAGCTTTGGTAATTGACCGGTAAAGAATGACCGACCTCTGCAACCGCACGTAGGGAGTAGAACCGATCTCGTGGGACGTGGCTCGCTCTGACAGGAAGGTGATGCAAGAGGTGGATTAATTGTCTCCTCACTGGTGGTGTGTATACCTTCTTCAACTCAAATCCTTGGTCGCCCGCCATGAGATGTGCGTATGTCTCCAACATCCTAACCGTGGCCTCTCCTTCTGAAGCGGAGGCTATCGTCTTGTTCATCAGGTAGAAAAGCAAAGCAATGTTTCGAAGCTCCGAACGACCGATTTCAGTATCTTGCCCAAGGATGCGGAAGGATTTCGCCAGAAAGATCTCTTGGCTTATCCAGGCTCGTGTCCAATACGGATTTAACCAGAACGCCTTCCAGCCTATCCGTGTCTGCTTTGATTGTTGTTTCCACCATATTCTCTTTGCATCATTCTCGCTCCGTGCCTCTGCACTTAGCAAAATCATGAACTTGAGGAAGCGGGCTGCATGCTCGTCAACACCTAGCCATGCTATCACACATTTGGCGTGAGCGTATATGTCGCCCATCTGAGCGACTTGCTTATTGCGCTCCGAGACGTTCTGTTGGTCGATGCAGAGGGCATCAATCCAGAAAGCTTCGTGGTGTCCAGAATGTTTGATTCGTGCAACGTCCAGGAAACACTTCAAATTCGATCGGCAGACGAACTCCTTGCCATTTACGAGTATCGTTTGCTGGTCGTTATCGTCTCCCCAAACATAAGACAAGCACTTGTAGACGGCCGTGATATTGCTATGCCAGATCTGACATTGGACAAAACCATCCTTAGATAGATCTGGAAAGATTCGAAGTAATCTTATGGAGCCCAGTGTATCGTCCAAGTCTGAGTACGCAAACATCGAGGCTTCCGATGCCATGTTGGTGTACTGAAGTGTCATGTACAGCTCTTGAGAGGCAAGACAAAAGTAAGAATAAGAGAAACAGTAAAGTTGATGTGAATGAGAGTCCAGGTCTCAGATTCCAAGGACATGATCGACCACACGCTTGTTGATGTTGAGGGTGCTGTCCTGTGTGCAACTTAAAGGAGGTGCGCGTCATTCAGCGATGAGATTGGCTAGATAATGCAAATAAGCAACCAATCAGCTTCGAAAATCTCTCAGCCCTGTTCAGATTGGTGGGAGTGCGTCAATGAAACTGAGTGACAGGAATGCTCTACCAGCCTCGCAGTTTGTATGTTGAACATCTTCTCTTCCCCTTAGCTTTCCTCAATGTTCCCTGAGATCACTGGCTCGGTCTTGATGGGAACCGTGGCGACCTGCTGCAGAAGTAGCCCAACAGGAGCTTCGCAACACGCTGATAGCCATACCTCGAGAACAGAGAAGAGGCTGTCATATCGTTCCTGATGCGCCTCGTCACTGTAGCTCTGTCTTCTAGACCTTGGTGATGCACGCCCGCGTTCCTTCCTTCACATCATGTGAGGGATCGTACCGACCTGGACGCACTGTTTCCCGTTATGTCGTGCGCTCCTCCTCTTTTCCCGCTGTCAAAGCTCTATAATGGCTACAATAGGGTGATAGTCGCCGTTCTGTTTGAGTTTTGCAGAGTCTGGGGGCCTGAAGCTGACCTGCCACTGTTGGTCTTATCACACGATGTCTAGCAGAGTGTCTTTCTTGAGACAATTGTGTCTGTTGATCGTATGGATTGTGCGACAGGGTCCGTAAGCTGACTGCTCACAAGTTTTGGCCGACGGCAACTAGTTGAGCGAACAAACCATTTCGAAGCATTTGACGCTGACTGGAGCTGTGGTCGTGCAAGGTCGTATGTTCTACCGTTAATATTTCCATGTCAAGGTTGCGCCTGCCCTCAACGCTGATCATAGCAAGCGCCTTGCATGCTGTGAGAAAGCAGAGGTCAATAAGCGTTGATGTGAAGGTTGAGGACGGTTCAAAATTGCGAACGAGAACATACTGAAGGTGAAAATAGTACTCAAGACAACGAACCAGACTTACCGTCTCGGGCGATACCAGCGCGAGCACTGCCTCATTCACTGGTTGACTCAAGTTGAACCATGCTCACGGCTCGAGCAACTGACTGCCGAGAAGCATAAGTGAAGGACGTCAGTCAAGGATGGGGATCACAGCCAAGCTGATTCGTCCATTCCCAAGGGCTCAGCATGAGATGGAGTCGGCGCAGAATTGATAGGGCACTGATCCTTACTTCAGACCCGTAGTCATGGCTCCGATCCCGGCCGCACGGCTATAGGCTCGCGGCTGCCCGTATCGGTACATATCGCAGCAGCGTGCCGGAATCGTAAGAGAATTGGTTTCCCCAGATAAACACCCGGAAAAGAAATGGATTTGAGAACTCACGGTTAATGAGGATGGTCTGATTGGTGCTGGTTCCTGGTCCCTGTACATCCCCACGGCGCTCGTGTCTGTACAACACTTGACACCTCCACGAGCCCACTGCGACGGAGACGGCATTCGTTCCCCACTGGCTCGGGGAGCTGCTCTCACATGCTTTCGCGTTACCATTCTGCCAAGCGACGCAGGGCGGACGCGGGTGAGGCACGATTGACCTGCAGATAGGCGCAGCCCTGTCGCATGCCACAGTCGCACGAGCGTGGAACATGGTCAGGACACAGCATCCCAAGTGCTGATGCCCGCTGGGCGCCTCGAATGATAGTGGTGTGTCGCGTGTCGGCATGTGGACAACAGGAACACGGCATTGATACTGCTTCTGGAACACGCTCAGGGACGCTGCACACGACGCGTGAACCCTGACAACAGAGCCTCCACGACAGCGAGGGGCCCTCATGTCTCCGGAATGTCGACCGAAAGTTAGGGACTGGCCCAACGCTACAGCGCAGCTAAACAATGCTTGGCCTAGCCACAGTGACGTGTGGGGACATCTGTATGAGCTTGGTACAACGGCGGCCGCGGCCATATCAGAAGCCAGAAGCCAGAAACCGGTCGGTCGCACGGGTGCTAAACAGGGCTCGATCTGCGCAACCTCACGAAGCATCGAACATGCTGCTAGAGGTAAGCAGACATTTACGGTAATTGAGGCCGCGACGTCACCAATCACCGTGTTCCTGGGCAGAGTACCAACGGGCGCCCAGCTGCTGTGGTTGAGACGTGCATCTTATTTTGACGATTTGTCGACCAATGATAGGCAATTCGAGCCGTGGTCGTTATCGCAACCAACGTAAGGCATTCGCACACGCACAAGATTAACCAGGTCCGGGGTGGCGTTCGCAGTGAATTGGGAGATGGAGCACGCGTCGGGCACACAACGGCAGACACAAAAGGAGGCTAGTGTGCCTATCTTTAATCCGTCTTCGATCGAGCCGCCTATCGCCCAATCAGCGCCGACCAACTTATCAGCGCATTGAAAAGACGTTTACCAAAGATCCCACACCGCCAAGCGCTCCGCCGCAGATGAAACTGAGCTCGTGGTGAGTGCGCGAGCAATGTCGCTGTTGAGCAGCCAATGTCTTGTGCGCGGTTGTTGAGTCGGCGAGAGCTGCCCTCCACACGGCGCTCGACGTGGCAGCCCGCTGTCCTTTTGAGCGCTGCGCCTATCTCAGACTTCTTCAAACGTTTCGCTCACGGCGAGATAAGGCAAGCTAGACAATGACGCAGCACCAGCGATTGAACCGGCAGAAAAAGAACAAAGCTCCAGATGCGAGCTAACGCGAACCCCACGGCGGTCGCGGCTGTGGGTGATGCGCCTCGTTTACTTTGCCTCAAGCGTTGGTCCGTGAACCGGGATAGATAAGAGTAGTACAGGTAGCATCACCCATAATTCATAAAGACCCCGGCGGAGCTGCCGTGATCAGCTATAGGGCTCCGAGTTCTCCCATACGCCTGTATATTACTGGCATTGCTCCAGGTTTAACTGTGCCTTTCCTCTCCCATCAGGCCCTGCCCGACCATTACCCTCCCTTTACCCAAGGCACTTCGACCTCTCCTGACCACACGACGACACACCCGGGGAACAGGTCAACATGTCGTACTCGTGGATTGGGGCTCCGGCCGAGTTCAATGGAACGAACGAGATCACAGGTGGAGACTCATGTAAGTATCCACAGATATTGTTTCCACGCACGTGCCGGGCGTGCACGACATACATTCCTGAGGTTTTGGGGATTTTGACGATCATGTACTGACGTTCACCACAGTGACTGAGAACTTGAACCAATGGTACGATGCTGGTGACCAGGCCTACATTCTCGTGGCCTCTGCCATGGTCATGATCATGATTCCCGGTCTGGCCTTCCTCTATTCTGGTCTCGCGCGCAGAAAGTCCGCTCTGTCCTTGATTTGGGCGTGTATGTTCTCTGCCTCCGTCATCACCTTCCAATGGTACTTCTGGGGTTACTCGCTCGCGTTCGGCCCCTCGACAAACGGCTTCATCGGCAACCTCGACAAGTTTGGTCTCAAGGGCGTGCTTGGTGCTCCCAGCCCGGGTTCTCCTCTGATCCCTGAGCTGCTGTACTCTTTCTACCAGATGCAGTTCTGCGCCGTCACCGCCGCCATTGTCGTCGGTTGCGTTGCTGAGCGTGGTCGTCTCATTCCCATGATGATTTTCATCTGGTTGTGGGCTACCATCGTATACTGCCCCGTCGCATACTGGGCCTGGAACTCGAACGGCTGGTTCTTCGTATGGGGTGGACTTGACTACGCTGGTGGAGGTCCCGTCGAGATCGTTTCCGGTTGCACCGCGCTCGCTTACTCGATGATCCTCGGCCGCCGCCAGGAGAAGATGATGCTTAACTTCCGCCCTCACAACGTCTCGCTCATCACCCTCGGCACCGTTTTCCTGTGGTTCGGATGGTTGGGCTTCAACGGTGGTTCGGCTTTCGGTGCTAACCTCCGTGCTGTCATGGCTTGCTGGAACTCCAACTTGACTGCCATGTTTGCTGCGATGACTTGGGTTATCCTCGATTGGCGTCTTGCTCGCAAGTGGTCGATGGTCGGTTGGTGCTCCGGTGTCATCTCTGGTCTCGTCGCTGCCACTCCCGCCTCTGGTTTCCTGACCCCCTGGGGATCCGTCATCCTTGGCATCACCACTGGTATTGTTTCTAACTTTGCTACCAAGAGTACGTTCTCATTTTGCTTAAGATCTCGATCTACATACTAATGATTCGCAGTCAAGTTCTGGATCCGCATTGACGATTCCCTCGATGTCTTCGCTGAGCACGGCGTCGCTGGAATGTGGGGACTTTTCCTTAACGGTATCTTCGGCGCAGACTACATTATCGGCCTCGACGGTGTCAACAACGGCCTGACCGCTGGCGCCATCACCGGTACCCCCGAAACCATCTACAAGCAGATCGCCTACATCGTCGCCTGCACCGTGTACTCCTTCGTCGTCTCCGCCATCCTCGCCTTCGTCATCAACAAGATCCCTGGCCTGCACCTGCGCGCCTCCGAGGAAGCTGAGCTCCTGGGTATGGATGACGACCAGCTCGGCGAGTTCGCATACGATTACGTCGAGGTCCGCCGTGACTACCTTGCCTGGACACCCGCTAAGGGCGAGCCCATGAACGGCGAGCACAGCGTTCCCCAGGGCGAGCGCCACGGCATCCCCCAGCACAGCGAGATGCTCGAGGGCAAGACACCCAGCGAGCACAGTGGCAACGAGCACACTGGTATCGGTGGTGACCGCCACGCCGTTGCCATGGGGCCTGAGCACGAGAAGACAACTCCTCCTTCGTCTTCGCGCGACTACGCATAGATGCGAGTTCTGCTTTGATTGTTTGAAATTGTTATGTTCAGAGATACCACCTGTGTTCGACTTTTATGGGGATGTAGAGACTATTTGCGATAGAAGAGGATAAACACGTACTTGATGTACGCTTCTTATACATAATTACACACTATTCACCAACCCTTACATCTCTAATCCTCTGAATGTATCTTCGAGTTGTCACCACCGACTAACCAAGCGTCATTCCCCTCTCCTCGACAATCCTGCAACAGCCCTTACCCCTCCCAAGCGTCCTTTCAATACTTCCAAGACCCTTATCTCTGCGATGATCGATCTCTTTCCTTATTCGTCAGATGGCGCCAGCTACGCACCACCACTTCATCCGCCAAGCTAATGCCCCAGGTTCCTTATCTCTGGGCCCGCTCCAGCACGCTTCTGCACCCCAGATCGATATTCGGGCACTAGACTGTCTCTTGGAAAGGCCCGGAAGGAAGTGTTCTGTCGTCATGAGCAAGGGTTCGGTGGATGTATATGTACAACGCTGTCACTCTGCATGGTAGATAAGGAGTACATGGACCGCGGAGGCAGCACGGCATCATCACAGCTGCATTCTCTGCCCTTCGTTTCTCGCCTCTTGGGTTTTACCGTGCGTCACTATCGTGTGTTCATAAAGAGTTGGGGTTGCGTGGTTTTCGATCCCGCTTTGTGAACCGGTCCTTTTCACTGGCTGGCTGTGAAATGGCTTCGAACGCTATCGCGAAAGATGTCATGCAATTACATAGCTGAAAGCACGACACCCATCTAGAGTCTAGTCTCACTTACAGCGCCCAACTTCTGCTGAAGGTTTTAGTGCACTGCGCCCTGCCGTTCCTTCAAGGCATAAGGTATCTCGATGGCTGCAAGTAATTGAGTATTTGCAAGTACTTGAAGATCTCCCAAGTTAAGGTTACGACACAATCAAGAGGAGACACAATGCAGAATTGAAAGTTAAGAGAGTCATGATGTTCTATTGTGATGTCAGGTAACGCCAGTCGCTATGCAATCTATATATGTAAAAAGCAACTGATGGCTACAATGCCCTAGGTGCTTCCAACTCTAAGGGCCTCATGGCCACGTATGCAGCCTACTTCTTAGCAGGATACACGAACTTGCGGTCGCCCATCACATCCCAAAGCTGATTGACAACAGCCTCCTGGTCCTCACGCTTCGCACCACGGACCGGGAAGTAGGTGCGGCCCTCCAAAGTAGGCTCCCAATCACCGGGGTTGGCAGACGCAACGATGCCACCAGCCTCCTCAACGATGAGCCAACCCGCAGCGACATCCCAAACCCAGACACCGCCCTCCCAGAATGCATCGAACATTCCTGCGGCGACGTAGCAGAAGTCGAGAGCTGCAGAGCCGGAAGAGCGGCAGGAGAGGATCATTTCACCACCCGCATCGTCGTGCGTGAGCAGTTTGTTGTGTACGTCTAGGCGCAAGTCCCAGTTCGGGCCCTTGCGCTCGTTGCCCCATTCAATCGCGATGAGGCGCTTCTTCAAACCAGGCATATGAGGGGGGATTGGCGTGAGAGGGAGCTTGTACTTGGACAGCTTTGCGAGCTTCACCTTGAACGTTGGAACGAAGGTCTCGCCCCCCTGCTGCTGTGACAGTTCCATGGGTGTAACAGGCGCCGAAGCCTGGCCTGCAGGCGTGACGGCCAGCTTGCCGAAGAAGTCTGTAATGACCGGGTCCTTATTCCTGCGTTCAAGCGGATCGACAACCTTCCTGCGGGAGACGAAGAGCTCGTTCACAAGAAAGGAACCATGGGTCTTGATGCCAGTGAAGAGCTTGCCTAGGTTGGGGCTATAGACAAGGCCGACGATTGGTTTCTTCTCGAGCGCCAGAGACAAGGAGATGGCGTGGTTGTGGAAGCCGCGCGTGAAGTTGAGTGTACCGTCAATGGGATCGACGATGAAGGTCGGACCATCCACCAATTTCTGACCGGCCTTGTGAGTCTCCTCACCAAGGAATGCGAAATCCGGAAACTCCTTCTCGAGGCGGGCTTTGACGATAGCTTCGATGCCCTTATCGTACGCAGAGACCAGGTCGGACGTGTTGTTCTTGGACCCGGCCTGGGCAAGAACATCATGCTCGGCATTCACCATGATGATACCAGCCTGCTCAGCGAGCTCGATGAACACATCTTCTACCTTGTGGAGAGTGTCTTCGGTCAAGTCGTACTTGGCGAGAAGATTTTGAAACTCTCCAGGCGTGCGAGAAGGAGATGTGTTGGCAGAAGTGTTCGAAGAAGCACCAGAGTGATCGGGGCTGCTGTCAGAGTCGACATTCTCGTGCGGATTGGAGCGGATAGGTGTAGTTGGAGCCATGGTAGATCGGTGCAGTTTTTGGTGTGATTGGGTGAGTACTGATAGGCGAACTTTGCTTCTAAAGCGTTCGTGTGTTGCGGTGAAAGAGCGTTGATGCGATTGTGTGATCGAGCGCCGTGGCTGAAGGTGGTAATGGGATTGTGGTGTCTGCCTGTTTGGGCACAATTTTGGGTTGTTTATATAAGCTTGAAACCCATCTCGAAGTCGCAGTGAATACACAGTGGGTCCGTTGCTGTGCAGTGACCGTGTCTGCCAAGACTGATTGGAAGGACGTTGGCGAGGCAATTCGAGACTCACGGTGAAAGCCCTTCGTGAGGTGAAAGACAACGACAATGCCACACCAGGAGGACGCGGTGTAGATGGCATTGTGCTTATCTTCTCTTGGACTGATCGCGAAAACAATACGAAAGACGCGATTTCCTTGTGACAGCCGCTTGTCGCGAACTAATGCGGCACGCACTCGCCTCGTTTGAAACGTGCGCAGCCGAAGGGGCATTGACCCTGGATCCTTGCGAAGACTACATGCAAATTGAAAGAACTCTAAAGCTTGACATGCCGCGTTTCGTGAGAGGGTTGGCCAGAAGCTGTCACCGCCTCGATGAGCCGAGTGCCTGACCGGCAATCGGAGGTGAAGGCAAGCTCTGGATCTCTGAGGTCGAATAGCAGATAAGTGCAATCCAGCGAGAGCGCTCGATGACCTTTGTATAGCATGACCCTGATTGCTTTGCGCCTTGATTCATCCACGCGCCATTGTCAGATGTTCGAACACCCACCAGCGAGTGACCGAAGGCAAGCTGTTTGGGCTCGGAGCTGTTCAGGTGGCTTCGAACTTGACGTCCGCCAGTCCGATTCGCTCCGATTGTCTGGCCGGGCCGCGCAACGTCGAGCTCAACGGTGGGCGTCCCTTTTGTGTTGCGCTAATGTCCCCAAACAACTGCTGGTCTGATATGCTTCGAACGTCTGCGTTAAGACGGCAAGAGAGGCAAAAGCATTGGAAAGCAGTGAGAGAGAAGCAGAGCAGATCAGTCCGTGCGTCTCGGCTGTCCTTGCCTCGCCCGACGTCACTGCTGTTTCCATAGCCATCACAACAACAATGAACGAAGAATGCCAGCAATGCGTTCAGAGTGACTGCTGATGGAGTATGCAGCATGACAATCTTACAACATGCACCAACAGAGGTCCGACAGGAGCGTCAACGCCGAGCTCGTGCTGTCCGGCGTGGATTAGCAGACATCACACCGAGTAACTCGGGGCTTCAGGAACAGTCCCCCTTCTTTACAAAACTCCCTGCAGAAATTCGATTTCTGATATTCCAGCTCTTGTTGAGCCAAACCCATGATCACAACCGCCCTATCAACATCCACTCCATTTCGCCACTCTACCGCCCTGGGCACACCTACCGTACAAAGGTCCACACAGCGTTACTGCTCACATGTCGCCTTGTCTACTATGAGGCGCGTTCAATCCCTATACGAAGTGCAACCCATCACTTCCGGCATCTTGGAAGCACCTCCTGGCTCTATGAAGGCGATGTCTGGCTCCACCACATGACCAAGCAGCGCGGCGCAGATGTATACCACTTGCACGATAACCTGGTAGCTTTAAATCGCAAGAACTTCACTAAATTCTTTCTGCCGCATTTACACTGGAAGAGGGTCACATGGACGATATGCGCCTACCTCTGGCCACCAATCTTAGCCGGCTATCGCGAGATCGATCGACTGGCAGAGACGCTTGCTGGCATCGAGTTGCCGCCGTCGTGCCAGGAAGTGAACCTTGAGTTTGAGATTCGAGAAGACGTGCCCGAGTTCCGCGAGAGCCTACAACAACAGGCAGAGCTATGTCAGAAGATCGGTATGGCAGCTGGTGAGAGCAATCACGGTCAGCCCGCAGGCTTGAGAAAAGGTGATGGCTCAGTACTGCACTTTAATGCAGTCAACTCGAAACGATATACGTGGATAGGCAGTGGCCAAGCTCGATGGGGAACAAGTGCTCTTATCAGAGAAAAAGAGACTGTCAAGTATCGCACCATTAGGCTATGTTGGAGAGGGAAAGTGCCACGAAGGGAGTATATGAGCTACGATCACATGAATTGTTTAGATCTGAGCAACTGTGAGGAGGTCATAGGCATCGAGGATGATAGCTCTGATAAACAAGCATAGGAATATCAAGGTCTCGGTACCAAATGACATAATCAACATTCAGTCTCAGTATGATGCTGCAATACGATCTAGTACTCGTACTGTACGTGAGCGTGCCTTGTTCGTTACACGTGGTCCTTTCCTTAACTGAATGCTAATCGGACCACTGCTCTTACCTCGCCTCGTCACTGCTTGCCATCCACTATAGCTTAGCGTGGAACGGTAAACAAGACATCTCGTTCTGCCAATTCACTGCAGCTCGCTACCAACACAACAGCATCCGTCACCCATGACTACTATCCACGTTTATTAGTTTACGCAAATACCTAGCACTCGCAGTACACATCATCAGTGTATGCCACGCATTGCATCCCTATACCCTGCTAATCAACCTTCGTCACATCCGTCCAGCAACCGCCATCGAAGGATCGGTCGCAACTCTTACCTAGATCCACCCAAACAGACACGCTCCAGATACTCTCTGAGATTCTCTAGTCGACCTCGCACTCTTGCGCAGAGCAATCGTACACCACGCAAGCCTTCCGTTTTTGGTCGACGCTCCCAGACGTCATACCGATCTTCAACTAGCAGTTGGAGACAAAAGTTCGGCTTTCGCTCCCAGTCATACCAACCAACTTCACAGCCGCTGTCTCTCGAGGAGAAGCTTCGTGTCGCAGCTGACCGCATTCGACGCTTCGAACGGCAGACTATACCACAAGTTCGGCCTCAGATCAAGACCAGAACGAAGAACAAGCGGCATACAAGGATACGCACAAGCAGAGCTTCGAAGCGCCACGCATCCGTACGCAAACGAGACGAACTCCAAAGCCGACTGAACACATTTGCTTCCGGCAAGACCTAAGCTGCTAATAGGTACGGGCGAAGTACTACTTTTAATGAGCATCGCACCTGTTGCGGTTGGCTTGCAACCTGCTACGGGCGGTGGAAGAACAAAACCTAAATCTTACCGCGGCATCTCTAAATCGGAAGACGCCTTCCTCGCAGCGCGAGCGTACGAGAAGGCTTGCGAAAAGCAACGCCAGGAGGAGCAACTAAAACTACTGGTCAAGCAGAAGCGCAAGCGAACCAAGCAGGAAAACAAGGCAGCCAAAGCCAAAGCCAAAGCGCAAGTCGACGGCCACACTCTTGAGCCGAAGAAGGGCAAAGGTCGCAGATTGGCAACCTTTGTCAAAGTAAAGGTCTTCCGTCGTAAATCTTGATTGCATGCCTTGCGCGGCAACAGAGTCTTGCTCAACAATTACGACCGGAAGTGCTTGCTTATCCTCGTCGAGTAGTGCTCCGGGATCGAGGGCCAACAGTCGTAACAAGAGCAGCCAATCTCTCACGCTCGAAGAGCAGGGGAGTATCAAACAAGAAGGATAGGTTCTTGAGGGAGAGCACCAGGAGCGGAAAGCACATCGCAAGGAGAAGCGTGCTGAGTACAGAGCCAAAGCCGAGGAATTGATCAACAAAGTCAGACCCAGGCTTGCTTGCAGACTAGCTCCTTCTTGAACGCCACCGCCTGTCTCTTTCAGCCGTATGCACTGCTCATCCCGGTTTCCCATCGAAGAGAAGCGGTAGCTCACGTAAGCCCGTTAGTCTTGAGCAGAAGAGGCGTACGGAAAGGCGAAAACCTCGAGTCAAGGCACGTCAGGAAAGGGAAGCACCCCGCGAAGAACAGCGAGTAAATCCCAGAGGAGCATTTGGGCGTCTGTTCAGCAGAGTCAAAGTCAAAGTTGCTCGCTGGCCTACCTAATGGGTAGCGTCCGGTTCGCCAGTGAAGTCGCCGCTCCACGAGAGCCTGATATCAGCCGCTGGCCGGGAGTATATGTACATCCTGGAGAGTTCAAGCCCACGACAGCCAACGTTGAAGAAGACGGTGAAGCGTGGCTTCGATACCGGGATCGATACAGAAGGCTACAAGCGCACCGTCGTCTACCCAAGCAACAACGAAGACAGAGGCAGCAAGAGAAGCTGTTCGTTTCAGATGGACACTGCAAATTTTGCAAATGCGCCTACTGCTGAGCACGAAGGAACGTACACGGTACATCAGACCATCACCTGCCACTATACCGTCTATGCACCTACAACCGTCCACGTGAACCCTGAACCTAACAGACCGAGGGTCACCACCGAGACCTCTTCTGCGGCTTCAGCGAAGAGCTCGTCACGAACAGTTGTCTCTCGAGTCTCGTGCGAGCCTTCTGTCGGCAAACTCGACCTCGAGGCAGAAACCACAACAAGACCGGAAGGTAAAAGACAAGCCATACTCCAGTGGCTCATTCTCAAGTTGGTGTTGTTACTGGGGAAGGTGTCCCACTGAGTGCTTGTGTGCTTTGACGCTGAGGGTTGAGGTGAACATAAGGAGTATCGAAGTGTGTCGCTGTTGAAGCACCGGAAGTGAGCACGGACGTCCGCAATTGTTCGTTGCAGCGCGACGTGCAGCTCCGCAGACGTCACACGATGCTTGCCAACAACACGCGCAACGCTTTCGTTGCCGTCTCAAGAAGGCCGTACGTCTGCCAATCATGCTTGCGCCGGGCTAAACAGCTGCCATTGGCCTCAGGACACGCTCGTACACGATCCTCTGCCAGAAGCCTACAAACCGCCCGCCAACCGCCAGCGCAAGACGACACACCCTTCCGCAAAGCTCTCAAAGATGCCGCCAAACAACAGAAGAAAGCGTCAAAGGGGGGCAAAAAGCCGAAGAAGACTGCCGATCCTCGACTGGACAAATGGGAGTTGACAGTAGGCGTTGAGATACACGCAGAGCTGAACACGGCGCGGAAGCTCTTCTCGAGTGCTGCAACGTCTGTCAGCGAGTCGCCCAACACGCATGTCTCCCTCTTCGACACGGCCTTCCCCGGCAGCCAACCTCAGTTCCAAATTGAAACCCTCGTGCCTGCCCTTCGCGCCGCCTTAGCGTTCGATTGCACAATACAACCGAGGAGCAGCTTCGACCGCAAGCACTACTTCTACCAGGACCAGCCCAACGGCTACCAGATCACCCAATACTACGAGCCCTTCGCGACCGACGGACACATCACACTCTATGCCCATGACTTCCCTGCCGGTTCTGCACCGGAAGACTGCCCCATCACAATCGGCATTAAGCAGGTACAGATGGAGCAGGACACAGCCAAGACCGTGCAGCAGCCACCTTCAACACACCTCCTCGACTTCAACCGCGTCTCGCACCCGCTGATTGAAATCATCACGCTTCCTCACATCCACGATCCTCTCGTCGCCGCTGCTTGCGTCCGCAAGATCCAAACAATACTCAAGACTGTGGACGCGTGCACTGCAGGTATGGAGATGGGTGGATTGCGTGCTGACATCAACGTGTCGATCCGCGAGCGAGGCCGAACAACGAGCGAAGGCGGTCTATCTTACTCTGGCGTCACCGGTCTCGGACAACGAACGGAGATCAAGAACTTGGCGAGCGTCAAGGCTGTCGAAGATGCCATCATAGCGGAGCGCGACCGCCAGATTGAGCTTCTCGAAAGTGGTGGTGCCGTCGAGGGCGAGACCCGCGGCTGGACCGTGGGCAGCAAGACCACAAAACGGCTGCGTGGTAAGGAGGGTGAAATCGACTATCGATACATGCCCGACCCAGATATTCCACCCGTCTTTATCGCTCAGGTGAGTACCAATGAATGCACATCAAGGGTCAGGCTAACTTGAAGCAGGACCTCGTCGATCATCTCCGGAAAAACTTGCCTGTGCTTCCCGACCGAACTGTCGAAGTACTGGTAGGAAGGTACGGTTTGTCCACCAAGGATGCTGGCACACTTCTGTCTTTCGACAACGGTGATCGTCTGGAGTACTTCTTCGAGGTTACCAACCAGCTTGCAAGGGCAAGGAACATCAAGCCTAGTGATGCCGAGTTTCCTGCTCTCGGCAAGGCGGTGGGCAACTGGTATGTCAATACTAGCGTGCTACATGCAGACACTGACACCACAATAGGGTTCTTATGGAGCTGGGTAGCCTCTACAAAGATGAAGAGTGGTCTGAATCGCGCGTACCTCCCGAAGTCATTGTTACAATCATCGACAAACTGCTACAGAAGCAGATCACGTCACGGTCCGCCAAAAGATTACTAGCCGTGAAATTCGAAGGCGAGGAGCGGCACGTCGAGCGTCTCATTGAAGACTTTAACATGGTACTAAGACCCCTGTCACCCCGAGAGTACAGGGATTCTGCCCAGATACTGCTCGATGAGAAACCGGATATGGTCCGCGACATTGTGGAGAAAGGACAGGAGAAGAAGATCAAATGGTTCGTTGGGCAAATGATGGCCAGAAGTCCAGAGGGTGCGGTGGAGGCCGATGTTGCGGAGCAGACGATCAAGGAGCTTTTACCAAAGGCCAAGTAACCTAGATGGTGGATATAAATCCCATTCATATCTCCGTGGTTCCGAGTGCCGCGTCCTGAATGACGCCTGACGTTGCAGAGGGGTTGTCAAGACCCTGGATATGGTGAACTCTGGATGCACCGCAGCTTTACCATGGGACCGAGAGGGGCGTTCAAAGCAATCGGACGAACAACCGGACCCCCTGGTAGGTACGTGAGCTTCAGCAGTATGGGATGGCTATTGCGTTCGCTCCTGCACTGTTTCTATGCAGACCTGACATCTCGCACCCACAGCGCCAGTACCTCTTTCTTCTATACGCACGATATTCCCTCGTCATCTTCGCCGTTCAGCGCCCTGAACTATTTAGCTCTCTCTTTTGTCCACAAGTCTTAGATCCAGTTCTACAGCTATGAAGAAGCATCTTCAGTCGTGGAAATGGAAATGGAACCAAACGCTTCGTAAACGAGATGGGAGGGAGGTTCTTGATATGTCAAAGGCGGAGCGGGAGAGGCGGGAGGAAGGGGAAGAAGAGCAGCAAGCGCACGGAAATGAACATTCTGAGGATATTGCAACTTCCACTGGTGACAGGGCAGACTACGGCAGAGCGAACGTCCATTCTAGTCCATGGGGCAGCGATGATGAGAGCCAAGAGCAGCAGACGCGATCCACAGAAGAGTGCCTGGCGACCGAGACAAATGCCTCTGCTGAGCCTACGCTGGCGGACGATGGAATTTCTGTCCGCGATTTTGCGCTCGAAGCAGCAAAGCAGGCACGAGGAGAGACCACCGATATCGCACGAGCAGCCATGAGTCCCGCACAAGCTGCGGCTGTGCTGGAGAAGCAACGGAGGAGGGCGGAACGCAATATCAATGATGGTGTTCTGTGCCTGTTCGAATACTTTCTCAGTAACGAACAGCAGGAGGATATACAGCAATACATCGAGTCCTGGGCGGAAGAGTATAGAAAGGTTGCACGGGAGATAATTCGGGTGAGAAAGAATGAACGAGGTGACTCAAGTGGGAAGGCGAGGAAAGAAGTCAGTCTGGAAGCATTCTGTCACCAAGACAGAGACGGGATATGGCTTGATCTGGTACTTGGGGGTTTCGCCAAAGGCAAGAGCGAGAGCGATGGGGTGACATATTTGAAAAGAGCTAAGATTCCACCGACGAAGAAGGGTGCTGCAAATGAACAAGAAACAGACGCGGGTGTGCGTTTGCGAGCGCCAAAGGCCCAAGTCGACACACCGAGAGCCACACGCATTGAGCCAGGACAGAATTTGAGAGTCCAAAGACTGCGCCGGACGAAAAGACAACATGCTTTCGACGACAGCCAGTTGATCCCACCCCACCAGCGCATCACCGGATTCCACGATTTCGCCGCCTTGCCCCAGCGCGACATCGATACCTTACATAACACTCCAGTGGACCAGATGAATTGGAGAGAAAAAATCACGTATCACGCCAGCCTGCCCACGTACGGCGGGAGAGACGACGGGGAGGCGGTACTTCACAAAAGAACAGAGAAGTGGGTGAAGTGGGCGCCATTGTCGCCTTCAAAGGGGGTGGATCTCCTGGCTGCGCTGGACAAGAGGACTTTGGGAGATGTGAGTGTGAGAGAGTTGTATCAGACGGGTGGGAAGAGCGCAGAGGCCTCGAGGACGAGGGTAATGGATAATGATCCGGATGGGGTTGAGAGGATTGATTGGGCGGTGCGGAGGGCTGATGAGAGACGAGCGGGTGGGTGAGTAGGTGAAGATTAAGAAAGTGGCAACAAGGTTGGATCGATATCAGTTAGTTACTTGGATTCTCTACATGGACTTTACTACTGAAGTGAGTAGGGTGCACTGAATGCCTCCAGGCTTTTCTATTACGTGCCAGGTCGACCATGTCCATCCCGTCTCGATTATCCCGACAAACTATTGAACACCTATACCCGGAGTGGATAGCGGTATCAGCCGAAAGTTTTCCCAAGTTGCCATATTTGGGTGTCGTGGACCCTTTTTGATGCCTGGCATGAGGACCAAGGTTGTTCAAAACCACAGTTCAGTCCATGGGCGTGCGATCCACCTCAACATATCCCTGCCATGGGAGAACGCAGAAGTCAAAAAGGGTTCAGACGGTCGGCTGATCAATGGCCGGAAGAGCACATTTGAGTATGAGCCATGTTGTCAATGTACTACCTTCATCCCTACTCGCGCCTTTGGCGTTTTTGAGTCTTTACAGATCTTCTTTTTGCTCGTTGCTCATACTGCTATCATTTCCCTCCTCGATCATAGCATTTAGCACAAGCTTTTTTCGTTTCTTACCTTTCCGAGCTGACCCTGGAGGTTTTCAACGATTTTTCATCTGGGCCGGCTTCGCGATTTCCGCGAACATGAAGCGGTTTCAGTCGTTCAAGAAGAGTCTTAGGCGCACCTTCAGCAGGAAAAAGCACTCTGAGGACCTTTCGGCTCCTCCACTGACCAAAGAGCCAGCCGATGTTCCTCTTCCAGAAGACGACATATCCGCTGAAGACAAGTCCTTTGAAATTGATTCCGTAGAGACCAAAAAGTCTGATCTGAATGGACCAGAGCAGGACATTGGATACACGGGATATCACGCCCTACGCGGTCGTGGTTCTCAGAGACGAAGGGAGAACCTACACCGGTTGCAGACGTCCATCGAGGCCGGAATCTCTCTTCGTCGCGCTCAGGCCATTGTCAGAGGTGAGCCGCGAACCAGCCTTGAGGACCTTCAAGTGTACGGTAGGAGATACACTCAGAGTACGCCAAATCTGGCCATTAACACTTCAGTAAATAGACTGAACGCCTCCAGAAGTACCCTTCAACAAGTTCGCAGATCGAGAACCGTCGCGGCTGACAACCGGACTCGATTGCCGGATGTCCCGCTGAGCCCAGCAGGTGTCGATGCACTGGATACCTCCAGGTGGGCGGTTGATACCAGGCGAGGGACGATTTGGGGTTCCCTCACAAGACCTCTTCGTCAGCGATTCCGGAGCTTATGCGGTCGACGTCAAAGGAGTCCTTCACCACCGCGGCTACCGATACGAAGAGAGTGGCTGACTCAACCAGCGGCTCAACCTACTGACGATATCTCAGCCATGCCATCGCGAGAAGAGATTACGAGACGTGTATCGAGGACTGCAGCCGCGCAGAGACGGCAAGTGAGGTCAAATCATAGGGACAACAGGATGGTCTCAAGTGCTGAGGACCTCCCGGCTGTGCTCTTGCGGGCTCGGTCCTCAAATTTTCGTTCAAGACCTGCTGCTGCGCAGGTACCGCAAGTCCAGCTGTTAAATAAAGACAAACAAGTGATTAGGAGTGCTGAAGACCTCCCGGTAGCACTGTCACGGGCGGGATATGCGAGCAATAGACTTGCTAGAGCAACTGCAACTGTCAGGCTTACTGAGAAGGGCAAGAGGGCATTTGGAAATATCGAAGACCTCCAGGCTGCCTTTTCGATGGCAGATCCCAGGCCGAAGATAACAGGTTCCCGGGAACAAGCAATGGCCCAGCTTGAGAGCACTGGGGAAACTGTGGATGGAGATGAGGACATTGAAACCCTCCTTGCTGCGCATGAGAGATTAGCAGCACATGCCCTAGGATTGTCAAAGCCGCATACTGAGGAGCCGGAGCAAGTACAATCTGCAAATGCACCACATGACGGCATAGAAGAGGGTGCTGAGGGCGTCCTGGCTTGCTTTAAGCTCAGTCGAAAGAACAATGAGCAAACGACAATCGCCGCTCAACCTATAGCCTCAGAATCGCTTGAAGACCTCCTGCTTCGCACATCCGGGGTCGAAGAACAAGAAATCCCCATGACCAATGGTGAGGAGACAGATATACCGCTCCCCACTACACCGACCGATGTGGGTAGTCCACCACCCAACGAATGGCTCAATACTTCGCTACGCCGCTTGAGACTAGGCGATCTCGACGGCAGGACGACACGAGACCGGGCTGTTGTGGCGAGCGTGCTAATGGACTTGCAGCGAGATGGCGAGGAGCTGAGGGCCTCCAGGGTGATTCAACACAGCTCAGTGATCGCAGATTGGCCATCGGTTCAGGATTTTGGTGGTACATTCGAGGATCTGCAGAGGAGGGCAAGCAGCATCAGTCTTCGGCATCGAAACAGTCTTCAGTGGCGCGAAGAGATGCTGAATGTACCGAATAGCTCCACGATTGAGGTGGACACAGGTATGAGGAGACTGCGCGTCCGTTCTCGGAGAGAGATTGCAGCTTCGAGCGCTGCAAGTTCAACCAATGAGGGCCGGATGCAGGAAGCACTGAATGCCTCCAGCCCTCGACTTGAATCAGACACAGGTCGATTACGTGTGCGCTTTCGCAGAACTGAGGCTACAGTTGTGAACGGCACAGCTTCGTCGAATCATGCTGAGGCGGAGGGAGCAGTGAATGCCTCCAGCCCTCAAGTTGGCGCTGTCAGAGGTCGACTTGCTCTGCGTTCGAGGCGTGAGATTAGAGAGACGGGTAATACGAGGTCGTTGGGACTAGGTCACGAAGTGGATAGGCGGGACACCTCCAGGCCTCAGGTTAACTCTACGCCAGAGCGGGAGAGCGCCAGTGCCTTGACGATCTCACTTTCGGTTGGCGGGACGGTGGATGGTCAGGAGGCTGACCATAGCGAGGGTGGTGGCGATCTCCAGGCTTATGGTCAGCAAGCGCGTTCAAAAGGGAAAGGACAGAGCAGCTGAAGGTTACTGAGCTTCGAGTGTAAGAGCGCAACGTTAGATACCCACATGGTTCTGATTTTTAGTCTGCAAACAAGGTCTTCTTCAAGTACTTGCACCAGGCAAAGCGTGTGACGAAGACCGTGGATGGTCATAGCGATCAGAACCGTCAACTCGAGTCGGCTTTTACGGTCGCAGGCGTGGATAGACGGGACGATGTTAGCATTCAGGATAACAGCGACAGCATCACGACATCACTTCAGCGATAAAGATCCATTGTAGCAGAGCCACAACCACTCAGGGAGTGCAGACTTGGAGTCTGGGAGGTTTGTTCAGGTAATGGATGTATTCGCTATGAATCACCATTCCTCAGCCACCACGCTGCAAGAGTCGACGCAGGCCTATCGGCGCCGCGGACCCTATGTCCTCCACTAATCGTCATGAAATGCTTTTATCCGTATCCATCCAGACGCCGTGAAGTCATGCGTGTTGTTCATCCCAACCAGTTGAGTTCCATCCAGCCGTTGATAGTGATGCGCTTATGCGACGAGCTGGACAACACCGCCGGCCTCCTTGATCTTCTTCTCGGCCTCAGCGGAGAAGTAGCGGGCACGGACGACGATGGGGACCTCAGGGAGGCGGCCCTTGCCGAGGACCTTGGAGTAGCCGAAGTCGAGGAGGTTGAGGACGGGGGCCTTGTCGCCCTTCTTGGCAAGGTACTCCTCGCGCTTCTCAGCGGGGACGAGGGACCAGAGCTTGTCGAGGTTGATGACGGGCTTCCAGAAGTGGTTCTGCTGCTTGTGGACTGCGGATAATATGAGCGGATGCAGATGCGTGTCGGATGTGCGCGTTACTTACAGTACCTCATACCAACCTTACCGAAGTAACCAGGGTGGTACTTGTCGATGTTGGTCCTGTGGTGGTGCTGACCACCAGCCATACCACGACCACCGGGATGCTTCCTGTGCTTTCCGACACGTCCGTGACCGGCGGAGACGTGACCGCGGTGCTTGCGGGTGTTGCTCAATCTGAAGGCATGTTAGAGGACGTTGCGATGAGTGCGCGCGGCGGTGCTGACCTGGTGGGCATGTTGACGGCTGTTGAGTTAGTATCGTGAACAACGGACGGCTGCGCAGCTGGAAGTTTTGCTAGGTTCAAATTCGAAGTGGGCGCTAACGCCGGGGGAGATGTTGTTCCGGTGGCCCGTGCCCACGTTCCGGGTTATGGTGGATCCCTGCATTGTCGAACTTCACATGTGAACTGGCAGAACTTCAAACGTTGTATCTCGTTAGCTCTATTATCGTCATAGGGTATCTTGTGCATTAGGACCGAAACTTCCTGCGCAAGCCTCAGGTCGTGAGTGTCTCCTGCAGTCACCGCTTCAACCCATGGCGACCACCAACTCCGCTCCCATCCACAACACTTTCACGCTGTTTAGAACAGTGCGCCTCCGAGAAGAGCACCACCAAGGAATCCAGCAGCGATCGGCAATCCAGCACCACCACCTGAAAACATTAGCTACGTCTCGAAATTGAAGAGGTGAGGTCACTTACCATAACCGTAGCCGTAGGGTCTAGCGTACGGCGCCGCTGGACGCATGTATCGTACGTTGGAATTGTAGCCTCCATAAGGGTTGCCGTACGGGTTGTAGCCATACGCTCCTCGCGGCGCATACCCGCTGGGAGGTGTGACGTAGACGTCCCGGCCCTGTCTATCCTTGCACAGGAACTGAGGTTCACCAGTCTCCATAGCGCGCATGAGGGCTTGACGTGCGCGGAGATGGGCCTGGTAGGCTTGACGCTCCTCCTCTGCACGACGAGCACGCTGCCGTTCGCGCTCTGTGTGCGTTGACCCGGTGACTTTGTCTTTGAGCTTGCGGGAGAACTTGTGGAAGCCTGTGAGCTCTGGCTCAGCGCTCTTGCCTCGTCCAGCATTGCCAGGTCGCGGTGGGAGCTCATGGTCGTCGTCTGAGTCTTCGGCAGCCATGTCCTCCAGCGTAAGACTGCGCTTCATGTGACTGTGCTTCTTGCGCTCCTCCGGGCTCAGCGTACTTAGGTACTGCTCGTCGTCATACGGGTGCGTCCATATCGATCGCGGCGGAGTGGCCTTGGTGTCTACGAAGAACTGGTGGTGCGACTCGGGGTCGAAAGTGCGTACCCAGCCCTCAGGTAGCGGCCGTAGCTCGTCCTCCATTGACCGTCGCCGTTCCATGGGAATGCCATTGCGCTCTGTGCGCGCGCCGGGAATATCGCTGGAGACACGAGTCATACCTGGCGTGGGCTCTGTCGACGAGCTACCAGTGGCGCTTTCGTATGACGGCGGAGGCTCGTGTGGGTGCTGTGTGCCCGACATGCTGGGTCGACGGTGGGATTTTTGTGAGGGGGTTTAGGAAAAGTGTTTGATCCGAAGTCTCAGTCGTGTCAGATAGCAGGCTCAATAATCCGAATGTGAGGCTGCACTTGTAAGCCAAGAGAGTCGCTGCTGCTTGTTCGACTATATGTATGCGCTCATCGTGGCGTCAGCTCCCCACGTCTAGCGTGAACTCCGGGGAAGCTGCGCCTGCAGGTGGCTGTGCGGCAGTCTGGCACCGCAGAAGCGTCCAGTCGTCTTAGAACTTTGCATCTTCCATCTTCTTCTGTTTGCCATCAATTTCGACGCCGTAGCTGCCCATTGCAGAGGGGATGGCGAGTTGCTGTCCGTCATAGGCAACTGGAAGCGTGGATGCTTCAGCCTCCCAAGGTCCGCACTCCCAACCTGGCGAGGGCGAAGACAGCGTCCTACGGTACCGCTCTCTGCCTTCAAACGGCGCGCCCAGGTCTTCGATTTGTACTTTCTTGCCACGCGCGCCTGTTGTACAAGGGTGCCTTTAGGACTTTAAAGGGCATGTCTCAAAGGTCTCGAGATCCGGTCTCAAGGACTAGCGACACTGCCGGCAGCCGAAGGTCTTGTGCTCAGTACCAGCTGAATGCGACTTCGATTTCACCAGCGACTCCGACGTTCGGTCAGCACAGATAAGTCCAAGTGTCGCAAACAGCCAGCAGTCATCTTTGCTGCATCTTGGTTCTGCTGCGGGGCCTCGTCGGTTGAGCTGCGCTTGCTGTGGGAACGGGAATGTCCCCAGGCCCTTTCGAACAGTCGTCAGCCGTGATGCCCAAAGAACCCGTCAAGACGGTTGTAGTGAACATATGATACTCTACTTTGTTTGGCAACCACAGCTCGAGCTCCCAGATCCGCTGGTGGACGACCTCCGGGCTTTCCTTTCCTATAGGTCACGGATCGTGCGCACCTGAGCAGGTTGACATGACTTCAAAAGGCAAAGTGAACAAACCAACCACCGAGCAGTCTCTTCTTATGCCTCCTAGACCCAGTCCACTCATCACAGTCGACTTCAAATGCGACTGCTGTAGACACATCATGCTAACGCGCCTTCAGGGTCTAAGGGTCGGTGATAAAATCTACCAGTAGTGGTCGAGCAACTGCAATCTCAGCGGCCCGTACCGCCCACGATGTACTGTGCCACCTCTTTAGCAGCTCCCGGTGAGCGGACTTTGGTATCAAGGTATCACCGTTTCAGATACGAGAAACTACTTGTGCCACCTGTCGTAAAAGTACCTGCATTTCTTCGATCTTCCTAGGTAACGTGGGCGCTTCTGCAGACCCTGGACCATCGCGCATGAACTCAATGTCTCAACTCTTTGGGTGGACCTGCCAGATGAGAACGTCAAAGGCGCCTCTCACATGCAGCATGAACTCCGACTCTTTCCAGAGCACCCAATTTATCGAGTATATAGGTCCAGCGTACGCGGCATGGAGTTCCTCCCACAGCAACGCCATTCCTCGGTTCATTCCGCCGGCACGACCATAACAGAGCAGCCTCCTCGCCCAACCCACATCGATTGCCTGAGATCTTGTCTCTCGTCAGTCACTCCTTCGTTTGCAAGATGGCAAAGCTGTCTTTGCTGCTGGCTGTCAGTCAGCTCACACTCGTTTACGGCTTTCCAGCTAGGGATGTCAAGCGACAACCTGGAGTGGTCGAAGAACGTGCTATAACCATTTCTACAAACCTGGAAGCCACCACCAGTTACAGCACGGCAATTGAGACACTACAGACGGCGACTGTGACAACCCGCCCATCGCTCACAGGGGTGTGTATCACTCGCAATATACTCGAACGTGCCGAAAGCTAATTCTTGCAAAGTCCATTATTACTGCTCTTCCAACAAATGGAGGTCTTACAAGAGATCCCGCTGATCCGCCTGGCATCACAAGAACAGTCGATCCTTTGTCTCCCAAAGAAACACCGCTTGCACCAGGACCTACGTCGCAAGCTGGGCAGCCCGCTCAGAATATCTTTGTGCCTCTGTCCCTGGCTACGCAAGTACCTGCACCATCAATACCGTTCCGCGGGGATCATCCCGTTCCAAAGGCAAACATCATCGATAACAACACGCCTCTCCAGACCAACAAGTTCTACGCCAATTTCTTCCTTGATAGCCAGCAACAGTCAGTATGGACGCATCCATACTCTTTGTCCTGGGCGAAGGGTCGGGGAGATTCCTATGGCATGGCTATCAGCCACACGGAGCGCAGCCAATTCTCTTTCGGTCCAGACAGTCAGAAACCACAGTACTTTATTTCGCCGATCGGGATTCAGAACATCGCACTTTCTTCGGCAGATTTGAGGGAAAACACAATCATGAGCGTCGAGGACTTGAAGGCATTCTCTGCGTATATTAATTTTGCTCCTTCCGCAGGCAAGAAAACTGTCATGACTGTGCCCGTGGTACAAGGCATGGGCTTCATCACGGCAGTCTACGATGATACCCAGCCCATTCTGAGCAGTGGCGTCTTTTTCCGCGGCCTCCAGTACAATGGGTCGATTCAAGATGCGAACATCACCTTCAAGTATCGCTGCCAGCTCGAAGACGGCTCTCAGTGGCTCATCTATGTCACACCGGTTCAGGCAGACGGCATCCCGCCCATGACCTTGCAATCAGCTGGCACTATCTCTGGCCCAAATGCTTTCAAGGGTTTGATACAAGTCACTAAGAACCCGAGCGCTCAACAGGGCGAGCGTTACTTTGATGGCAGCGCAGGTGTATATGCTACTGAAACCACAGTTACTGGAAATGTCGACGGCTCTGCTGGAAGTTACACCTTGTCTTGGACCAAGGCGGGTGTAATCGGTCGGCCTCTGATCATGTATGCACTGCCGCATCACGTGGAATCTTTCGATCAGGAGACTCGAGGTGCCGTTACTGGCATCCAGTTGATCACAACCACGAAGGGCGCCGCTACAGCTGTGCAAGCTGACAGGCTCACTATGCTTGAACCGGATCTTCCCACGAGCATTGGCTTTGCACCCTGGGAGAAAGCACCCAACGGCGCCCAGGGCGGTACAGAGAATGTCAATCTGGCCGCGTCGGCACTGCAGCTCGTCAATACTGCAGGAACTACAGAGCTCAGCCAAGACTTCATCGCCCAGACTAGTCTGAACAGTATGTACTTCTCAGGCAAAGGTCTTGCGAAGTTTGCTGGCATCGTCTACACCATGCAAACCATGGCTGACAACAGCAATCTTGCCGCAGCTGGTCTTGAGAAACTCAAGGATGCATTCAACGTCTTCGTCAACAATACTCAGCCTGAGCCACTCGTATACGATACCGTCTGGAAGGGTGTTGTATCCGGCGCTTCTTATAGATCGGCTACCAAAGACCTTGGCCTGGATTTTGGCAATACCGCGTACAACGACCATCACTTCCACTACGGTTACTTTGTCTACACTGCTGCGGTGATTGGTCATCTCGATCCTTCTTGGCTGAATCAAGGCACCAACAAGCAGTGGGTGAACACCCTTGTCCGTGACTACGCCAACCCAGTCACAGACGAGTACTTCCCCTTCTCACGCTCCTTCGACTGGTTCCACGGTCACTCTTGGGCTAAGGGTCTTTTCGAGTCTGCCGACGGCAAGGATCAAGAGTCCACATCCGAAGACACCTTCGCAACATTCGCTCTCAAGATGTGGGGCAGGATCACTGGAGATCCCAACATGGAGGCTCGCGGCGACCTACAGCTCGCATTGCAAGCTCGCAGTGTCCGCAACTTTTTCCTACTCAAGTCGGATAATAAGAATCAGCCTCCAGTCTTCACCGCAATCAACAAGGTCACTGGTATCCTGTTTGAGAACAAGGTCGATCACACAACATACTTTGGCAGTAATATTGAGTACATTCAAGGCATCCATATGATCCCACTCAACCCTAGCTCCGCCTACACACGCCCCAAGGATTTCGTCACGGAAGAGTGGAATACGTACTTCAGCAACGGCCGTGTGAACAAGGTTGCTGGAGGCTGGCAGGGCATTTTGTATGCCAATCTTGCGCTTATCGACCCTCAGACAAGTTACAACTACTTTTCCAGCGACAGCTTCGACTATGGCTCGCTTGATGGTGGTGCAAGTCGGACTTGGTATCTGGCGTACTCGGCTGCGATGTTGAATATGGGCAACGCGGCGATGGATCCAACGATGGCGCAGTATCCTTCGCAGCAGCCAGAGCAGGAACCACAGCCTAGTGAAGACCTCCCGTCTCCAGCACAGCCTACTCAGGAGGCACCACCGACACAAACGCCTCCACAGCAACAGCAGCCTCCTCAACAGCAGCCACCCCAGCAAGAACCGGCCCCTAAAGACCTCCCCGCTAGCCCAGTACCCTCTGCGATCCCTCAAGAGATCGAAGCACCGTACACCAGCGACCCCTCATTCGACTGGTCTGACTATGAGCCCACTGAGGAACCCTCGGCTGCACCATCACCATATCAGACTGGGAATCCGTATGACAACGATCCTAGCTCCGACTGGCGCAGCTACTTTAGCAAGTACCGCAACAACGCTTTAAACAACGATGGTCGCCCAAGGCGCGGGCATAGTAACCAGTGGGACAGCCCTTACAATAGGGATGTGTCAACAGCGGAGGGGAACAGTCAGGATGCCGGCACGGGTCAGGGCGACGTTGAGGGGGAGTGGGAGGATGTGTTGGACTGTGAGGATGAGGCTGGTCAGGGATAAGACAGACGGAGGTGACTGGATACCTCTGGGCATGATTAATGTGTAATGACGGTTATGAAGTGTTTCTTGTTTATCTTTTGTTGATGATTGACGACCATGTGAGTAGATATTTCATTCGTGTAAAGAGGTAGTTGAATGGAGTTGAGGTCGCGTAACTTCTTCGACGTCTTTGATGTTGTGGACTCCATCAGGAAGTATCCATAAACCTTCGCCCTATGTGATAGCACATTCCTTTGAGAAGAAAATCCCTTTACACTGTTGGAAGGAGTGTATTGCATATATCCGACACTCGTTAGTTTGTACATCCGTCTTTCTGCCCAAGAAACAGAATGTCGTACACCAGCTCACTCTCTCAAAGCGCCCATCCCCGTCATCGCTCTCATATCCTCACGCCCTTGCTCCTCAGCACATTAATCGTACTATGCCCGGTGTAATTCACCCACTCGCCCAACTTCCCCATAACCCCACCCACACTCTGCAGATCCTGCAGTCTGCTATCCAGAAACTGCTCCGTCTCGACAAATCCCTTACTCGTGTCCTGCGTCATAAAGACCTCGGTAGCGGAGTAAATCGCAGATAGTGTCGCGCGCTTGGTGTACCAGCTGGTATCCACGCTGGTGTCGCCGGCGAGGAACCATATTTCGTCTGCGAGCGCAGCAAGTTCGTGGAGCGAAGTGGGGATATATGTGGGTTGGGCCATTATAGCGAGGGCCTGGGCGATTAACGTTAGCAAGCCGTCATCGTCTCTCGAGATTTGGAGTGAGGGAAGCGTACCTCCTGCCACCGATGCAGCACCGGCTCGTTCGCCCTTAGTCGCGCTAACGTCAAGCTCCTGACTTTGCTCCCTACGCCGATTTTCTTTCCGTCTGTCGGGTCGGGAAATTGGACTGAATCTTTCAGAGCAAGACGCTGGGTGACGAGGTGGTAGTTGATCAGGTCGAAGACGCCGCGAGGGAAAAGATTCGTCGATGCGTCGAGGTACCCGGCGTCTCTTGCGCCAAGCTTCAATGCGTCGATTGTGAAGCCATGGTCGGGGACGTGTGCGTATGCGGAGGAGAGGATCTTGGATTCAGCGGGTGGGAAGGGAGGCGGTTGGGCGTAGTCGTAGGAGTGGTATAAGCATCTTTGTCGCAAGACTGGTGTTATGCGAGGCGTGCTGCGAGCAAAGGTGCTCAGTAATCGTGTTGTTGGCGGCATTGTGGTTGTGGGCGAGGTTTAGATCGGAGTGGCTTGGGATGTGGAGTGATGATCTCAGTTCCGCGCATGTTCGCCAAGGGTTCGCCGGAGTTTAGTACATGTCTAAGTCCGGGGTAAAGGGTACTTTGCGGTGCAAACAACGCCGTTTCCCTTTTTGAATCATCAATTACAAAGGTACAGCCTTTCGACCTCAAGCTACGTGAAAAGATCGAGATGGCACATGGAAAGAATCCACGTGATCTACGCGTGGACGCGTTTTTGGCTACGGCGCGTGACGCCACCACTTTAACTTTGAGCTTAGATCACGGCATTGCAGCCTACCACTTCTCTTCCACCATTGGATAGCTCCTAGCTGGTGCCTGATATTGTACAAACATCTTGTTACTTCTACTTGCCATTTGTATGTCAATTGAACACCTTCCTGCCTCAAACCTCGGATTCCGCGCATACAACCAGCATTTACGCGCTTCCCAGTTTTGCGCCCACGCGATCGCATTGGAAACCTTTACCCACACTTGAGTCGCGAATCTTAGCACTGCATCAAAATGGCCAAAGCGAAGAAGGCGGAGGTCAGCGACTATGAGCGCAAGAGGCAGGAGAACATTGCGAAGACGCAGGCGCTGCTGCGCAACCTCGAGATGGAGGCAGCGCAAGCTGGCCTGGGACCCACATCGAAAGCAGCATCGTCCTCAAAACCCAAGCCGAAGAAAGCCGCTCCAGCGAAGAGGGTCAAAGTCGAAGACGTAACGCCGCGACGAACATCTTCAAGACTCAAGGGCATCGAAGCCGACAGCGAAAAGGCGAAACGCAAGGCCGAAGAGGAATACGTTGCAATCAAGGAGGCCGACCGCGTGAAGAGACAGCGTATCAGTGATGCGTTCAACTTCGGCGACATCACCGTTGTGGGCAAGACATGGGATCAAAGCGGAAATTTCTTGCGCATCGTTGGACCCGCGAATCCGTACGAGCGTACCTTTGACTTCGACGACGCGAGCGATATCACAGACAAGGACGTCAAAGCATTACGGGAAAAGATGAGCGGCCTGCAGCTCTGGGAAGACTTCGAGCCAAACGAGATCAAGATCACACCAGAGCGCATCTACGCCATGGGTCTTCACCCTACTGAAGAGAAGCCCCTCGTATTCGCAGGTGACAAACTGGGCAATCTCGGTATCTGCGATGCCTCGCAGAAAGCCCCAGAAGTCAAGGTAGAAGACGACGAAGACGCCGACACAGAAGGGCCTACAATTACTACCCTGAAACCGCATACCCGCACAATCCACACCTTCCAGTTCAGCCCGCACGACTCGAATGCGCTCTTCTCTGCCTCATACGACTCCTCCATACGCAAGCTCGATCTTGCAAAAGGCGTCGCAGTCGAAGTCTACGGTCCACAAGACCCCAACGAAGACCAGCCACTCTCTGGCCTCGAGATCTCGAAAGACGACGCAAACATGCTCTACTTCTCGACGCTCGATGGCCGCTTCGGTATGTACGATATGCGCACCGAAGTCATGGACGCGCAGATCTTCCAGCTGTCGGAGAAGAAGATCGGAGGGTTTAGCTTGCACCCTCAGCATCCGCATCTCGTGGCCACGGCATCACTGGACCGTACACTGAAAGTCTGGGATCTCCGGAAGATTACTGGGAAAGGGGAAGAGAGGGGTCCGGCGCTCGTGGGCGAGCACGAGAGTCGTTTGAGCGTCAGCCATGCGGCGTGGAACAGCGTGGGTCAGGTCGCTACAGCCTCATACGATGACACAGTGAAAATCTATGACTTTGGGGATTGTAAGGATTGGGCGCCGGGGCATGAGCTGTCGGAGGCTGAGATGAAGCCTACGACTATCGTGCCACATAACAACCAAACCGGACGATGGGTCACAATGTACGTCTATATGCAGTTCTTTGCAAGCTTTGTCGGAGAGTGAATGCTAACACTGAAGCAGATTACGAGCGCAATGGCAGCAGTTTCCCAGAGACAACATACAGCGTTTCTGCATCGGCAATATGAATCGCTTCGTCGACATCTACACTGGCAAGGGACAGCAGTTGGCGCAGCTGGGCGGCGATGGCATCACCGCTGTGCCTTCGGTGGCCAAGTTCCATCCTACAATGGATTGGGTTGCTGCTGGGACTGCGTCTGGAAAGCTTTGCTTGTGGATGTAAGCACTTTCGTATGCAGGGCGATGTTCGATACCATAGATCTCTTAGCATCACTAAGTCTCGAATGTAGTTCGACTTCCAATTGGGACTTCAGAATTGGATATGATCTAGTCCCAGCCTCTTTGTACAAACTGGAGTCCCACGTGCCGCCCTCCATAGGCCATGGGAAGTTTTAATTTTGTGGGTCAGGGCTTGCAATGCGTGCTCTGTGGGACCCTTTATGTCCCTTCCTAGCGCTTTCAATCAATCATTGTGCTCAGCGCCACAGTCGTCAACAGAGCCGCAATTCTCACTTACCGCCGCTGCACTGTTGCAAAAGTACTGATTATTGATCAGCCGTTTGCGTACAATGTCACCTCCACCATACCATGGCTCGCACGAGCAACACCAGCCAAAGGTCAATGCTTAGGAGCATGGTTTTCGTGAGTACCACGGTAACCAACAAGTGCGGCTGTCTGAGCATCAAGCATCGCAAAAGCGGCCAGAAGGCGGAGAAATAGCCGTACTTATTTTAAGGCTGGAACCTGGGGAAGGGAGTACTTTCCTAGTTGAGGTTGAGGCTGCGGCGCGATAAAGCGGGGTTACACGAGCTTCAACGTTACCTATGGTATGGTACTCTAAGCTTCACGTTGTCTGCTCAACAACACCAAAGGACTGGAGAAAATGCTTGAGGAGTAGACACGAGTCTGTGACATCACGACGAAGTCAGAGAGGAGAGAATCCATGCATTGCGATCACCGAACGTTCCGCAAGAGGGAGATACTGGCAGCGAGCTATCGAAACCTCGTAAAAGTATACAATGGTGCGCCTCGCTTAGGGCTTACAGTATCCCAGAGATCACCAGCCAATGAAGATCGCAAGTGCTGTGACACCGCGAACACGAGATGATCAGCATTGTGTTTGCGATTTAGCTGTGTGTGGAACGACACAATGCAACGCTCCGCAGTACCACTCCATACACGCCCTGCTAGTTGTGGATGGTACTCGAGATTGGTTAAACTTAGCTCTGAAGGTATTAAGAGGATGATGCTATAGCCGAAAGTGGTCCAGTAGTGGCGAAGGTCGTTGGACAATGCATGCATGCTGCAGGGCAGCATTGCAACCCCTCCAGCCCTCCTCTCGAGTATAAAGATGCAACCAGCCTCGCTTTACTGTCCTCATCCTACAATCTACCAAGTCTTTCCCAGCATCTCAATCGCTACATAACCTTCAAGATGAAGTACGCTCTCGCTTTCGCAGGTCTTGTTGCCGGCGCCCTCGCTGGTGAAGAGTGCTACGCCCCTCCCCCTGCGGACCCTACAACTTCTTACTACGCCACTCCTTCCTCGACTCCCACCCCTGCCCCCGGCCCTGGCTACTTCGGCGTCATCTCCTCCCGCAGCGCATCGCCCATCCACCTTCTCTCCCTGACCGCTCGTGGTGGAAAGTTCTACCTCGGCGGCGGCCCCCCTTCATCCTACTGCCCCGAGTCCGTTGGCTCTTCCTGCCCTCCCGGCAACACCACTGTCTTTGCTGGCGGCGATGGTACTCTCGCTCTTGGTGTCGTCGTTCCTGGCGGCCAGCAGGTCTACGTTGCCGCTGATGGCTCGCTGAGCTACACCACCGCGCACTCTGCGTACATCCCTGCTGGCTCCGTCCTCGACCAGTTCAGCAAGACTGCGCCTTCCAACGGCAACTCGTTCGGCTACCTCAACTTTGAGACTGGCTTTGTTGCGTGCCCTGCTGGTGCTGCCGACCAGGGTTACCAGGTCTATGGCCAGACTGATAGCTTTGAGGCTAGCTCCGACTGCCTTGGCTTCAGCGCTCTTACCTGTAAGTTCTTACTTCCTGCTTCTTCAATTGAGCTTGGATGCTGATATCTTTGCAGCTTCTGTCGACGAGGCCGGCGCGTGGCAGTACTAAATCCCCTGGGGTTTCCAGGCTACGGTCGGGAAAAGACCGAGTACTTAATGGCTAATGTAATCGATGGCGCGAAAGGATCACGGACTCTGCTGTACTTTAGATGTACATACTTGAATGATCATTGAGCTACACTGCTCGATAGTAAAGCTCTTATGCGTTCTATCTCTTCTGCTGGTGTGATCTTTGGTCCCAATCGAATAGAGACGGTTTTGTCGCGGCTCTTCATACCCTTTGCGATTTCAATGTCGGATTTTGGAAGCCTGAGTGCTTTTGCGATTACGTGCGTGACGGCTTTGTTGGCTTCTCCTTCTCTTGCTTGCGCGGCGACGCAGATGTCGATCACCTCGTCTGTTACGGAGGTGATGCCTTCTCTGTTTGCGCTTGCTCCCGGCTTGACGTGGCAGAGCAATTGTATTGTGCCCGTTGCTGTTCGGCCTTTTGCTGCCTTGCCTGCTACGAATCGAATGGCTGCCATGAACAATCTCTAAATACCAACATGTGCGAGCCTGTATCCCTATGGCTGTCGCGAAAGTACATCAAGGTTCCCCGACGTTCGTTGCACTGAGCTCTGTTGTAGCGTGAAGTACTTCCTGCTGTCTAGCTCTCGGTTGCCCTCGGGTTTCAATCCACCGGGAGGCCTTCAGGTGATTGTCTGATCATCAGTATTTGCTCAGGTCTCCACATGGTGTTGCCAGGGGCCGTGGATTCTTGTGACGGGAAGCTTACATCCGGCCTGTCCTCGTGAAGGAGGTCTCGTGGTTTCGTGTTGGGTAAGACGCGGCTGAAGGAGCTCAAGGCCGAGGGAAAGCGATAGGCGCAGCCGAGCAGAGATAGCAGGTTTGGCCGCAGTTGTCCGCATGCCGGCCAATCACGCAAAAGTGGCTCACGACGGGCAGAGGAAGGAACAGCCTAATGTTGCGGGGAACAACAACATTTACATGCAACTCCAAGCTGCTGTTGCGATATTTTGTATATCATCCTGAGGCTGAGGTCTCTGAGATTGCTCCATCAGCGATGAAACCGGCCTTCCTCGAGCAGCTGCCCTTTCCGACTTCGCGCCGAACCTGAAGTGCCTAGTGGGGGTTCCCAGATAAAAGCGCGTCCTCTCTTCCCCTAAGTGCAATGCCTACCGGGACTTGATCGTGAAGTACAGGTGCAGACGAAGGCGAGAAAAATCGGTGTAGTCAATAACGTAAGAACGCGGCTGGGCCAACAATGATAAATACCGCCAGGTGGCCTTCTTCTGACAGTCCATCCAACTTTCCGTGTTCGTTTTCGTTGTCTTTACACGTTAACTGTGCATCAGTCCGCATTCAGCGTATCCGCATACACTGTGATTCACTTTTACTTCAACACCATAAAAGCGTTCCTTCACATTACATGTAAGACAACCAGCTCGTCACTACCACTGACCGCTTCCCGCAAATCACTACACCATACCCTTTGCGCAGCTGCAACGAGCGGGTTCATCCCTTGTTGAGTCGATTGCACGTGACAGTCCGACTGACCGCATCGCAGTTCACAATGTCTGCCGCACCGACAATACAGCCCAAGTTCATCCCTAACCGCCAAGATGTCGGTATCGTCGCAGTCGGTTTTAGCGGCGGTCAGGTAGGATTTCTGAGATTCCGCATAACCTGTCCAACGCCTAACATGCAATCCAGCCCAAAGCAGGTGTCGATGCTGCGCCTATGGCCCTCATCGAAGCCGGTCTGATCAAAGAGCTGGAAGAAGACCTCGACCTCAAGGTCACTTTTGATGGACAAGTACACAACTACGCCGAGATGATGCCAGCAGAAGACCCAGACTACCGCGGCATGAAGCGACCAAAGTTCGTCAGTGCAGTCACCAAGGAGGTCAGCGACCAGGTTTACAACTACGCAAAGGACGGCAAGCTCGTCCTCACACTCGGTGGCGACCACTCCATTGCCATGGGTACCGTTTCTGGCACAGCAAAGGCCATACGTGAGAGGCTAGGACGCGAGATCGCAGTCATCTGGGTCGACGCTCACGCTGACATCAATACTCCTGAGACATCAGACAGCGGTAACATCCACGGCATGCCCGTTTCATTCCTTACAGGTCTTGCTACAGAGACACGGGAGGACTGCTTCGGGTGGCTCAAGGCAGAGCACATGCTCAGCACTAAGAAGCTAGTCTACATCGGACTCCGTGACATCGACCGCGGCGAGAAGAAGATTCTGAGGGAGCACGGCATCAAGGCTTTCTCGATGCACGACGTTGACAGGTGAGCTTGCAACGCGATTACTCAGAAGTAAGTCTAATAGATCACAGGCACGGCATTGGCAAGGTCATGGACATGGCACTGGCCTGGATTGGCAGCGACACACCCATCCACCTGTCTTTCGACATCGACGCCCTTGACCCCATGTGGGCACCCAGCACTGGCACAGCCGTTCGCGGCGGTTTGACTCTGCGTGAAGGTGACTTCATTGCCGAGTGCGTCGCAGAGACAGGCTCTCTTATCGCTCTCGATCTCGTCGAGGTTAACCCCAGTCTCGACGAGGTCGGCGCAAGCGACACTATTCGTGCTGGCAACTCGATCATTCGTTGCGCTCTTGGTGATACCCTTTTGTAAGATGTTGCAGCGAGGCGCAGTGTTTGAGTAGTCGACTTAGTCCTACAAGACCATTTTTAGAAGTATACCATGAGGTTGGGTGGAGTTTTCACGATTTTCTAGATGAATAGCGAACAACGTAGATCTCAAAAAAGCTTACGATCAATCACCCGTTCCGATGCGACCGACTGTGACAAGAAGCCATTAGTGCTGTGCACAAGATACATTTCACTGCTGCCACATCTTTACGTACATACGATTTATGCTTGGTTATTCGCATCGTGATGCCGAAGCCAGGAGGGAACCTTGTTGACGCCGAGGCGCCAACAGCGCCGGGCGCCCTCCGAGGATGCCGACGTGCGTCATTGTTACTTCCGCATGCACCCGACCAGGGTAACAAAAAGTTATCAGTAAAGAGCGACTCTGTGACGCAGTCAATTCAATCCTAGCTCTCGATCTCTGGTTCGAGATCACTACGACGTTCCAATTCGCCTTTTCCTGGCGCAGAGGGGCATTTGGACAACCACAATGCCTTCACCTAACCAGCTAGCGCGCATGCATCAGCTACCGTCGAGCATACGGCAACTGATTGTCCGGAGTCCAAGAATTTGCACCTCAGTCCCTCTGATTGCAACAAGACAACTTTCACACGCTACACTACGACCAAATCTGGGTACTTTAGCGATCTCACATGTCTCGCAGCAACAGCAACGAAGCATAACCATCAATCAACTAGATTCGGGACAAGAAAGTGAGTACCTCCATGAATTCTTGTGTAAGAACAAACACGTTCTAACAATGTCTTACAGACCGAGAAAGAGTGGTTATATTGGGTTCGGGTTGGGCTGGCTTTACAGTAGCACGCCAGCTCGACAGTAGAAAGTACCAAACAGTCGTGGTATCGCCTAGATCTTACTTTGCGTTCACACCCCTACTTGCATCAACCGCTGTTGGAACACTCGAGTTTCGTACAGCGTTGGAGCCAGTCAGAAGTCGACGGACCAAAGTCGAATATGTGCAAGGATGGGCTGATGATGTGGACTTCAAGAACAAGACCCTCACTGTTGAGCAGGCAGTGGATGACCCTACCCAAGGACTTGCATTAACTCAAGACCGACATGCAGGCGAGACACACGAGCAGCGCGCGGCCGAGAGGAAGTCCGATGTAGAGAAGGGCAAAACGTTCGATCTAGCATACGACAAGCTAATTGTTACGGTTGGATGCTACAGTCAGACCTTTGGCACACCAGGCGTCAGAGAGCATGCATTCTTTCTGAAGGACGTAGGCGACGCGCGTAAGATCAGGAACCGCCTACTAGCCTGCTTCGAGGCAGCGGCACTACCAACGACACCCGAGGAAATGAAGAAGCAGCTATTGAACTTTGCTGTAGTCGGAGGTGGCCCGACCGGAATTGAGTTCAGTGCCGAGCTGCACGACCTCATCAACGAGGACATGGCCAAGATCTACCCTGAGTTGATCCAGTACCACAAGATCACTGTCTACGATGTAGCAGAGAAGGTTTTACCCATGTTCGATGAGAAGTTAGCTGGCTATGCGATGGACAAGTTCAAGCGCGAAGGCATCGACATCAAGACTAAACACCACGTTGAGGAGCTGGGTCGAGGCTCGCCGTTCGAAAGAAACAACTTGAGCTCCGAAAAAGACTACAGACTCTTCACTTTGAAGATCAAGGAAGAGGGCGAACTTGGCGTCGGCATGTGCGTCTGGAGCACTGGCCTGATGCAGAACCCTTTTGTTCATCATGCACTCAGCAATGTCCGTGCAGTCCCTGACAAGCTTCGTCTTGTTGAGTCAGCAGGAGATCCTAGCTTTGCCAAAGATATAGCATGGAAGGTCAAGAAAGACGAGCGCTCCGGATCGATCATCACTGACGATCGTCTCCGCCTGAAGGTCGTGCCTCAGGGCAAGAACGATAAGCATGTAGCAGCCGTCGTCGACGATGTGTACGTTCTAGGAGACTGCGGAATCATCGAAGGCACAAGATACCCCGCAACAGCACAGGTCGCTTCGCAAAAGGGTCTTTGGCTGGCCAAGCGACTCAACAAGGGCGATTTGGACAATGCCGGCTTCAAATTCAAGGATCTAGGTACGCTGGCGTACATTGGCAACTGGGACGCTCTCTTCCAAGGAGGAAAGTGGGGAAGAATTCAAGGCTATATTGCATGGGCGATCTGGAGAGGTGCATATCTGACCAGGACGGTCAGCTGGAGGAACAAGATCTTGGTGCCGGTTTACTGGTAAGTTTCAATCGACCAGAGATAAATATCATACGCTAACAACTATAGGGCTGTCAACTGGCTTTTTGGCCGTGACATCAGCCGATTTTGATTTATCCAAGGCTTTGCTTTGGTGTCATTGTACAAATTATAGACTGTAAAACTACGAGACATACCAAGTCACAGAGAGATAGAAACACTACCAGTCGCCAATAATAGTAATCATGTGTGCAAGCCTGTGTTCAGTGGACTTTGGACTTTTGTAATTCCAGCGCGTTCAGCCGTACAAACACGAAGTCGACCACGAAACAGACACTACCCTCAGAGGATTTGATCATCCGTTGATCTGCAAATGTGCGCATGTGGCATATAAAGGTACGGTCCGGTCCGCTCATAGTAGTTTCATCCCTATTGGTAAAGTGACGTCGGTTAGAAGCTTTACAAGGGAGTGTTGCGTCCTCATGTACTACCACCTGAAGCACACAGGAAACCTAGCCACGACTTGTTAAGGTGTCGCAGATAGCTGTCCTAACTTGAAGAGAACTCTATAACTGTAGTTTCCTTGAGTATGAATCAAATACCTCCAGAAGCAACCGTGATAATCAAGGTACTTGTTTGGTTCGTTCTTTGCTGCTCTAACGGTTTGAACCACACGTGGTGCCTCTTTCTCGCCAATGCAGGCAAGTGCAAGGCTAGAGCGACAAGGAAGAAGCCACACATACAAAGAAAGTCAACATATCACGTGGCGTACACATGCTATTCAAGCACTCTGAACGCTAGTGACTGAACAAAGTCGACATGTTCGAGCCAATGGGGCCGAAGCTAATTTGGTGGTGGGTGAGCAATAGTCACGCCTCCGTCAACCTTTGTCTCAACCTTGCCGAACCACTGACAAAGGGTTCCATTCAACCAGCATTTCGTCGTCATTATGAATAAGTTTGACGCCAGAGAACTGATTGTATTCTGGATTGTACTTCGAATGTCTTTTCTTACATCCGTTCGACTATTGATGGAGGCAAAGCAAATCCTCTGATTTCATTGTATTACCGAGCCAAACCTAACAGGCTTCAACCACCTCACTCGTTATCAGAGAGTCAGTACTCGGGCATCAGACAGCCTCCAAACATCGCTATGTCACATCAACTCACCATCGCCATCCATCCGCCCTTCAAACCGTCCCTTCTATCGATACCGCCCTCACCCTTCTCGCCTCGCAGTCCTCTCATACCGCCCACCAAATTTGAGAATCAGTCTTGCAATACCCTTATCGGCGCTTCGAGAACGTCTATGATACAGGAGACTGATATACCAGGTGCCTCCACAACACCAGCGCCATCCGCACCCCTCCCCTGGCTGTGGACATGCCACTCCTGCTCCACCTCCTACCCCCTCGGCGCCACCCGCCGCTGCCTGGTCGACGGGCACCGCTTCTGCGCCGGCACAACCGTTATCAAACGCTGGCGTAACGACGGCCCCCGAAGCAAGATCAAGAAACACAGAGCATGTGGTAGTGAATTTGACTACGTCGGCTGGAGAAGCTGGGGCCGGTGGCGTCAGACTTCCCCTTCTTCTTCTCGCAGTAGGATTAGGGATGGGAAGGTCGGCAAACTATCCATCCGGGTAGAAAGCGAGAAGATACAGGCAAGGAAGAGTTGCTGGCGCGATTGTGATTATCCATCTATGTGTCGCTGGGGCAAGAGAGCTGGGATTTGGACGCCGACGCCTACGAAAACGATGTTCGATGTGCCTAGCACGAACATGTCAGTGTTGAACACGCCAATGAACGATATGCCGACGCTGGATGATTGCTTCGCTACTTCGCCGCCTCCTATGTGCGAAGATAGTGCTGGCGCGCTTGGGCGAGCGCTCGAGGCCAGCGCGAAGAGGAGGAAGAGTGTGGAGTGTACGAGTCCTACGTCGGCGTTAGAAGAAAGCTTCCCAGACCAGACTCTCGAGTCATGCCAGACAGTCGAGCCTTTCGATGCTGAGATGCTTGATGCTGACGAAACGCATTCGACCACCTCCATGGCATGCATTGATCCGGTGCTGTTGGGTTCGATGGAGACATCGTTTATGTCATCATCTACGGTGCATTCTGGAATTACGGAGGCTACAAGTCCAATGTCGAGTTCGAGGGCAATGAATAAGATTCGAAGTCTGTTGTCGGATCACAAACGGTCTTCGCAGAGGAGCAGGCTGAGGAGATCAACACTGATGTTGCAGAAGCCATTGGAATTGAGGGAAGAGTTCCAGGCTGATGGGTTTTCGCCGTTAGAGAGGGTCAAGACGTGGAATGAAGGTGCGGTGAACGTGGCTTGAGTAGAGCCTGGAGGTAGCCGATCAAGATTTGAATCTGATATTTGGTTTCTCTGAGTACTTTATAGCCTTCGATTGTTCGTTGGACGATTTCTTTAGTGTCAATTGTCCTGTACGTGGACCCGCATCAGCACACTGAATGGTTGAAAGCAACTCACTCAGACTCTGACATGTTCGATTCGAATGTTTACAAACGTATAAATCGCCTCCAGAACGCCATCTATTATGAATATCTCTAGTCTATTTGGTTGGCATTTGCACGAGCAGCATCCATGTGCGCTGATATGTCAACGGGCTGTAGACGGAAACAAGTGTCCCACACGACACGAAGGAACACAGAAAGGTTCGCTACAGCCAAGCTCCAGAAAGTGAGATACTGAAAGCGCTCGAACCAGAGTAGGAGTGGCAATGCAAGAGCGAACCAGACCGAAGGATCAGTCAAACCGGCACTGACATATCGAAGGTGCCAGCTGTCATGCATTTCGCGGAGTGAATCGTTTGAAATCCACAGCGGAACAACGGCCAATGCGGCGTGGAGTGCGCGCAGAAGATCCCAGGGGCCATCCTAGAACCACATGATCCAGAAGAGAGCCAAAGCGGAAGCGCCTGCCACGCCAATGGTCTCCATGCGGCCACCAGCGCCCTTAGGAATGTTATTCGTCGAAACGCCACCCATGTACCACGAACCGATGTCTGTAAGCTTGCCGTCTTGGGTGAGCATAGCAGCGTTCGGGCCAACGTTCGAGACATCGCTGCGGAAAGCGCCAAAGTACGAGTAATGCGTGAGGTTGCTGATCACTGTCAATATCCACCCCAGACCTATGAGAGTACGAAGAGTGCTTACCCCCATCCGTCCATAGCGTTCTTGCTCATGTTGTAGAACTCCTGGGTCGCCTTGAGATCCTGGTTGGGGAACCCATACTCGGTAACCCAGACCGTCATGTTGGGATATGTCGCCATAACCTGTCCGATGTGGCTAGCCATACCCTCGAAGTTGCCATACCAGTGCACAGGAATGAAGTCAGGCGTGCATCCGCCATCACACGCTGTGAACCAGTTCTGCAGCCACGCCCAGCCAGATGACGCACCAGTGACAGCGGGCGCACCAAGCTTGATACCCAGCTTCTTGAGAGGCTCAATCTCAGCCTTCCAGCGCGCTGCAGCCAAATCGACTGGGAGTGCTGAGCCGCCGGTCGAGTGCCCGCCGTCCGGTTCGTTGAAGCCGAGGACGTAGCTAATGTTTGCGCCGCCGTCGAGTTGTGCCTTGACAGAGTCGTAGAAGGGTGTGCCGGTGTCGCTATCCGAGGCACCCCAGAGCATAGGCACGAATTGGATGTTCTTGTTGTTCTTGTAGGCATCAGATGGCTGGGCCTTGTAGTTGTAGTACCAGGTCAGGTCGCTGCTGCCGCTGACCCAGATGTTGTCGTCCTGCGGGTACTTCTGCGATGGAACATAGCAGAGACCGCGTTTTGATGAGGTCGATTGGGCATTTGTGAGAGGTGCGAGAGCCGCGAAGCCTGCGATAGCGGCAAGGGTTGTTGAGAGCATGGTGACGGTTGTGTATAGCGAAAGATCTAATTAATAATGATTATGCTCGATATACGGTAGAGCGATTGGAGAGCCGACGTGAGAGGCGTAAGGGATACTGTCGAACCTCGATAAAGGTAAAGAAAACGAAAGGACGCTCGTCAGTCGACGCAGCAAGAGCAAAGCACGTCGATGGCAGCTGCAGCAGACACAAAAAGCGAGAACGAGTAAAGACACAGGAAAACCCAGATCCTTATCACCCCAAACCTACCTTGAATCTCAGGTACGCCATCGCGCGCTACAGATATCGATTACTCTAATCGACTCGCTACGCTTCGCTTCGTGCATGGGCCGAGAGGTTCTCAGAGTAGGCGCAGGATAGTGTATCTCTTCAGACAGTGGCGCGCCCGAAATAGTGCAAAAGCTGCAGGAACAAAATCCGCCAGACTAGGGCGATCTCCCGTGGCGTCCACTTCTGGACCAGCGCGGCGGACCAAAAGCGCCATACCGTCGCTCAGCTTCAGCCTCGCGAAGGTGGAAAGTATCAGAAAGTGTATAAGTGCCGCGGCTCCCAACTGTTGTAATCACCACAGTTCTAAGACCTGGATTTTTGAACGGGTGCTTCGATCTGCGTAGACGCTGCGCTGTCCATATGGGACCTGCCGTTTCGATAAAGCACCTGCAGCGAGCGGCAGATAAGCAGACTATTGCCCAGGACCCGTACATACATCATCGACAAGGCTTTGCGTCCTCGGCTCTCCAAGACGCTCTGCGCGCTCGGCTGGTGAGTTGGCGAGTGCTCGTGCAGCGGAGACAGGAACGGTGCGACAGTCGATGGCGTTCGAGTGTGAGGGTCGGGGCAGCTAGTTCAAGGGGTGTCTAGGCTAGCCTCAACATTTGCGTTCTTTGTGTAAGACTTGGCCCTCGTACCTATCGATTACTGTGGGTTGGCACTGACTAGCAGGGCGCTGCAGTTTGGTTGAAAGACGCCTCAAATTACCCTAGTCTGGCAGGCTCTGTGCGGTCAAGTATCAGAGCTGGGCGCTGTTCAGAAGATGTTGTGCTGTAACAGTATTGCTAACTCTACTCCATCCTACATACAGAAAATACCCAACTTACTGCGCGCCCCAGGCCGCATCATTGATTACAAATATGCTGTATCAGAATGTTCATGTCATGGGTCAAGTCACCTGGCAATGTCGCTGTATGTCCAGGGCCTGCCGACAGAACACTAATGTGTTGGTATTTCGCCGCTCTAGATGTCAAAATATCGATTCGTCGATGCCGCTCCACCATGCAAACAAAGGAAACATGTACAACCCCTTGATTTACAACATTTTGGGTATCAATCCTCCTCTAGTACGCGTATCCGCCCTGGTTCCCCCTTTGAGGTTGCCAAGGTGCGTTCTGTGGCTGTGTGTAGCCAGTCTGGTGACCGAAGTCAAGGTCTGGAAGGCGAGGCTGCGGGCTTGTGGAGCGATCGCGGTCGTCGCTGAAGCTTGGGTTGTGGCTCGGTGTCCTACCAAATGTCGATGCATCGGCAAGGAGGTGGCCACGGTCTTCTTCGAATCGTCGGCCATTGTTATAGGCGGTGTTCTGCTCTGCGAGCGGCACCGCATCGTAGCCAGCGGCGCGAGGTCCAAAGGGCGAAGGAAGAGAGCTGCGCTTGTACTCCTGAGGGTCCATGAGCAGCGAGTTGCGAGCATCGAGAGGTGTGAGGTTGTCGAGGTCGCGAGCCTTCTCTATATGGTTGTTAGTACCAGCGTACGGATGATTAGATCTATAAGACTTACCAGCCTCCTTTCTCTTCTTGCGGTGAGGGTTCTCCTTGCAGCAAATGATGATGGCGTTCACTGCGATCAAGATGGCCAGTACACCACTCAGGACAGCCTGTACGACGACAAGCACCAGTCCAGTGACAGTCTTGGTTGTCTGAGTCATGCCAAGCTCCTCGACGAAGATCAGAATGCAAACAACCGACAGAACACGAACGACCTGGATGATGATGTTGATCCAGTTACCAGACTTGAGTGAGTATGGGCGCGCCCACAGGAGGACGCAGAGCAGCAGGGCTTCGACGATGAGCTGACCGGCAGCCTGGGCAAGACCATGACCATCTGCACCCGCAATAACGCAACCACGAGCGAAAGCGTAGACAATTGCAGGCACGAAAATCCACCAGTAGCTCCTCTTGTAGTTCTCGTAGAAGATGCAGTACTTGCGCCAGACCTCCTTGTCGTCGTACAGAGCAGAGTTGTCGCCTTCCATCTTCTTGTACTTGTGGGCAATGCTCCAGATCTTCCAGGTAAAGAAAGCCAGAACAGCTGTGAAAGCAGCCAGTGTGACACCAGCGAGTACCTTGGCGGCCCATGAGTCTCCATTCTTGAACTGGTAGACACAGTACAGGGTCCAGATACCGTAGAGAAGCAGGATCAAGTTGGTGATGGTCTTTGCGAGAGTCCACCAGTAACGCTTACGGAAGCTGGTCAGACGTTTGGGGAAGGTACCGAAAAGAGCCCAGGTCTCGAGGATGACCTTAAGGAGCAGGATACCGACTGTGATGGCGGCAATGACAATCGCGAACCAAAGGAGGACAGTCATGAAAGTGTTGCCGTTAGGGATCTTATACTCCTCAACGTAGCCTTGGATACCCTTAACGGCGTGGATGATCTTGCTGTCTTCGCTGCTGTCGGAAGTGCCATTTACGTTGGTCGACAGCTCGTCACGAGTCCACAAAAGAACGTCGCTGATACCGTCAAAGCTGCGCTTGGTCAAAGTGGCGTTCTGATCGACGTGTACGAGTGTGGCGTTCGACAGGAACTTGACACTGTCGGTCGTCAAGTTGCCTCCGGTCTTCTCGCGGAAACCATCAATGGTCGACTGCATGCCCTCCCAGTAGACAAGACCTGTGCTGAAAGCGAAGTTCTTGGACCAACTGCGGTAGACACCAGGGATATCGGCGCTCATCATACCATTCATGGCCATACCCTGGAACCAGAAAATAACGTCGCCGAATGTAGGGCTGGAGTGAGCGACACCTGCTTGACCGGCACCTGCCAGAGCAGACAGACCTCCGACCGCCAGAGCGGCGCCAGCAATACCGGCCGCAATGTAAGATACTCCTGTTGTCGACAGAGACTTGCCGTTGCTGACCTGTGATGTAATACAGGCGAGTTCTTGGCCACCATCAAGAGCCGTAAGCTGCATGGTTGCCTGACTGTCGATATCGGGGATGCTGAATGCGATAGCTGGGATCTGGGAGATGATATTGTCTGGAATACTCTGCTCTCCGCTTGCGCCGAACGTGCCAGCGGGTACTACCTGTCGTCAGCATGCATGTATATGTTTTGATGTCTGAAAACCTACCTGGACAGAGCTGATCGACCTTCGTGTCCCCTTCGCAAGGGTTGAAGGTCTTGTTGTATACCGACCTTCCGTAGGCGTTTACCAGGAGGGTTGCCATGACTTTCTGCTCCTTGCTGTTGGTGCCCGAAACATCGAACTTAATCTTCTTCGTCGTTCGGTCAAATGAGATGTCGAGCTTGTTCACTGTGATATCCGAGGACCCGGTCAAACAGGAGCTATACCCGTTGGTCTGGAGGACATCGTTGGCGAGGACCCCCAATGGCGCAGAGGCCAGCAGTAGGAATGGTGCGAGCATGCTCGAGTATGAGCTGTGGAACTTCATAATGGCCTGCTTACGCCCGCAGGCGACTGTCGTAGGAGCGGTCCTGGTTTGCGAGAGTCGCAGTGATGAGTGATGCGTTTACGGTGATGGATGATCGGTATGAAATGGTCGTCACTAAGGAATACGAGGGCTGATTAAACGGGGTTCGGCCGCAGGATCAACCTTTCTCGTGCCTGAAGAAGCTGGTAGAGAGGCAGAAACGCTGATGGTGATGATGCAAACAGGAATCAGGAAAACCTAGCAAGATGCTGGCTGGTGCGGAGAAGACGAATGTGAAACGAGAGACAACGACGTAGGAAAGCGCCGAGCAATGTGTGTGAGAAGCTGGAGACCGCTGGAGACGGGTTGGGGAGAAATGGCAGGTTTGGGGCCACCGCTGAAACCTTGGCCGTGCAGTTGGGCAGGGGCAATTGGACGGCTGTCCCGAACAAGCAGGGACGCGCGGACGCACGGGCCTGGAAATGGTACAGTCGCGGCGGGCCTACGACTTTATCGTAGGATGATCGAAGAGCGGCAGAGTTCGAGAACCGCGCAGAGATTGGTGATGTGCAAGGCTGCGAGAGTGCAAGATTCGAACGTTGGTTGCGCGAGTGCGCGGAATCAGGGTCTTATCATTGAAGTGCACTGCAACACTGCAGCGAGACATGTGTTGCGCTCGCGTGCTCGGCCACGGTGAACCACTCGAAGCTCACGAGCTGAAGAATGCGACACTGCAGGGCGAGCCTATCAGAGGCAGTCGTCCGCTCGAGACCGTCGTGGCTCAGTGAGCAACGGCGCGAGGCACGTCTGCCAAGCCGCCCGTCTCGCATCCCACAAAGAGCTGCTCTTTGACAGACGAAGGGCTTGTTCAGCTGCCTCGTTAAGCATTCAGCATCATGACCTCTCCTCAAGCTAACACAAAACCTTGAACCATCGTCCCTCGGTCCTCTCGTCAAACATCTTCAAACTCGAAAAAGGAGATCCAATATCCAACTAGGCCCCTGTCGCTGTGCATTCGGTAAGGCACATGTCCGCTTGTCGATGCTCCTTCGGTCGCATCTTGTGGCTGTGCGAAACAAAAATAGATCTTGGCCGTCAACAAGATATTTTCGACAGCGCTCAGCGATCTTCTATTGATTGTGACGTGTGATTGCATGCAACACTCGAAATATCTGCTGTAACATGTCATAGGTAACGAATCATTTGTTGAAAGCGTCGTAGATTGCGCAAGTATTCGTGACATGAGTTGGGAGCTTATTGACTGCGGGGAGGTTCGATAGGCACAATGTGATACCAATAGGAGGCCTGGATCCTTCAAGTAACAGTTAACATCGTAAAGATGATTGCTGACTCCTGAAGGCGACCTCTGTAGCTTTCTGCGCCTGCTTTGCTGAGTAAATCTCGCCCTCAGCTCACAGCCGGCAGCGACGGTACTTTGCGACGCTTCATGTGTGCAGCTGTTGCAACCACAAAGCCTCTCAGCCACATCAAGAGATCCCGTGAACCACGGAAACGCTGCTCGAATGAGCGCTGGTGTTGTCTTTGACGTCTCACGATGGTTCAGAGTCTCCACGAGACCCTCAGGCACCAAACGGTTGCTGTTCCGCACCACTCACAGGGGTTGTCGCGCAGCGCAGTGTGCACTCATAGATACAACTGAACATACTGCTGCTTTCCTGTGCGCTATATCTTCGTTGCGAGTGCCGACATGACCTCCGAAATCGACACTGAGAACGATGAGGTGATTCGCCATCAATCTCGTACAATCGCCACAGCGCTCCTTCAATCTAACCCTGGAGTAGTTTGATTGAACTTCATCTCTCCACGGCCCACGTTATCGCAAAGGAAGGGATTCGTTACCGAGTCAACGGCTTTCTGGTGGGTCTTGTGGGTACCATAGATCTTCTAGAGCTTCGCAGATGTCATTGAGGGTTTCCCGGCTCGTAGAAGCTGGCGATTGGATATTGCACGCGATTCAGTGAACATTGGAAGGACGCAGTCGCCTGTCGTCTCGCGTCCCGTCCTGACAAGCGATAACTTTTTTTGGAAGACGTTCGCAGACCTTCCCCTACGCCTGCGATCCACAGCTATAGCAAACCGGCCAACATTGGTAGTGTTGATCCCCATAGCGAGTATCGTGAGCGGGCGAAAGATGAAGCGAAGCAGACATTCTCTGGCACATACGATCGACGGTCGAGCAAACCTGCTTGTTCGAGTAAGATCGTGCATTCTAGCAAGGGGGGCGCAGGGGAGCGCAGCTGCAAGGACGCTAGATGAAAGAAGTCAGATGTATGCTCAACTTGTGGTGACAACATAGGTGGAAGAAGGTCGATGCTTCATCTATGTAAACGAAAAGGCAAAAGCAAACAAGGCACAGGCAAACGGCTTCATCAGCGCAAGCTAATACATGCGATAACATTACATTAACCAGACATTTTCAGAGAGTTACTTTCAGGCACACTTCGTTGTATCGCCAATAGCAGCCCAGAAACCCAAAAAGTGACACTGTTAGAGTAAGCTTGTTATGAATTATAACAAAGGGTCTATGTCTACCTTCCTATGCAATTTGCCCATGTCTACCAAAGAAATGCTTGAAAAGGGTATATACAATCGAACCTCCAACTTCCGCCCCCAATAGCTCCTCCTAGTTTCCACCCACAGCAATAGTGAACACCTGAGGATCTCCCGCATTCAATGTTCCAGCGACATCCTGACCGCCATCTGGCACAACATCATCGTAAGGGAATGCATATCCGCGCCCGTCTCGCTGTACAGCATGCACAGCTCTGCTGTAGTGGTTTGTGGTGACGTCCTGGTAATACGTACTTGGATTGCCTCCATTGGGGAATTGGTTTCCGGGTGTATTCAACAGCTGAGACCTGTTGAATGCAGCTGCGAGACGAGGGATGACCCCGTCTCTCGCAAGGTTTTGACCTGTTTGGAACGGCCCAGTGGAGCACGTAAAGATATCACTCGAGCTTGGGGGCGAAAAAGATCCGGCTGCACCAAGCTGCAATTCGTTCCCCACAACCCGACCTGTGATATTGCCCGCTGCAGCTTGCGTGTTGATCGTAATATCCTCGTTGCGGTACTTGTTCCAGACGGCGGTTACATAGCCGTCCCAGTAGTTAGACCACGCATTGCCGTTCTCAGCAAGGAGGTTCGTTGGGTTGAGCACACGGAGAGGTGTGCCATTGTAGCTGTAGATCAGCTGGTCCCAGGGCTTGCCGTCGCGGGCGGTTTGGGCGCGCATCTCGTCGACGACGCGCTGGAAGCCGTCGGTGCCCATGCCGGGAACACTGAGGGTGCCGCTGTTGGTTGTTGTGAGGGTCAAGGCGACGGGGATGCTGATGAAGTCGACATAAGAGATATTTGCGAAGAGTTGTTGATCGTTGTATGTAAACTCCGCGAAGGTCCAGTTGAGGTTGTAATTTGGGTCCGAAGGGTTGGTAACGCTGGGATTGACGATGTTGGGGCCTGGGTTTACAAAAAATGTCAGATGGGCATCAATGACGAACCAGATGCGGCCGCCGGCTATCTTGGGGATTGTTGCGGTGACGGTGTTTCCAGGAGCGCCAAGAGGGATAGCTACATCGGCTGCAACATTGGCCAGGGGTGCGTCAGGCGAGGGAGGGGAGTAGACGGTTCTGCCATCGGACTGGATGAAGATAGGCTTGTTGCCGTCGTTGATGGCAAGTCCGGTGATGTAGGCAAACACATTGCTTGAGTTGGTCTTGTTCTGGAGAGCAAGTTGCAGTGTGCCGCTAGTATCTGCTGCGAGAACTTGCTGTTGCTGTTTCCGTTCTACTGCCGGGGCAGCTTGGGCTTGGGCAGGAGCCGCAGCTGCAGTGGTGAATTTACCCATTGCAGGAGTTTGATTCTTTGTCTTGCTTGACCTTCCCCTCAGCTTGCTGAACACCCGCTTTATAGACTTCATGATGTAAATATAAAAAAACGGCTATGCAAAAAACGCGTTGCTAGTATGTGCAATATGACGGTAAGACGGACAGAATCAAGGACAGTGAATACCAAAACATGACGACTTCTTAGCGGCCATTATATATCAATAGCCGGACACCTTCCCAAGCTCCAGCTTTACGAATGCTAGTTTTGCAAAGTGCAGCTGATGTCACACATGCGATGGGATGCAAACCGGTTGCGGGATCGGCACCGCCAGTGTCAAATGAATGATGGTGGCGTTGAGGTCATTTCGAACACACGGCCAATCAACGCCTACATTGAGGCACCATTTTTGTTCGGTTCGCGCCGAAAACCCCAGGTTTCAGAACCACGCGCGTCGTGCAGGTGGTGTTACCATAGCGATGCAAGAATCGCCAAGTACATGTACGAGTGAAGTAAAACTCAGACGATAAAGTTGGCAGAGAGGCCATGAGAGGGTGCTGGATGATGGACTTGAGACAACGAGAGCATCCCTTGTGAAAGTGGTGACGGAGCTGAAGGCTTGGAAAAGGAAAACGGTTGACAGGTGAGCTTGCGCAGAAGCAATTTCTTGACAACAAGACTCAGAAAATACTGCAACAACCTCCAGGCTGATCCAAGCTTCACGCCACAGCTTGCGTCGCATGCCCTCGAACTCGGCTCCTCTTCGTTTTCCGGCTGCACATCATGCTTGTAGGGTGTGGACCAAACATCGTGTGATGTTGTGGAGAGGGGAGCTCCGAAACCTTCGCCGTAGTTCGACAGTTACGAGGTCGTCAGCAGGCTAAACGCTTGTCCTAGATTGTGGAGATGTCGTGTCAGTCGGCTCAATGCGAAGGATGAGACAGCGTCGACTTATGGTGATGCAAGCTGAAAGACACAGCATGTCTGCCAGGAAGGACGTAATGAGCGGTGAAGACGATGTCCGAGAGCAGGCCCCTCCACATGATGTCCAGAATTTGTCGAATTAAGCCTCTGAGGTCGGCCAAGTCGAGACGGAGTGTCCTAGCACGTGAATACTTCATGCTCGGTCATGCAATCTAAGACATGAGGACTGTGCAGAGCGGTGGCGGCATGGGATTACTGTCAAAGTGTTGCGACGATTGTGAAGGAGGAAAGGACGTTGATCGAAGCGGAAAGCGACACCTCGCTTGTACCTCTTGTGGAACCACGTGATACTCTTACACCGACTCTTGTGGAACTCGAATGCTCATTTTGGACTGCATGCCAGCTGGGTTGCAGAAGGCGTAATTGTTAAGGACAGGTTGACAAGTTTCCTGTAATGCATATCTAAAAAGCTCACGCATCCACATGAGGCAAAGACCGATACTTCACGTCCTGTTCGCAAGAGATTGGATTTTGAGGCTCTGCCTTTCTGCGATGAGAAGTAGACTGCCCATGATCACTCCATACCATGTGGAGTTGATTGTCAAAACCTGGCAAACGTACTCACACTTCTTAGAACATCGAGAACATAAGAGTGGATGGTGATGGTTTCGAAGAATATAAAAGTGGGAAATCATGCATCCTGCACCAGTCATTGTTAGAAGATCATAGCTCAAGAAGAACAAGTTTGCGTATAACTTGCAGTTTTTGTTACTGTGAGACAGCTCGAGAAGTAAGACAGTCAACATAAATTGTGATGAGAGATTTTCAAGACTTTCGGAGGCGCGAAGACAAGTACACGTCATGCTCGTTTCGGTCAGAAGAGCAATAATTGTTACACAGTCGCCAAGATGATGTAGTGGCGTGGTTGTGATCTGGTGAGCCGGGAATCTGGCTGGATCTTGTAGAAAACAGAACCATGACAGACGATGGTTTTCTATACTAGACGTTGTATTCGCAGGACGCTCGGGCGCTCAGCAAGCCGGAAACTATGCCTGGAGGATTCAGACTCTCAACACCCACGCGAGTCAGAGTTCACTTCCAAACAACTGCACAGCACAGAACGTTGGACTGAGCAGCGGAATGCATTGAAAACTGCCACACAAAACCATACAACAATCTGAACGTAACGAAATCAGCCCCTTGGACTAGAAAACTAATCCGTGCGAGTCTTGCTTGCCTCCCTACTACTTCCCTCGCCATCAACCGCAGGATCATACTGTTTCCTGACCGGTGCAACAGTAGGATTAGCCTCCTTCAGCCCCCTACTGTCGCCGTCTTCCACGTCGCTATCCTCATCGATACCAGCCTCTCTCCTCCTCCTCTGGCGCTCAAGCCACTCATCATCATCCTGGTCTTCCTCATCGTCCGCTCCAACGCCCTGGTACCCACTCTCTTGTCCTGCCGGGTCCTTGATAAACCCGTCCACAATCCAATACTGCAGCGCGTTCATGATGAGCGGGAACACGAACATGACAAAGGTGATCTGCAATGCCGTGTTTCCTTCGGTCCAGCGCAGCGCCCAGTCGCCGACCCAGGCGATCCAGGGGAGGAGGGCGAAGATGACGAGCACGCAAAGCTTCATGCCGATCAGGCCCAGGAAGTAGATGATGGATTGCTTGAGCCACCAAGTTGCGCGGGGTGGCTGACCGTAGTTGCCGGAGCGGATGGATTCGGGAGGATTGGCGAGGGGAGTGAGGAGGAAGGCGCGGTGGAAGATTTTGAGGAGGAGGACGAGGATTGGGATGCCGATTGTTGTCTAAGAATGTTAGCAGTTGGTCAAGCTCCAATTTCGTACCTAGGGACTTACGTCAATGGCAAGATTGAGCAGGTAGAACGAGCACGGGTTGGGCTCGTCGCCCTTCTCAGCGCTGATAGCGGTTGCTGCAGCGGCCTGTGTCTGGGCCTGGACGTCGAACTGGCCGGATGAAAGCATGGACATGAGGATGTTTGCCAGGTGCAGCAGGACAGAACCGAAGACCTGCTTGGACACATCGAAGAACCAAATCTTGATGGGGCGGCGAGGGTGTTCCCTCAGTCGCTTGATTGCAAGCGACGAAACAGCAAGCAAGCCCAGCGCGCCCTGTACAAGGAGCGCAAAGTCACCGAGAAGGTTGCATTCGCCCTTGCCATCTTCTCCTTCGAGTGGGTGTTTGCCTGCAGCGCTCGCGATGTCGGTGACTTGAGCGGTTGGTGCTGCGAACGCAACGGAGCTAGATGCTTCGGTGGGAGGTGTAGGCATGGTGGCCTCGCTGCTCTGAGGCGCAGCTCCTTCGTCATAGTGCGTAGGCGTAGGCTTGCCAGGCAAGACAGGCTCGTTGCCATGATGAGGCTCATCGACGGGATCAGCTTTCACGCCTTTGATCCCAAGAAGCTCCGTTTCGAAGACTGCCCAACGTTAGCCTAACGTCTTGTATACCGCCCTACAGATACCTACTCAGTGTGCTACCCGCAGGAATCGGCCCAACCCGCTGACTGCCGTACGCCATACCCGGCGGGATGGTCAGCTTCCTGCCTTCTCCTATGCACATGCCCAGCAGCCCCTTGTCCCATCCCGCAATAACCTGGCCAGCACCGATCTTGAACTCAAATGGTCTGCCACTGTCGAAGTTGGAGTCGAACTGCGTGCCATCTGTAAGAGTACCCTTGTACTTCATCGACACAGTATCGCCATTCTGCGTCTTGCGCGTGCATTCAGCGGGCTTGGTCACGGTGACGTCGAGGTTCTGCGCGTAGGCAATGGCGGGGAGGACCGCGAGGACGGTGGTGAGGAGCCGCATGTCTGTGAGCGAGCGTATCGCAGAAGGTTGGAAGAGCGTCGCCGTGTCTCACAAGGAGAGATATACTGCACGCGGTCGGAGGTCGTCTTGTCTCGGCGTGAGGCTTGGGCTACCTGGGTAAGCTCCGAAGTCTGGGCAGCGATGTGAAACGCGAAACAGCTGCCTGGCACGGGCAAAATAATCTTGCGAAAGTCCGTACCTTTGACCGGACGTTATGGCGACAGTCAGAGGGAAGGACGCATGGTGTTCGTGATAAGCAGTGCGCTTAGAGTGGCAATGATCTAATCTTCGCGATTTGGAGAGGGACCGTTGCCCGCGGACCCCAGATCTGCAAGGATGGCTGCTGGCCACGAGCCACTTTTGACCCTCTCAGCATCATGACTCGAAGGCAGCAATGATGCATCCAGATTAATGTCATCACAAGACTTGGCTAGATGTTCTTGTTAATACTGTGGTCTTGGTATTCCATGCCATCCCACCAGCTCTATGATACATGGCCCAAATTCCCCAAGCCGTAGCTCATTCCTCCTTTCTCCATTTGTATCCCACCCCGTGTATTCCTTCCCCAAACTACGCTACTAACAGTCATAATATTTGTCTCAGCAACCCAACGCCATGCATTGCAGACCGACGCCCCCAATGCACAGTGACAATGCCCATTGCAAACATTACGATCCTAACCCCGAAGCCAGAGTTTCCCGGGTCTCGTACCAACATGCAACGCAAAATAGCAGAACGATGTGACGTAAAAGCAACGCGAATAAAGCTAAACCAGAGGATATACTGCGCAACCCTTTCTATGCAATCATCAACCCTGATGACTGTGTGAAACCCGTCCAATTGGTCGGTAAGCAAAGCGCCCATGCGGTGCGTGCCGCGTTTGAACCGGTGCGTGCCATGCTCGCTCCTTCATGCGCGCAAAGTATGTGTGAGTGTGTAAGAAGTGGCCGTCTCAGTGTTCAGGTTTTTCGAAGTTTCATTAGTTCCGGAGGTTTCGAAGGATCAAGCGGATCCACAAATTTCGTCATGACAAGGGAAAGCTCTTTGAAGGCGACCGGTTTTGTGACGTACGAGTTGAAGCCGGATTCGACGCACTTCGCGTAGACATCGCCCAGAACGTTGGCAGAGAGTGCGATGATTGGGTGCCGTCGGTAGCCATGCTTCTTCTCCCAGCGTCTGATCTCTTTGCAGGCTTGGTAGCCGTCTTTGTTTGGCATGTGGAGATCGCACTGTCAGGCGGTTAGTACAGGATAACTGTACAATGGACGAATCGACTTACCAGAATGATAGAGTAGTATCCTGGCGGTTTCGAGAACACTGTCTCTGTGCATTGGACGCCATCCAATACTGTGTCGGTTGTAACATCAATCTTGGCAAGGAATTTGAGGATGACCTGGTCATGTGTTAGCAACCAAGCAGAAGTGCCGCGGAGATGGAAATGCCTACAGTCTGGTTAATCTGGTTATCCTCCACAAGCAACACCTTGTGACCCTTGCCACCCAGTCGTCTCTTGAGCTCCTCGAAAACCAGCTTTTGACTGACAACAACTTGTTGCGCTGTATCTTGATTGCGGTCTGTGCTAGACTCGCGTTGCTTCTCTGGATCGAAGATGACAGCGAACTTGGATGGTTTCAGGGGTCTGTAAATGAATTGAAGTCGTCGATCTGCCGCAAGTTGCCCGTAATCGTAGACTGATGCTTGCTTCATAAGTTCCTTCTTTTGTGACGGGTCGGAGACCACTACCACAGACGTGTTGCCGTAGTGTACGGAGCTGAAGATCTGGTCCATGAGAGCGTGTACTTCAGCAGTGTCGTGAAGAACCAACACAACATGCGTGAATATGACCGGACTGTCTCCACCAAGCATCCTTTGAGCGTCAATCAGACTCTCCTCCCCGGTGATCTGGTGAGGGATGCCTTGCGGAAGAGTATTCTTAATGTGCCGAATGGTGGCTTCTCTGCTGTGTACCAAAGGACACACAACTAGAATGGAGTACATTGGCGGCTGAGCCAGGGGCGATGTGACGACGGCTGGTGGTGCTGTTGCAGGACGAGCTGTGGTGTCTGACGCTAAAGATTCACTTGACGCTGTGCCGTGACTGTCAGCTCGCTTGGGAGGCAGAGACAAGTTGATCTCCGGATCTGGGCTTGTGACGCGGCTCTCGGCCAAGAATGATGATGCAGAAGATCGCTCAGATCGCAAGCTTGACTTGCCAGTAAGAGCTGCGCTAGTAAGGGAATGATCTGAGCTTCCAGAAGAGAGCGACGGTGAGTCTTGCGACCTGATCGAAGCTCCTGAGCTTTGGTTTGGAGACTTGACGCTCTGCTCCGAAGAGATGCTTGATACGCGCTTGAGCTGTGCATTCTGCGCAGAGCCGCTGATCTGTGGGAATACCGGCTTCTGGAGTGGCGATGGCTGTGCAGAAGGTAGCGGCGGAACGATGCTCGATATCTCCACAGCTGGCGTGAGAGGCGTTGCTACCAGTGGCTTCGGGAAGTCTGTTGGTGTAGGAAGACCAAACTTGATCGTGAAGAAGAAAGTTGAGCCCTTGCCTGGAACACTTCGGGCATCCATCTTTCCTCCGTGCAGTTCAACAAACTGCATAGAGATGGCCAATCCCAAACCAGTACCGCCGTGCTGCCTTGTGCTGCTGGCATCGATCTGACTGAACCTCTTGAAGAGGTACTTCGCTTCGCTCTCGGTAAATCCTCGTCCTGTGTCGACCACTTCGAATCGCACCATACATTCGTTCTCGTCCAATGGTCCTGAACGTTCTGGAGGCTGCATTCTGCAGCGTACAAAGATCTCTCCCTTTGGTGTGAACTTGATCGCGTTTCCTACGACGTTGAGCAGTACTTGTCGAATGCGGAACTTGTCACCCTTCACCATTGAGGGCACGCCTTCTTCCACCAAGTAGTTCAGCTCAAGTCCCTTCTGAATTGCCAAACCCATGTTGAGGTCGTTCACTTCCTCCAAAAGTGAGGGCAGGTGCAGCCACTCCATGGACAGCTTGATCATACCAGCTTCGACCTTACTGAGGTCGAGAATGTCGTTGATCAGGTTGAGCAAGCTGGCAGTACTGGCATTGATGATGTTGACGTGTTCCAGTTGCTCTGCGTTGAGTGGGCTGTCCTGGAGGAAGTTGACCATACCCGAAATACCGTTGAGTGGTGTACGGATCTCGTGAGACATGTTGCTCAAAAACCTTGTCTTAGCATCCATGGTCTCCTTGAGCGTCTGTTCGAGCAGCTTGTGATCGTTGATATCAGTAGCGGTACCGTACCAGCTTTCCTCAGCACTGTCCTCAGCCAGCTCCTTCTCCAGCAAGATCCTGACCAGGTGCCATCGGTATTCGCCATCCTTATTGCGAAGCCGTACCTCTGTGGAGTAAGAAGCACGACCATGAGCATCTTTGGCAACCTTCAAGATACCCGTGCTTGCAAGTTTGGACAGCTTAGCTTGAGGCATGTCCATCTTGTCAGGGGTAGAGCCAGGACTAGTGACTGTCCTGTCAGTCTCCGAAGAGTCGTCTGACGACGACGAATTTTGGGAGTTGTGTCGGCTGTGCTCCGGTGGCACAGATGTTGGCACGTTCGTAGAGCCGTCTTCGCCGATGTCTGGTAACTTGCATTTGATGACATCGTCGGGGTGGACGTATTCCAAGAAGCCATTGACGAGAGCCTCTTTCTCGTCCTGACCAGAAAAGGTGGTCCACTGAGAGTTGCAGAACGTCAGACCTCTGCGATTGGACACTACAAAGACGATCTGAGGACTGGAGTTCGCAAGAGCTCGGTACTTCGCCTCAGATGCGGCAGTCTCCTGTTGTCGAGCCGAGTTCAATTCAGCCAGATGCTGCTCGTGGAAGTCCATGTTGGTACCGATCCAGTGGACGATCTGTTGGCGCTTGTTCTTGAGAGGTGCTACACGGACGTAGAACCACCTGTAGCAATTGTCGAATCGCTTGAGGCGGACCTTCTTCTGCAATTGTTGACCCGTACGTAGTGACTTGTTCCATTGTTCGAGGTATGATTCGCGATCGTCCGGATGGATCGACTCCCATGGATCTTGTAGCACTTGACGAATGTCTTGGCCTCCGTAGATGAGGAACTTTGAGTTAACCCAGGTGATGGCACCAGTAGTCGGTGCTGCTGTAAAGATCTGCACAGGCAGCGAATCGATAATTGTGCGCAGAAGGCTCTCTGAAGGCGGCGGCATGTCGAACGTTTCAGTGATCGAGTTTCTCCTTCCATGACCAGGAGGGGCAGGCGCGCGACCTCCTGGGGTGGTCGCTGTGGGCAAAGACTGGAATGACGAGCCAAAGTCAGCACCGTATGAGTGCAGGAACGAGTGGCCGCGCTGATGCTGCAATTTCTTTCCTGCGCTCGCTGTCTCGTCTCTGGTAATGCCCTTCTCATTCTTTGGCGTGAGGGCATTCTCTTCGTAGTACTCCGCGACTGGGTTGACACTAGCTCTCTTCTCGACCTTCTTCTCAGTCCCCTTCGATTGGCTCGAGGCTCGTGTTGTCCTTTTCTTTGTATCGAAGTAGCTCTCCACGGCTTCGCTGCCCGTGAGATGGCCTGGCGTACTGCCGATGGAATGCTTGCTAGAGAAGCCCAAGGATGCAGCGTCCCATCCAGGTGTGCCGGTGATGGAACCACCGGGACTGTGCTTCGAACGTCCAGAATAGTCGGAAGGGCTAGTAACACTACCGGCTGCTGAGTTCGAGAGGTCTCCCAGATCAAGGTGCAACAAGTCGTCCAGACTTTCAGGATCCGTGCTGCTACCAGGTCCTTGCCCTATTATCCGCCGTTGTCTAATCGAGTTGACCTGGACCTGGGCATTCGTAAACTGCCATGCGTTCGAGAAGGATGTCGCTAGGTGAGGACCTAGGTGTTTAAGCGAGTTGGTCAGGTTGCGAGGGTACGGTACGATAGGCGACAGGATCGAGAGGATGGCGATAGGAGCTCTGCGCACAAAGCCCTCTCGGTGAGGCGTCGAAGCTTGCGATGACTGCTCGGACTGTTTGCGGGACAAACCTGGCGTTTGGGCTGGTGTACCTGTTTCAGCAGCATGCATGATCTGAGATAGGGTAGGATGGACAAGAGGAATGTGAGTGACAGTGCTTGCACGGTCTACACCAATTGCTTCGACGACACCATATTGAGTGTAGTCTTGAGGAGACCTGGAAGGGTTGAATGTCTCCTCGTCAACGTTGCTGGTAGCAAAGAACGGGTTTGCGTCAGCATCGTTTTGTATCGCTGGTGATGGGGCGGGAGACTGTGCCCATGGCGAAGCTGGATACTGTTCGTACTCTTCGTAACGAGGTCGTAGAGCACCAAGACCAAGAGTTCCTGGCTTTCCAGCGAGCCCAACAGGGCCGCGCCCAGCTTTGTGTGCCTCTGATCCTGCGACGCCTGCCTTCTCGGTCGATTTGTGTTCTTCCGATTTGCTCTCCTCCATCAAATTCTCACGAGAAGTTGAGATAGATGTCGAGTAGTCTCGCGTCAGAGTGACCAAGCGTCCTCTTTCCAGCACACGGTTCACTCCAGTGTTGTCGATCAGGGCATCTGGTTCGTGATCGAGAGCGCGGAGTACGTTGAAAACAGCGGTGGGCGACGTCGGCTCTCCACCAATACTCGAGAAATCCGGATCACTAAACGACGGATCACGAGTTGCTGTGTTGTTGAAGCCAGGGAACAATGACGAAGATCCATCGAATGACGCCTGAGAAACCTGCCTGAGGGGGTGCTCCCTAGCAGGTGCATGGGGAGCATGACTGGCGGCTCTGAGTGGTCCTTTCGGTCGAGCAGGTGCTGTAGGCGTAGGAGTGTTGGGAAAAGATGCCTCTCCCGGTTGCCGTTCGTGGCCAGCAAAGGAATGATGTGAGAAGAGCTTCGGCCGCCTTTCTTGTATCACAGTTGGCGGTGGTCGTTCTTCAGGCTGAGGTGTGGGCTGCTGCACTCTGACCTTAGAGTTTGATGTCTCTTGGTATGTCGCAGCACGTGGGCTGTCCTCGCCGAAACTGTAAGTGTAAGTAGCCTTCTGCCCCCATGGCACGTTCTCGATGTCTGATGCATCCGCTGGCACGGCTAGAGTTGCTCGTTCTACTCCATAGTGCTCCCTCATAATCGTAGTCATGGCAGTCCACCATCCTGCAAGTCCAGGTTCGATGCCAAGCTGCAAGACCAACTCATAAAGGTTAGGACTGGGGTAGCGGGGATCTTCAGTTTCAGAGAAAAACTGTCCCCTCTCGCCAGGCGCAAATGGTGTGGTCGAGGCAGCAGGTGTGCTAGACTCTGAAGCAACACGGTCCTTTGGCACGGTCCATTCTCTCGAATGGATGGCTGAGACCGTAGGAGACAGACTGGTGAAGGGCATGTGGAATGATGAAGCCCATCTTGGCGTATTAGGAACGGTAGGAAATGGATATGATGGGGTTCTCAGAGCGGCGTGGCCAGCAGGTGTGGGTGGCACACTTCCGCGGATGGTCCTTGCTGATTCTGTAGATTCAGTCGAGGTGGTGGCTCCTGTTGGCAGTGGACTTGGTGTGTTGGCAAAGGCTCCTTCAAGGGTAGGTGACATAGCTGAAATTGGTTCCTCTTTGATCGGTGATACTCTGCGAGCACCCGGGGCGGCGGTGTCGGTGTTGCCCGAGACGTTCTTCATGCGCTGGCGCTGTTGCTGCTGCAGGATCTTTAGCTGAAGGTTGCGCAGTCGCTCAATCTCTATCTCATCGGGCGACGCCTTGCCCGGCGGCACAATGTCTGCACTCTTTCGTCCCCCAGCGCCATCGTTGCCTGTCTCGTGCTCGTCCTCGCTCATGTCGGTGTCTGTCTCCATGGCTGATTCATCGTCGTCCTCAGGACGCGGGCCAGGCGAGCGCGGGTCGTCCTTGGGTGGCGTCCTGGACACGGCGGAGCTGCGAGGCAGGCGCTGCAGCGGCGGCCGTGGTGGTGCGTTAGGCGAGATGTGCTGCGGGTTGGGCGGCGTGCTGGTCGAAGAGGCGGTGACATCAGTCGACGAGGGCGGCGGCTGGTGTTCTCTGGTCATATTCTAAGGCGCATCCCCCGGTCTCCCCCTCGATGGCGCAAGAGAGAAGGTGTCGTTTCAAAGGGCCCGGCCTGGGTTGTGTTGACATTCGATGCTGTGATGGGTAGTCCTGGGTCCTGGGTCCTGGCGGGCTAGTAACAACGCACTCGTGGGTGCGGTGGCTTCGGTCGAATATGACGTCGGTGAGAATTGCTCGAGGTGCAACCAGGACGGCCAAATGCGCCACTAGACTGTCCGAGGGCCACGCAACAAAGCGCAGCACAGCAAAGGTGCGAAATCTGAGGCTGCGAAAGGGCAATGCCGGCTTGCGCCCGGAGATGGACAGACGGGGAGGTGCTGGCAGCAAGATTTGGCAGTTTGGGATGGTGGGCTAATCCCCTGTGGATCCAGCTACCGTCAAGGAACTGGAACAGTTAAGCGGCACGCGGCAACTGCAAGTGCATATGCGCGCAGGAGTCTGGAAACTCGCGAGGATAGCTAGCAGTGCGCTGCGACCGGTAGGCGCAGACGATGTGCAGGAACAGACCGCGATTCGTATCAGCGCGAACGCAACGAGACGGCGCCAAATTCTCTGAGGGCCTCCTGGATGGACGAATTCGACGGCCTGCTGCCGCTCGCTGAAGGGTTCCGCCTGTCTACGTCACTATGTGGAATGCCAAGATTGAAGGGTTCCGACCAATGAAGGGTGGCCGTCAGCAGCCTTCACAGTCTCACACTTCGAGACGAGCAGCCTCGCGCTCCGCAGTAACACCATCGAAACAGCGTATCGTGATCGCCTGTCTGAGAAAAATGGTCTCGCTCGATCTGCTGCCGCAGCCTGCACAACACTCACCGGCAAGCGCCAAATTGGCGTGCGGTGGCTGAACGTCAGGGACCCCTTAGCTCGCTAGCTCCGTGTCCAGTCAGCAAATTCCCTGTCTCGCCAAAGAGGCAAGGCTCCGCAACAGGCAAGTCGCTGCGCCCGGCCAAAAGAGCCTCACGACCTCGATGGACTTTGACTTCACGATCCCTCCACATTTTACACTAGTGATCAGTAACCACGGTGAGGAGCGATCAAAGCGATGGTCTCTACAGAATTGCGCCTATACATCACGATCTGGTTGCGCCCTACGTGACAGCTGTGACAGCTCTGTCCTTGTCCAATCCTCACGGTACCTGGACAACAGTCTACCTAACATTGACCGGCTGCGCAGATGAGCGCACGTCGGATGACCATCTCCGTAAACAATCAGACTACGAACCGTCAATATTGACTATACCTTCTCCACAGTCCAGACAAACCACCTCTTCAATGTTCACGATGCCCGCGGCGATGCACTTAACCGCAGCAGATCTAGACCCCCAGCATTGCCGTCCATCTGCGACTTCGCGGTCCAGAACACGCTCAGCACCCCAGGGCGCCCAACACTAGAGCCCCTACATCTGCAACACAGCCTGACAGCGTTCTGAGAACTGAAATCGCAGCCACAACACCAAACCCAGACATCGTAAATCGCATCGCAGGGGACATGGTGTTTGTCGAACACGCCAGGATGCCAGCAATTCATCGGAAGGGTAGATCCGGCAACACAATCAGCCCATGCGCCCCCACTTAGTCTGCCATCCACGTGCGGCCGCTCGGTAAGGCTAGCTGAGACCCCAAACAAGAAAATGGGGCCGAATAATCGAACGTTATCTGGTCTTCTTTTGCGGCTCCGTTATCCGTGAGCAAATCAAATATGACTGAACAGGCAACGCTGAAGCCCTGGGTTTTGCACACCCCACTGCGGACGTACATAACATACGAGGCAACCGTTTCCTGCTGTTACGAGGGTGTTGCGACGACAACACGGGATTAGTGCCCAAGATGAGCTAGAGTAGCGGTGACAGATTGACAGCTTAAATGAGGCTTTGACAGCGTCGTTGTCAGAGCGTCACAACACGATACCGCACGGATGGGAAAGTAAGCATCTTGATGACTGACAGTGGCGGACGGCGTTCCGGACAATGTTCAGCAGGATTGAGAGGAAAGCTTGTCGTGAAACACCGACGTTGGAGAAGGGCCGTCTGCGGAATCTTTATGGCGTAACCTGGAGGTCCCCAGCACTTCATCGCAGTGCACGATTCTCCGCGGACTACTTAAGCGTATGAGGGTTGGGACAAGGAAGGGTTCAAAGGTAACGAAAAACGAGCAAAGACAGTCTACAGTCAATAGCACAACTAACAATATCTACAGAGAAGAGGCCACGAGTGGTATAGATTATGAATGCAACAGTAAACAACTCATCTCATCACGCCCACATCTTACACACTAAGATAGGTACCACTTGTGATACGCTTGACGCTAGCGACAGGCTTCCACTGCACGCTCGGCGCGGCAGAGGGAGCATTGTCCTCATCCGCGAACGGATCAGCTTCAATGTCCTTCGTCTCTCCAGGAGCACTCAAGCTGACACCCAGCCCGCTGCCCAAAGTCAGAGACTCTGCTCCGCTGATCTCCCATCGAGCTTCAGTGTTTCCGGGCTTGGCTTCGGCCTCAGTAATGAAGCGCGCGCGGATGCTCTGCGCAGGCTGGTCATGCGCAAGTATCACATCGCCCAAACGCCAGTAAATGAGGCCCTTGTCGCGCGAGAAGGTACCCGCAGGCTTGGACTGACATGATGTTGCCTTAGAGCCGGGCTCAAGGCGGATGACGAGTACCAGATTGCGGATTGTGACGCTTGACGCACCCCTCAGATCGAACTGTGGGTTCAGTGAGTAGTTAAGAATGACAGAAACTTGTGTTGCCTCTGGTTTCCACAAGGGGTGGAGCACAACGGGAGCGAGTGCGGCGATGCTGTTGTTCTCGATATGCAGCTGGTAATGGAAAGCGACTGACGTCTTCGTGATCTTAGCCAGGTCGACGGTGTAGTTCCCAGGATTGTCAGAGATCTGCTCGATGAAAGCAGGGTTCGGCGCCACTTTTTCAAGGACGGGGAAGTTCTCAAGGCGGATGTGCTCAGTGCCAAACGGTCCGGCTGAAATGTCAACGGGATTGAAAGCCAATGCCACCTGCCCGATTACCATGGCCTTGGTAACATTGCCTTGTTCGAACCACGCACTGACGGTCTCTACGAGTGAGGCGTTAAGCCCGGGCTCATGCAGGTCCGGGTGCTTGACAGTTGCGCTAGCGGAGCTGCTCAACGATCGGCCCGATCGGATTGATTGGGTGTCCGATGCAGGAGCGGCATGTTCGTCAGATAGTAAGGCTCTGTGGGGAAGCTTGGAGACCGGAGAAGCGGGCTGTGGAGGAGGGATGAGCGGAGGGAACACTGTAGGTGTGCTGGGAGAAGGGAAAGTAGCACTCGAGGGTGCTGAGCCGGTAGCTGGAAGTGCAGGTGCAGATGACTCTCCTATACTCTGCAACTCTGGTACAGCGGGGTTGGGCACGAATATAGTGTTGCGAACATCGCGGCGTCCTCGCAGTGTGCTGTTTCGCTTGGGCTGTGCGGCTTGCTATGATCACATTAGACCGAAATATCCCCTGAACTTGGATCTTACGTACCGCACGCAGGGTATTGACCACGCTCGCCATAGCAGCGTCATTGTCTTCCCCTTCTTCTTGGATCGGTGCATTTCTAATGTCCAGCTTGAACTGCGGCGTAGAGTTGTTTTCGGGCTGAGAACTAGATAGATGTCAGTGCGCATCAATAGTGCCAGCAGCGGAGTCACCTACAATCCTGCTTCACGCTCTGCTTCTGTGATAGCGTCAAGAGTCGAGGGTGGCACGGAGAAGCCTTCAGCGTCTTTCTCCGGCTCTGCTTTAGGCTCGGTGGTCGGCGGAGGTGCAAAGGGTTCCTTGAGTTCCGGTATGGAGTCCTGAGTAGTTCCATTCACTGGGACTGGGCCTGTTGGATTCTCGTTCGAGATTGTGGTACCGAGTCCATTTGGCTCATTCGTATCTCTGGAGGCCGGAGGGTGGATTGGAGACGGTGCTCGTTCTGATTCGCGTCTCGAGGAGAGGCGTCTCAAGGGCGAGCGTGGTCGATCGGAGGAGGACGAGGGTGGAGGAAGTTCATTGTCCTTGTCCTTCTTCTTTCCTTTTCCAAAACCGAATGCTGAGCCCAGGTTCGACGATGACTTCTGCTCAGGCGAAGATGCGCGGCCATATGGGTGAGCGCTCTGTCTTCGACGACCAAGTACAGTTCCAAATCGCTTCAAGGGGTTCGAGCTGTGCTTTTCTTGCGCTATTGCTGGTTAGCATTCATACTCTTGTAAACGAACATATGCATACTAGAACCACTCTTCTGGCTGTGGGCATCGTCTGCAGGGCCAGCTGCGTACGGTACTGGAGGCGGCGCCAGGTTCCTAGCTGGAGAAGCCGGCGGTGGGTTGCTCATCTTGCGACTTGTCTGCGGGATGTCTCCACTTCGCAGTCTGAGAGACCAAGTCTGGATCTCATCTGCCGTCTCAATGTTAAGCAGAACGTTGAGAGTCTCCTCTGCTGTACTTCTGCTGCGTTCAACCTGATCGACTTCGTGTGTTTGAAATTGAGTGAGCGCATCTCGTAGGTGGTTCAGTCGACTTTCGTCTACTGCCTGCAGCTTCTCGTAAACGAACGGTGCCTGCGAGTCCCATTGCAACTCAGCACTTTGCTCTTCTTGCGCCGCCTCGCCGACCTCGGAGGGCTTCGCTTTCCCGCCTTTGGCCCTGAGCTTCTCGTTCTTCTTGCGCGCAGAGTCCACGTCCCTGGCCATTGCTGCCAGGTTTCCAGACACATTGCCCATGGCCTGTACTTCTCGATCGTTGGTATAGAATTCGCGCAGAGGCCGTTCGACGTCTGACTCGATCTTGCGTGCAAAGTGTTCGTGCGAGCCAGCAATGGCGCCGGTTGCGCTCACGATCTTCTGCCATGGTACCGAGAAGATGCTGGTGGGCGTCAGTCAACGCGCCCCGGGTGTATGTTCCCGCACATACCCAAGCTCTGATGAATCATCCGGCGGATGTCTGTTCGCCAGCTTGCGCAGTCCTTGAACATACTGCTCTTCGACGCGACGCCGCTCCTGCACATTGGTGAGCACCGTGGCATGATGCGGGTCTACCGAGGTCCACACACCTGCAGCCAGTCTGCGATCTGCGAGTTCAGTTGGTTCACATGTTTCATGCGGCCATTGAGGACATCCACGGCTTGCGCGGGCGAGAGGGATTGCTACACATGGGGTGAGTCGACGCGGGCCACTGGTGGGAGGGCGTGGCAGCTCACCAGCACTGCTGGGTACTCTTTGCGCTGGAGCTCCATGGCGACTGTGGGGATGGGCGCACAGTCACAGGCGGTCAACTCAATGAATGCGCCTAAGAATACAGCTCTAGTAAGCTCGTGGAGAGTCGTGAGAGCTCCCTCGCCGGTACGTAATGAGGTTGGGGCTCGAGGGTTAGTCGAGGGTTAACGCAATCCGGCTAGGCCGCGGTAGAGGCCGGGACTGACGTATTGAAAACAAACAGTAAAACGTGCCTTGTACCCCAGCGAGGATCCAAGGACGTTAAGCGGGGTCAAACCCAGCGAGAGACAGCTGCCGACGTGGGTAGGGCGGCCGTCAGGGAAATGCAGAGAGATGCGCTGGGTACCTGTCAATCCAAGCTGGTGGACCCTGCTGCTTTGGGCCGTTAGATGTTTCGGCAAACACGTCCTTCTTTACACCACTGACCGCCTCTTCGTGAATCTGAAAACAAAACAACACTCTTCACATCTTCTTCAGCCAAAATGGCTTCCCAAGACTGGCGAGCACGCTTTGGGTTTGCGGACCGCATGCGCGCTGTAACGAAAATGCAAGTACTACCACACCCATGTACAAATCCTTGAACCCTGAACCAGGGAGCACCTCGTAAGAACTACTGCTTCCATACGATATCGATTTCACGACTCAAGAGACACCGTTGTTGCCCAAGAGACGACTCTTGAACGCCTCATTTTCCTGGTATCTCACTCTGCTCGGGCCGGGCGCCAGGAACGAGCGTTCCCTGACAACTCTGGGTAACGCAGCTTAATCGAGATCTGGACCATGTCGTGTTCGTGAACTGTTGTATAAACTCTCTCGAGGCTTCAATGTACCTTCTTTCATCACTTGTTTGCAATGCTGGCCTGCATCAAGCTAATATTTCGCAGAATCGACGCCTGTCATGCCTCGAATCCTTTACTACCAGCAAGTGATGCGCACAGGGAAGCGATCGTAGCCGAGACCAGGATATACGACGAAGCCTGCTCGATCGTACGAGGAAACTACACCGTTTTTCGGTGGCTGGTAACTAACAAGGCTTTCTAGGACGAATATGAAAGTTCAATAGAGGAGAAAGTTGCTAGCTATCCTCCACGGTTCCTTCAGTTCCCCAACCCAGAGGTACACTTGCACATACCATACATACACAGTACACTGGACGCTCACATATGTACAGGACACAAAATACGTACCCACTCCCGGCGCAATCACAGTGGGCATGTATCAGAATGCTCTCTACTACCGAGAAGGCCTTTTCTCCGCCATCTACAAGGCACCTGCCTTGAACGATGATGGTTACTTCCCATCGGGCGCACCTGCCCGAGCGAATTTTGTTGCACTCAAGATCACCTCACCTTCGACGATGGAGCCACCGCACGATTCGAGACGTGAAGCTGAGATCCTAAAAAAGGCAGCATGTCCCAACGTCATCCCGCTGATAGACACTTTCCGAGAGGACGGCAGTCGATTCGTTCTCGTATTTCCGTTCATGCCCATGGATTTGGGCGTGGTATTGCGAGAAGGAAAATTTGCAAAGCCTCAGATCAAGGTCTGGTTGAAGGATCTATTCTCGGCCTTGGCGTTCATCCACGACCATGGCATCATTCATCGCGACATCAAGCCTTCCAACATCCTACTCAAGACCATCGACGGACCAGCCTACCTTGCCGACTTTGGTATCGCCTGGGCGCCGGACGTCAAAGGCACTGAGGCACCCGATGCAAAGATCACGGATGTAGGTACAACCTGTTACAGGCCTCCAGAGTTACTGTTCGGCAACAAAGCATACGACTGCACGCTCGACCTGTGGGCGGCTGGTTGCACGGTCGCCGAGATATTGGACCCTGACCACAACACTCTCTTTGATTCTGGGGAACTAGGAAGTGATCTAGCTTTGCTAAACAGTATCTTCAAGAAGCTGGGAACACCAACGTTGACCCGCTGGCCTGTAAGTTATACATGGCGCAACGCGAGGAGGTTTCAGCTGACGACGAACAGGAGGCAGCGAAGTTCCCAGATTGGGGTAAGGTGCAGTTCTACGAGTATCCCGAAGAACACTGGGGTACACTGCTACCACGAGTATCTGAAGAGGGGCAGGACCTCGTTTCAGAACTCGTCCGGTACGAGAGCGGAGCACGCATGACGGCTTTGAAGGTATGCAAGCACACACATACGCAACAGACAACAAGCTGATTTTCTCCAGGTCCTCGACCATGCCTACTTCAAAGACTAGGATAACGAGATCTGGGCGCTCGTGAGATATAAGTAATAATGTAATGGGGAGGAGATCGATGGGTACATGGATATGCATAGATTCACACTTGGTAACAGAATTACATAAACAGCAAATCAACATACATTGGCAATACTCAACCCACCCTGGAGGCCTTCATGATGCCGACGCACTCTCAACGCTTTCCTTTCGTGAGAACATTCCTGCATTCGTATGTCGAGATTCTCGATTTGGACGAAATCCTTGCTGGGGCTGACTCATGACTTTATAGAAGCTTCTGCGTCGTGTCGTGTGAGATGTAGTCCTATGTGGCAGCGGGTGATGGACAAGGTTCAGCGCTAGCGGTTCATGCAGGGTTCAGCCCTACACACGGAAGCAAGCAACAACAGCCCAGCCGCTGTAAACAGGACGTCACAGCACCACCCCTTTGTGGACATAACAAATACACAACCGTCTGTATGTTCTCGCCATCTAGATAGCAGCTGTCTGGCGCTCAAAGCCCTCCTCCCTCACCCCGTTCTGGATTCTCGCCCCTCCGAGCTGGACCGCCCCTCAATATGGCATTCTTATTCCGGAACAAGCAGAAGAGCAATGCGGAGCTCACACGGTCGACGAAGGACCTCGCTGTCCGACTTAGCCAGGAGGACAAGCCCAACCCAAAGGTAGGCGCATGCCCTGCGACACGACGGCCCAACATTGCTGACCATCGTTAGTTGGAAGAGGAGCTTGCTCGGGACCTACAGCAGATGAAGCTGAGGCTTCAGGGCACGCCCGGTAATTCTCACGTCTCCGCCTTCTGCCATACCTCACACATGCCGACCCATGCATGCTAGGAAGCATTGCTGACAGCCTGCAGATACAGAAGTCAACCCGGAACTCGTGTTCCAGCTCCTCTCGGCCATCCTACAAGATGACCTGCTTTACGTTCTCGCGATAAACATACACAAACTCCCATTCGAATCGCGCAAAGACGCACAAGTCATCTTCTCGTCCGCCTTCCGTTACAAGCCCGCCGGTCAATCAGACCCTCAAGTACTACACCATATCGTACAATTTCGCCCAGACATCATAATAGCGCTATGCAGAGGCTACGACAGGCGAGAGAGTGCCATGCCGTGCGGAGGAGTCTTACGTGAGGCTCTGAAGTACGATGCGATTGCTGCGCTGTTGCTGTACGATGAGGGCGAGGAAGGGAAGCAATTGGACCTTGCCAATGTCAACCCTGACATACCTGCAACTGGCAATGGCATATTCTGGAGGTTCTTCGATTGGATAGACAAGGGCGCATTCGAGCTGAGTGCGGACGCATTCAATACTTTCAGGGTATGGACAGCTCCGGAGCAGTTGAACACGACGGCTAACAGGTGCAGGAAATCCTTACTAAACACAAGCCACTTGTGGCTACATTTCTACAAACAAACTTCGAGATGTTCTTCACGAAGTACAACACCATGCTGATATCGTCGGAAAGCTATGTGACCAAGCGGCAATCTATTAAATTGCTGGGCGAGATTCTACTTGACCGGGCCAACTACAGCGTAATGACGCAGTACGTGGACTCTGGCGAGCATCTCAAGATCATCATGAAGCTGTTGCGGGACGACAGGCGGATGATCAACTACGAGGGTTTCCACGTATTCAAGGTATGTTTTGACACACAACAAGGTCCATAGACAATGCTGACGGCGCAGGTCTTTGTCGCGAACCCAAACAAGTCGGTGGCAGTGCAGCGAATCCTGATTAGCAACCGCGAGAAGCTGCTACGATTCTTGCCCAACTTCCTCGATGACCGCACAGAGGATGAGCAGTTCATAGACGAGAAGAGCTTCTTGATACGGCAGATCGAGCAATTACCGGCTCAGCCTGTTCCACCACCGACGGCAGCGTAGGGACCGTCACCGAGTTTTCATTTGTCATGGTTGAGGTGCATGGAACGGCGTTGGAAGGGGCTTGGATGCAGGATGGAGATTGTATAGCATATTCTTTGGCGTCAACAATGCGGCGCATCTAACAGCATATAATAGGAGGCTTGGGTTGAGGATACAGTCAACCTCCAGCAGGCTCGCACATGCCGTCTTCTGCACATGATGATGCATCTTAGGACTTGTATTTAATTTGTGTGACGGACGTCAAACTCACCCTGCATGTCAAATCGCGCAGGCCGCCCAGCTGCTCGTATGGTAGCCACAGCAGCCACAGCTGGGCAGCACGCTTCCCCGCCCATACGAGCACGCTTCCCCGCCCATACGAGCACGCGACCCGTGGGCAGCCTATTGGACGATTGGGTGCGTTTCACTGTTAGCATCCCTCCGTGCCGCACCCTGGTCGAGGCCAGAAGTGTAACAGGCGCATCTTCATCGGAATTCCAGAGGATCTGCCGGCCGTCATTGATTCCTTAACCAGGCCTGCTGTTGCCATCGTACCTGCAGCAGCGCTACGTCGACATCATCGCCCGCGCATGTTCCCGCCAGCCCCTGATGATAGCTCCGCACTTCCGCGGGTCCAGCTCATCTGATCGCCAAGTGGACTAGACGAATCAGGCGCAAGGCCGGGGGTAAACATGACTTCAGACTCCGCCGTAGCACGCTGGCTCGACGACACCGCTTCGAGACAGCCGCCTGACACGTTGCTGCACCCGGGCGATGAGTTCCCGTTACGAACCTTCTCCAATCCTCCCTCGACCAGCAGCCTCTCAGACCTCAGCAGCGACGACGACGCACTCCGCCGGACCGCTAAACTCGCTGCCACTACGTCTAAGCGACACACCGCCGACGTAGCGAAGCTCATCCACCCGCCCACGCCCACGGGAGCGACGTTTGGGGGCATGGAGCAGTCGACGAGACGGCGATCCTCTTCGATTACGGGCACTGCCGCCGCCGCAGTAACCAGCAAGAAGGAGCGCAAGCACCGGCGGCGGCGAGACGACCACATTGCCGAGGAAGGGGAGGAGAGCACCGGCTCGGACAGTGGATCCCGCAGCGACAGCACCGACTTCGAGCTCGACGACATGAGCGCCGACGGGCTGGAGGACGACGAGGAGACGGGGCTGACGAAGAAGGTGCGCCGCAAGAACGCACGGAGGAAGAGGAGGAACACGCTCCTCGACAACCGGATAGTGCCCGACACAGGAGGGCTCAACTTCACAAAGGAGGAGAAGGCCCTCGCAGACCAGAGCCTGTACCGTGACATGCTCGTCAACGTCGTCCTCATATGCCTATGGTGAAGACGCCCTACGCTGGATTGCAAGGGATAGCAGCTAACGTGTGCCAGGTACTTCTTCTCCATATCGATATCCGTCTACAACAAGTGGATGTTCAAGGTGGACAAGGGCGACGGCGCAACACAAAACATCTTTCCTTTCCCATTGTTTACGACATGTCTGCACATGCTGGTGCAGTTCTCGCTCGCCTCTCTCGTACTGTTCCTGGTACCTTCGCTTCGACCCCGACATGATTCTCTCAACCCTCACGCGACCGGCGCACGTGCGGAGCCATTAGATCCCAAGAAGCCACTCATGACGAAGTGGTTCTACTTCTCGAGAATAGGACCGTGTGGTGCGGCAACAGGCATGGACATCGGCCTGGGCAACACGAGTCTGAAGTTTATTTCTTTGACTTTCTTCAGTACGTGGTTCGTTATGCACCTTATAGATCAAAGCTAACAACAACAGCAATGTGCAAATCATCTGCACTCGGCTTCGTCCTCATCTTCGCCTTCCTTTTCCGCCTCGAGCAACCCTCGTGGCGCCTCGTCCTCATCATCGCAATCATGACTGTTGGTGTCGTCATGATGGTAGCCGGCGAGACCGCCTTCCACGCTTTGGGTTTCATTCTCGTCATGGCCTCGGCCTGCTCTTCTGGCTTCCGCTGGTCGCTTACACAGATTCTCCTCCTCCGCAACCCCGCAACCGCGAATCCATTCTCCTCGATCTTTTTCCTAGCACCCGTTATGTTCATCAGCATTTTCGTTCTCGCCGTGCCCGTCGAAGGCTTCAGCGCCCTACAAGAAGGCCTCGTCCGCCTCTTCGACCAAAAGGGCACAGCGCTTGGCGTTGGCATCCTCATCTTCCCCGGCTGCCTCGCCTTCCTCATGACAAGCTCAGAGTTCGCTCTGCTGAAGCGAACCTCCGTTGTCACACTCAGCATCTGCGGCATCTTCAAAGAAGTTGTAACCATCACCACCGCCAATCTCGTCTTCAACGATCCACTTACGCCGATCAACCTCACAGGGTTGGTCGTCACTATCGGCAGCATCGCGCTGTACAACTACATGAAAATCAAGAAGATGCGGGAGGAGCATCTTCTAAAAGCACACTTGGACGGGCAGGAGGAATATGCGCCCGTCAACACCGCCGACCCCGACCGCGGCGGCAGCAGACCGTCTGTGAGCGTGAACAGAGGCATCAGAGCTAGTCTGCAGCTTGCCCCTGGTGCGAGCGGGCCGGCGGGTATTGATTCTCCTGCGAGAGCTAGTCCGGTCAAGAGGCCCGAGGATCTCGACTAAGCACTGCAGACTCTGCTTTTTTTTAGTCAGAGGATCTGGATTGGTGGTATTATTATTATTATTATTACCACGTTACCTTGGCTTAAAGCGCTTCTTTCTTTGGGATTTGGGATTGCATGTCATTGCATATATGGGCGTTTGGTTTACTACAGAAAGCGTGGTCATGCGCTGGGAGATACCCTTCCCTAGGACTGAATACATGTCTTTTCTTGCGTTCCAGATGTGCTATCGTTTGCACGTTTGTCAGGTGGGAGCATCTCTCAGAATAAAGGTGAGTGTACAATGTGCTTCATGCGCTGCGTTGGCTGTCTGAAAGCGATCTCGACAACCTTAATGTTCTCTGCTTCTCTGCACTCCATAACAAGCCTCAGCCGTGATCTAATCTGGCTGCGGCGCCATTTTGCATGGACAGAATATCATGTTGCTCAGACATTGGCGTAAGGACGATGTAGTTCCACATGCACGAATCGAATGTCCTTTGAGCCACTTATTTGCCTCCAGGATCTGCTCCAGCTACAAACGCTCATAACGCCATAGGCTTTGCTCTTCTTCATCCCATCTCGATTCCCAACCTCAATGCAACAAATTGGTCGGATACTGCAATGTGTTGTTTGTTCTGCTTCCAAAAGTCCCTTGGCAAACGCGCATGGTTCGTTTTGTGCTTGTTTAGGCGTGGAAGATGAGGAAGGTCTAGTTTCGGCATGATGCATAGTGAGCAGTGCACCAGAATCGTGCCTTTTAATTTTGGTCTTCGTTTGTTGATGTCGGAAGTGGGCCTCTGGAAACGGGGAATTGAGAAGCGAATGGTGTGCGGTTCTCTCGCCTTTAAAACAAGTGTATGACATGGCCCATGTTCTTTTCGCGGATCGAGACCTGTCCTGGAACAATACATTGCAGTAAAAAAACTCACGGTCACATTGTGTCAAAATCGTGAGCTTTGAGAGAGAACTGAAACCACCTGAAAGTGCATTTTGTCAAGTAATCTACCAGTGGCTCGATATCAGCTGCATATACATACCACTCAACTTCTCTTACTCTCGTCTCTGCACTCCTCGCCAATCTTATCAGAATCAAAAGAACCTTGATCTCGATTGATGTGTGTTCTTTCTTCTCGCCTCCTCAAAAGAGTACCTGCAGCTATGCATGTGTGCTGCGTCTTCCTCTTCTCTCATCAACTGTCGCCGCTTTTCGAAAACATACAGTCTTCAATATATATGCCAGTGTTGAGAACACCTACCCTTTCACAAAATCGCGCAAAATACCTGCGATGTGGGACAACGATAGAAAGAGTCTTTATTACGCTCATTGATGCTGTCAGGTTGCTTGAGAATCAGGACCTGAATGTGGTGGCGCGACGGCTGTTTGCTTTCTTGGAACTGCAGATCAAGCTCATGATGTCCTAAGTTTTGTCTTCGGATATCTATCCCGTCGAAACAAATCAACTAATGAACCAGGCTACTGCTCCATATTCCTATACTTCTCCGCGGGAGTCTCTGTTCCCAATAGAAGAAGGCTATAAAATCCATTCGAAAAAAAAAATCGCTATGCATATTCGTAAACTAGATATCGTGAAGAGACATCTACCCTTCATTCCTGACAACGCCGCTATTCGTTCGGACATCGAATTCCACCCATCGACTCCGCCCTTCCCGTCCTTTACTCCCGCGACTAACGTCGATAGAGCCCGGGTTCATGACTGTGCATCCACAGTACTTGACGACGAACGCTGGAGCCTCGCTGTCGGCTAGGACTACACTCGTCGGCAACGGGTACAAGCCCAGTGTGTGCGCGAAGTCCCAGTGCAGCGGCCTGGCGCTCAACGGGAACGGACTCAGATGCGCTTGTGACAAGATTGTCCGCGTGAGTGCTCGCGCAGTCTGTGTGTCGCTATCAACCGGCGGCTCGGGGTGAGGCTGCACGGTCTTTGGCGCGGGGAGATCGATGTCCATCGCCTCGTTCACGTCGTGGCTTGGATTGAACGGCATCTCGTCGTCGTCGTCTTCTGGCTGCGGTTTGGGAAAGCGTATGCTGGTCCTGTGTAATCGCCCAGCTAGGTCGTCGCGTAGAAGTGCCATTTCACCTTTGACTCCGAACCAGGATAGTCGGCTTGGATTGCTCGTCCATAGTACCTCGCCTTCCTTCCCTTTCGCTCTGCCCCCGCCCCAGACTTCCCTGTTCGCCTCCGCAACCGCGCGCCTTACACGATTTGTGAACAGGCTCGGCACGGGTTTTCTTGGAAGCGGCGTCGCCGCACCGGCTGAGAAAGCACTTGGCCACGCATCGTTGTCGCCCGGTACGAAAACAAGGCTTGTGTGTGCGATGAGCGGCTGGAAGTCAGATAACACGCTCGCCAGGGCGTCAAAGTGCTCTTTGTATTCTATGCTGCCTGCGCCAGGGACGCCTGCGAGCGCTGCTTTGGAGGAGAAGTTGCCCATGAGGATGATGGCGAGGGGGTAGTTGGGGTTCGGGGTTGAAGGAGTCGGGGAGTACGTTTTGAGTAAGGTGCGGAGCGCGGACAGAGTAGACGGCGTGTCGAGGTGCAGGTCTGCTGCTATGACGATTTGATGGGCCGCGGTGGAGGTGAGCAGGTTGGTGGCTATGCGGGTCATGCGCGAGCCTGTTGCGCGCTGGGAGCCGACGCCCAGGAAGTCGGTCCAGCCGAATGCTGGGCCTTGGAGGGTGCTTTTGTCGGTGTCGTCGGTGCCGCCGAGGGTTAGAGTTCGTCGCTCGGCTGGGGGATGGCCGACAGAGAAGGCGAGGAATTTGCCCCCGATTGTGCCGCCTATGCCTCCTGTGCCTCCGAGGTTGGATGAACTGCCGCCGTGGTCTTCTTCGTAGCTTCCGTCGACGAGGACGATCATGCCGGGTGCGAAGTAGGCGCCGTTCTCTGGTATGGGCCGGGCATGTTGGATGTCTAACGCTATTGTTCCTGTGAGATCTGACAGTGAGAGTGCTCCTGTTGGCGATACCACTAGCATGCCCAGCAGCAAGTGTGTGCTCCCCGTCCGGCCTAGTAGGTTTGCGATGGGTGTGATGGTGTTTGTCTGTGACGTAGCAATGGACCCGGTCCTGTTCAACGTCGCAGACCGAGCAGCGCTGAAGGTGGGTGTCTGGAATGTTTCGTTGCGCAGGATGCGCTGGTGTACAATGTGGTAGCGTTGCCGGAAGAGCTCAGTCTTGTGCGAGGGATTAGGGAAGAGTGAGGGTTTGGTGGCAGATCTGGAGACGTTAGTGATACGTGGTAGACGACCAGTTGGAGACTCACTTCTCAAAGTGTCGTTGCGACACATTATACACCTGCTTCGGCTGTTCGAATGCTCCAGTGACTTTTAGCCACTCGCGCGGGTCCTTGAGCTGCTCTTCTTCCTCGTCCTTGTCCTCGACCTCGAGACTCGACAGGCCAAAACTCGAAGTGGCGTCCAGCGCCGGTCGAGACGGCAGCGCAGTCTGCTCAGAGCCGAAGTTGAAGCTGCTTTGCCGGCCCAAAGTTGAACCTTGACTGACCCTCCCACCCTCCATGGCGCCTTCTAGTGTTCGCAAGATGCCCTTGAACACATCCTTGTCGCCCTCGACGATAACCTGGCCGCCGCACTTCTTCCAGCTCTTTGCGACTTCCTCCAGCACCTTCTCGGCGAGGCCCTCTTCGCGCCATCCTGAACCGCAGTGCTTCCCGATGAAGGTCGCTAGTGCTTGGAGTGCCGAGGATGTGAGGGTGAGGTTGTGTTTCTTGGTGAAGGTGCGGAAGGCGAGCGGCCGCAATGTTGCTGGAGGCAGCAGTATGGGTAGAACCGTCGATTTGGACTTTGGGGCGAGTGCTGGCGGGGCGCGTATCGGTGCGGTTCTACGGGGGTGAATCGGATGGACTGGAGTGCCAAATGCGGGCGATGAGGAGGGAATTGGGTTCGCTGGTACCGCGGAGGGCTTCTCTGGCCGTTTCGCTGTCGCCATGCTGTGCTATGGGTGTGTTTGGAGCCTACAATTCGAGGCTTAAGTGAAATCAACGCGACGCGCTCGCGCAACGCTAGTCAAAGAGCTTTCCCGCGGCAGCATTCACCACATCAACAACACCACACGACTGGACTTGATCTTCATACAAACCTACAGCTAGAATCGCATACATTTCGCGAACACAGCGCTAGCTTTACATCTACACACTATGGCCGAGCCGACGAACGAGCCGCTCGCGACCGTCGCTGAGACCGAGGAGCTGCCCAAGACGGAGGCGAAGCTCGACGAGCTCACACAAGCCGCCTCGCTGCAGTACTCGCTCAAGAACTTCTCTGCCGCCGCCGACCACTATGCCGACGCTGTCGAGATCCAGGCCGAGCTCAACGGCGAGATGGCCCCTGAGAACGCCGAGCTGCTCTTCTACTACGGCCGCGCCTTGTACAAAGTAGCTGTCGCGAAGAGCGATGTACTAGGCACCAAGGGCGCGCAGGAAGACAAGAAGAAAAAGAAGGCCAAGAAGGACGAGGCAAAGGCAGAAGCATCTAGCTCGGCCGCGAATGGCGCAAAGACAGAAGTCAAGACAGAAGAGACCACAGCGCCGAAGCCTGCCTCGGCCTACTTCCAGCTCACCGGCGACGAGAATTGGGACGACTCAGACGACGAGGATGATGACGAAGCCGAAGGCGAGCAAGAAGAAGAGGAAGATGACTTCGCCAACGCCTACGAAGTCTTCGAGCTCGCCCGCGTCCTGTACCAGAAGCAGCTCGATGCCCAGTCCGACTCCACAACCGCAGACAAAGGCAAAGGCGCCGCAACACTATCCCCCACCGAGCGCGCCATAAAAGAGAAGCTCGCAGACTGCCACGGCTTCCTCACCGACATCTCCCTTGAGAACGAGCGCTTCCACGACGCCGTCGCCGACGCCCGCTCCGCCAACGCCCTACAAACCGAACTCCACGACTTCTCGCACGAGAATGTGACCGAGAGCCACTACTCACTCTCCCTCGCCCTGGAGTTTGCCTCTGTAAGCAAAATCCGCGAAGACCAGGCCGGCGCAGAAAGACAACAAGCCGGCGACGTCGAGAAGCAAGACCCCGACGATAAGGACGGCCTGGACTGGGAGCTCCGCAACGAAGCGGCGAAACACACTGAGCTCGCGATCCAGTCCCTCCAGGCGCGACTTAAGAAGGAGGAAGCAGCTCTCACCGGGAACACACTCACGGCTGCGCAGAAGAAGGAAAAAAAGACTGTCATCGAAGATAAGAAAGCCATGCTGGAGGAGTTGCAGGGCCGGCTGAAAGACCTAAAGCTTGACCCCACAAAGCAGGATTACGACACCATCGACCAATCAGTCGTGCAAGGTCTCTTCGGCAGCCTGCTAGGCGCCGATGCAGAGACGCAGAAGAAGAAGCTCGCCGAGGCGACCGAGAAGGCGAACGATGTGAGCCAGGTAGTGAGGAAGAAAGCGAAGCCCGCGCCTGCTGCGGCGAAGCCGGTTGCTGAGCCGAGTGGCAGCGGGAAGAGGAAGCTTGAGGTTGCAGAAGAGAGTGCGAACGGGAAGAGGAGTAAGACCGAGGAGCCAGTGTGAGCTCATGTCTGCTTTGCTTTGCTTTGGCATGATAAGCAGCTTTGTATTTTTTTTTGTTTGTCGTTGAGAAGCGTAGATACCTCAAAAGCATAGGCGTTGAATCGGGTCGTTGTAGTTCGCTCGAGACTTGGAATCCAGAATGGCTCATCCTCCTCCTCCTCCTCCTCCTCCTCCTCCTTCTCCCGGAAAGACCGATGCCCAGAAGTCATGTTCTCGAGTGCTCCGATACGTGGCAGCTGACTACATAAAATCCTCTCAACCGCCGCGTCCTCTCTCTTTCTGTTAGCAGCACAAAGCTCAATAAAATTGAAATAAGAACACCACTTGTACATGTTCCCTCTACTCTTTCCAACCCCCTCAGGAGGTCGACTCACAACCCCACTTTCTGCGGTCTAGTCGCATATACGCGAATAGTTCGGAAAATGCATTGCCAACTGTCCCATGCTTTGTCGTCTGAGAGCCCCAAAAGCTCGCGCTTGCCAAATCATGTTTCCGACCAAGTTCAGTACTCCTTTCTCGTCACTGATGTACGTCGTTCGCCGGAACTTAAGTGCGAGTCGGGTGCCATGCATCTCTCTCTTCTACCCGCGATACTGATTGCAGATCTCTAAAGGCAATGGAAGAGTGTTTTTGTTCTTTAGCTATATGTAAAAGTGTGTGGATGCACACTAATGTCTATGTCTATGTCTGTATTCCCTCCATCGCTACACTGAGAGTAGTACGCTCAACTTTCCTAGATGCGTATCTTCCGGTCTCCCTCTCTGGCATGTTGTCGAAGCAAGACTTTACCTCTTTTGATGTCTCTTAATCATTGCTCTACTTAGCTGTGCAGCATCCACAACTGCTAGTGGATACTTCCCGAACGCCAGTGCTCAAACATGAATGCATACAGGTCTGTATAGCTCTTTCCTTTATTCACTTCTGTTCTGTACCGCATGCCGAAAGTCTCATCTCAGTCTTCTGGACACTTTCATGCTTCCAATCGTCACCACACACCATTTGTGCTATCTGTTTCCCTGGGCCTTCTGCAAGGCAAGAATCACAGATACCCACAGATCGTGATATTGCGTTTCTGGTGTCAGTAGTTGTAAGCTGTCTCTTTTACTTTCCCTTCTTGAACCTAGGATCTATGCTGAGCGCGAGGTGGACAGGTGAAACTGCCGGATCTTCCTGTTTTGTAACAATCTGGACGCTTGGAAATAAATTGTCTACCCGGTTGTGTCTCCGCTGGGATTCAGCATCGCGCTGTACCATGACCGCGGTTCACGTGGATCTTCCTGTATCCTGACAACGATCACTGATGTATAAAACCTGCCACCGCCGTCTCCCCATTATCCTTTCACAACATTCTGCATTGGAAATCAAGAGTGTACGTTGTTCCTAAACACGGTGACTGAAAGCCGCTCCAAGATACACGTCTATTTCCCTCTGCCATTTCTCCCACTCAAAGTCAACTCTTCGATTGGGCATGTTGCTTTTGGAGATTGCCATTGCACGTCTTCAAAAGCAATGGGCAGTCCTGCGATGTTGTCCTTCACTCCGTTTTCTATCACAAAATAGAGAAGACGAACATGAATGTGAAAAGTTCTCGCCTTTGTCTATGTACTATCTGAATGGTTTCGTGGTGCAGTTCTAAGAATTCGATAGCTGTGCAGACGGCACGCATGGATTTCAGATTCTCCCGACTACTACTATTGTCCTCTGTCCTTCGAATTCTGCTCTGCTACAAGGTCCTTACGGCGTGGTTCTGCTCCATGGGTGCAACCACCTCACAGTCCGTTATCGTTGCAGAGATTGCCTCATTTGACTTCCAAATCGCTGACAAGAAGCGAGATGTTTCCCTTTCTTGCAACGAAGTTGAAGCTCAAAAATCCTTCCAAGACCCGACATGATTGGCCCTAGAAGGTTAGAAGCTTCCCGTCATGGTCGCTGCCCCTTGTCTATCTGTTTGGCTCATCGTGCTTGCACTTCTACGCTCTGCTTCGAAACTCCATACGGTCATGAGAGGCTTTGTGTCTAATATGTCTGGCCTAAGGTTCCTTTTCTGCAAGGCTTTCACCCTCTGCATCCTCTCAGTGTGTCGGAATACGACAACCCTCAGAGCATGAGAACTAAGAAGGTGTCGATACCAATTAATTTCTGTCTCATCTGCATTCTTCTGTTTTATGTTTTGCTTAAAGCCTGCTTCTCCTGAGCTTGCAAACTCCTTTTAAAAAGAACACGGCCACTCATGCATAGAGTCAGAAGTTACTGCGTATGTTGCCGTTCTTGATGCCTCCTCAGCGTACACAATGCGCGCTTGAAGAGCAGCCTACACATCTGCCCATTTCCTATGCCTCTTCACCGTGGATCTTTCTTACAAGCGTAATCCAGCTTGCTTCATGAAACTCCGAAGTGACATGTTACTCCGATCAGTCTGTTCTCCGGTGGTCTTCCTCTAGAAATAGGTCACATACCGCTCTATGTTCGTCCTAAATTGGTATTGTGGCCATGAAAGCTTCTCTTCTATCTTTCCTACCAATTCTGGAAGATATATAAAGTCCCATGAATTCCAACTCCATCTTCATCTGGGCATGTCCTCTTCTCATCCGACGCTCAAAGTCTCAAGTGAAGCGTACGATGTCTCATCTATCCAGAAAGCTCCAAGCCGCACATTCATGTTGCGTTCTTGTCTGACCTCGAAGCTACCCGTTGCCCAGCCTCTGGTCTTATCGTGTAAAATCCGTCCATACTCATGAACTCATCTATGTCTTTACAAATAGCTGCACTGCAGTTCAAATTCTGCCCAACAATGAAGCTTGGAGCTCAAGATACAACCTCCCTATGTTTCCTCTTCTCTGCCTTCCGCTAATCTAACTAAGAATCCTCCGCTTTGTTGGACATGCCGGTACTCAAAAGTAGTCCAAGACCCTGCATGCTGTATCGTGTCTCAAACTCCAAGCACGTTGCACAATGACTGCTCCTGGGTACAAGAACATCTACATCCAGCGTCTGCTATCTAACTCGAACCACTTCTGACTTCCTCAAAAACTTTAACGACTGAAGGCCACTTACGATGGATCTTGAGAATGGCTGGATACGCATCTCATGTCTGTCCTTCCGAACTTTGCCCTCAAAACAGCAGCACTTGCCTCCGTGTCCTTGTATGATCAATATAAGTCACCATGTGATTTGGTCGTCTGGGTCTGTACTACGATATCTTTGCTTGTTGTTCAAGAACTGGACTAATCGTGCCCAAACCACCATACATAGACTGGCATAGGAGTTGTCTCGCCTCCTTCGGTCGGTCAGCATTGAAGCTGGAACTCAGGACAGAAACCTCCATGGACGTTCTTCTCTGATCTCGTTTTACGTGAGGCCGGCCACTTTGTCAGACATGCGCAATATTAGAATTCGCTGTTCACCTTTCGAAAAGAACGACCCGGGTGGTCTATGCCGCCCTCCCTGTCGGTTCTGTCGACGATGTACGTGAACCTCTTACTGGTGTGAAACTACAGTGTTTGTCTGTCCTACCGGTCTCAGTTCCTGCCATTTCGTGAAGCCAAAAGGTTACAAAGGCATGAGTTAGGTGTCATGCCTGCCTTCTTCTCATTTCGCTGTTAAATGTTTGGCAAGACCCAATAATGTCTGTGCATTGCTAGTACTAGTACTTGTGAGTACTTCCCTTTAGTCTCCCTCCTCAAACTTGGGAGAGGACTTACAAATGGCTCGACCTCGAAATGAACAGTCGTAAATGCCATGTTTTCCTTCCGAGAATTGAAGCCATTTCTCGAAAAAGATACACAGCCGTTGCATGGTCGTGCTAGAAAACACCATTCGACCACAAAGTGACCTCAGTCCTCCGTCTCCTCCATCACCAAGCCCCAGAATTCGTGTTAACACTGCCGCAACTTTTCGCACGACTTTACATTCAAAGGAATCTTTGCGCTGGCCTATGTCTCCTGAGCTCTACTTTCACACAGGATACCTTTTGCGTTCATTTTACGAGTCATAGTCTCTGCAAGAAGCAACCATAACTGCCACAGAATCCTACAGATGACATGGGCCTTCGGGCACAGTACCCGAGAGTCTTCCGGCTCTTGGCTGCTGCCTGACTATGCTTTGCTGCAGAAGGCTTTCCGTGCCGGACCGACGGTCATGATCGGACCGTCTGGTCATTGTCAACATGCGAAGCCGCTGCGCGGCATTTATGGACATGGGTTCAAGTTGATGGTGCCATATACATTGTATGGTCTTGGGCAATTATACTTTCGGTGCGACGCACGAGCGGAGCGACATAGTGCCTGATGCTGATGCTAGAGAACGCGATTGCTGCCCAGCAACTGAGGCTCCGGAGTGGAGCGTGTCGTAGATTGGGTCGGCCACTGAGTTCCGAGGAGGAGGGCCGATTTCTCGTGACATGTGGACTCTACAATGTAATGTCGGTGATGTAGCTATAGGTATGGCCGCTGTGCATAAGTTGGGCAGGTTCGTGCTCGATGCTTGACGATACTAGACGGAATAATTCGCACCTCACCAGGACATGGTGGTCCCGTATGCGGAGTCGAGCGGAAGCTCTACTGACACATTAAGAATGCCAAGTTCGAAAATGTACCAAGTGTGCACTTGCAAGGACATGGTCGATAGAGGACATTGACAGATGTAAAAAACTAGGTTGAGTTTTACACTTACCAGGATAAGACCAAAGTGACATCCTAGTCTTGTAGCAAGATGTATACCCAAAGCGAAACCAATACAAACACCAAAAGCGGACTCCTCAGTCGACATCTTGACATTTTGAGGCTGAGCATCCTAATACTTCTGCAAAAATGGCACGTGGACGGCACGGCATACCTTCCCACTCCTTTCGAGCCCTTGTCGAAGCATGCGCAAACAACTGCCGTGATGCGAATTCGAGCGCCAGAACAGCCATGGACGTCATCAAGGTGTCAAGTTTGATGTTGAACATGCAGCCAGCGATGGTGCATTGTGAGATCTGAGATCAAATCGTGGAAGACCCACTTTGAGCGAGATGATAGATCTGGCAGATTGATTGTGCGATCTCGACAGATGCAGGGTCTTGTCGCAAAGTCAAGTTGAGTTCACTGCGCCTCGCGGTCCTAGGATCAGGCTTCCATAACCTAGATAAACCTACCTCGAACCTGTTCCTTGTTCACAGAGTGTTGCTGCCAGCGTGCCCAACATTCCACTTCATCTCAAGAACGGTTTCAGCCTCGCGAACAGGGGTGCTTATCCGGACACACGTGCGCATCCATCAACACCTCAGGCTGTATCGCGACCGTCATACCGTTGTCCGGAGAATATCTCCAACAGCATCACTCACTCATCAAAACTTACCCAGGTTCCTTCACACCCTCCCAATCTCCAACCGCCGCCAAGCAACACATAGCATCTTCACACCATTCATCATCGTACAACGACAGACTAAACGGCAGACGCAAACGTCGGCTAGTGGGCATTCCCGCTGCCCAAGCAGTGCCTGATCGGTGTGGGAAGGAATTGCAACAACGGGATTGGAGGTGCGCCTCGGATGCATTCCCAGCGTTGCACGTTGGAATCCTCTGTGTGTGACATGCGTCGACAGCGCATAGCTACCACTCATTTACTTTGCTTTTGCGTGTGTGATGGACCGTGATGGATGGGTGGACCGCATGTAGACCGTTGGTGGTTGGTACAACGCTTTTGTTGGGTGATGCGCGTCGCTCGTTGTGTCATGCTTGCGCCGCGGCCTTCGCCTCGAGCCGCGCAAGGCTGTGAGGCGCGCTGTGTCGGGACCACACGGTTGAGGGGATGGGTGAGGCTGTTGTGATCACCGAACGATGTGACGGCACACGGGTGGGAGTGAGGCGGACAAGCGCTCCCCGCACTGAAAAGGAACCATGAAACGACACCTGCTCTTTCTGCTTGCGCGCCTGACGCCCGGTGCAAGATTATGGTGATGATCGCCTTCGGTGTTCCTGGAGATTTTGGAGACGCCTGGTTGTTATCGGCTTAAAGCAGGGTGTAAGGCGTTGATGTCAAACTTTGACGAGGCTGGGGTGTAGCAGGGTACTCCTGAATATTGCACCTGTCAGGGTGAAGTCAGCTGTTCCTCCGACAGGTACTTTTTGCTTGATTGAAGCCATCGACATGTCCCTTTTTGGAGAACAACCGCGAATCCACGTGGTTGACACGTTCCAGCGAATAACCAAGCGAGCCGCGAATTCCTACGCGCAGTGTAATCCTCCGGGATCGTCAACCGATACCTCACAAATGCCTGTCTTCGCGAATTCCCCTCAATACTTGCCAGAACCCTACTATAACAACCGCCAAATATCGACACTCACCAGCTGATGGTTTGTGGAAGAGATAGCTTCCGTCAGCCATGCAACTGCTTCCTCTTCTCGAGGGTCAAAGTGGTCTGAGGGCCTGGAGCAAATGCGCAAGATGAGACCAAAATTGCGGAGTTGAGACCCTGAAGGCTCATTTGTGGAGGTGAGCGCTGGTAGCTCGTTTTGCAACTTTGGTACGGACTCAGCTCCCGTCCTTTAGGGTTACGCGACGTTGGGCAGTAGCGTTCCGTCTAGACCGTCAGCCCAGAAGTCAATCCAGGAGTCAGCTCAGAAGTCAGACCAGGACATGCGAGTCTTCGTACCATCTTGTCAAAAGGCGTTACGGTATGCGTTGCTCGAGCTGCGTCGCCGTCAAGATAGAGGCACCAAGACTATCGGAGCTAGCTCGATAGAAGTCACGAAGAACCTCGGCTACGGCACGAAATCGTAGCCGATAAGGGAGCTTGTTATGCGAGTGATCTACGCCGTCTTTAATTCCTGACCGCAACTCCCTGCCTTTCACAGCGGAGCTTTGCATGATCGACACAGAGCGGAAATCTCCTACTCTGCGCTTGAGTGCCTTTCATCACGCGGTAAACTCTGCATCACGGGCTAGCAGAACGTCACAACAATGCAGCATCTTGCAGCTCCGGCCCGTATCGCGACCTCAACGCTTTAGACTATGCCCGCTAATTATGTGATTCGCTGGTGCATAAAATACAATGTCGTTGTTTCAGCCTCGCTCGTCAACAGTTTCCCTGACTTCGAGTTCACCGACGTCACGTTCTCGACTTCAGGACGAGTGCGCGGTGCCGGAAGGCCCCTACCGACGCCGCGTCCCATGGTTCGCTCGTCTTAGTTCCGGCCAGACACGCAGTGGCTTTCGCGCCAGGAACGGGTCTGCTACGGAACGTCGAGTGACGATCTAGCGCGGGTTAATTGTAGGCACTTTGTGGTTGTCCAGGGTTGGGCCGCGGCGTTGACAGGCATCAATCGAGATGCTCTTGAGAGCGGGATGGCTGGCTATCATCGGCGAAGAGAGTGGGATGATTTGCGCAGTAGCTCGTGCCTTATTGAAGCTTACTGTTCGATAGATAGCAGGTGTTAATGGCGGCATTTAAGTTTACGCTGGCTGGACGCAGGTCTGCACGTGGCCGCGGTACTTTACGTCACGAGCTCACGATACCATATGTAGAAGTTGTCGCGCTCAAAGCGGTATCGAGCGTTGAGGCGTTCTGGTTGAAGAAGGCGTAAGCTGCGTGCGCGGAGGTCCAAAGTAGTTTGACGGTTCATACGCACAATGCATCGTGACATATGGCTGACGCGGAATTGCAACCAATAACCTGGCGAAGAAGCCATTCAATTCCCTTCAATTCCGAGTCATAAAGTTTGACATTTTTGCTTCTATTAAGTAGATCAGCTGTGAGATGCGTGAGCTGCTCAACGGCTGCGGCGTTCGTAGCCAACCATCTATATCGTCCAACACATATGACCAAAAGATCCACCGAGAAACGGCCGTTAGGGGAGAAACCAAGAACAAGACTAAGACCGTATAGGTTCGCGACGCTGAGCAACACAGAATCCGAACCCGAGCATTTCCCTTTCAAGATAGCAACATCTCTTTCAAAACTCTCTAAACAATCCTATCCAGTCAGCAAGCCCTCGTGCTTCCAGCTAGTCCGGGATATGAACATCCTGTGCAGAAGCAAAAAATATCCGCCCAGGGTCCGCTCGTGTCGGTGATTGAGGTATGAGGTATACGCAAAAGCTTCAGCGCTAGTCCACCCAATGAGTACGTGCTTGATGCCTGAAATAAGAAACAAGTGACTGATGCTTTGCGCCGAGATAAATGCAAAACGATAAAGTGTGTACAGTAAACGTGCGCTACGCGTGGCGGCTACCGGAAATGCTCTCCGCCCAAATGGGGTATATCCAAACAAATTGAAGTTGCGTCCAAGGCATGGCGGTGTAATGCGGGATCACGGGTACAGGTCCAGTTGCTTTCGAACATTGCGTAGAATCTTGAGGTCCATCTCCAAAATGGGAGAATTCGGTGCAATCTCGCCGAGGACTTTGCATGTTCGGTCCATGAGTGCCGTAAGGTTTTGCTTCGTGAGCTGTGTGTCTCTTGGAAGATACCTGCAAAGTTGGGATTTGAAGACTGCTGCAAGAACAAGCATGTTTCCGAATTGGCTAGTGTCTGTTAGCTCGATGTAAGACTGCGTCATGTTTGACTTTGACTTACGCATGCATGGTTCCAAAAATGTTGGTAACTACCAATCGTCTGGTACGGGCGCTGGCATCGAACTTGACGTATTTGCTGTCGGGAGCAGCGCCAACACGATCGAAAGCAATCGTACTCTGGATTGCGGCGTTGATGCACTTGACGGCGACTCCAATAATGCTCCTCTGGTCATCTGACAGATCCACAAGTAGGTGTACATTCCGGTTAGATGAAGATCCGGAGGTAGGCGCAGGGGAGTTGTGATGAGAGGCCCGTGCTGTGCTTGCACCTGTAGGAGGGAAGTCGATGAAGTGGTTTGCAATACGAAGGTACGGACGCAAGATCACGTAGATCGATCCGTAGTACTTGGCCCGAAGACGTGCGACATTGATGTCAGTAGCTGGTGGGTCCTCGTCGTTCCAAGCCAGCGTTGGCGGGAGAACCCGTCTCCAGTCTTCCAGGATACGCACATGCGCTGTGGCACGGTGTGCGACCTCTTTGATGTTGTGCGTGTCGAAGCTGCGGCGTGCGTTCCTGCCATAGAGCATGTTATGTGCCTCGTTCAGTATGACACGAAGCCAAATCTGGCTCGAGTACATGAGCATGGAGCCTTCCTGTGTCTGAGGATCGGCGAACATCTTTTCCTCCACACTAGTTCCGGACTCAATAGGTACCGATTCATAAACGCCATCTGGATAGGCGATCTCGCTTTGGAAGTCCGAGATCCTGCTAGGTGGCAGAGTGCTCATCTCTGCAAGAATATCTGATTCGAGCTGGAGACATGTCCAGTAGACACACATAACCAAATTGAGCCTGTAACGCTCCTTAGGAGGCAAAGATGCCTTGTTCTCCAGGCACCAGTTACGGTCGAGCTTCTGGTAGTCTGCCTTGATCAGGACTAGAACAACACGGCAGGCGTTGTTGATCCAGCTCCAGCTCTCAAGAACTCGAGCAAACTGACTCAAGTAAAGTGCAGCAAGAATCATAGCCTGTGCGTGTGCCACTGTGTTGCCACCCTGTTGGTTCCCAAGAATGTCAGTGGCGTAGGCAAAGTAGCCCATGCCAGGCAGAACATCGACGTTGCGTGGGCGGTTGTCGTCGGATGTATCGCTGTTGAAGCTGCCGTTGGCGTGAACGCCCCAGCCACCGTTTGTGTGAGACATCTTGTCACTCTGGGGCGATGGCAGTGGGTCCTGGTAAGCGCACACCTTGCCAAGTGCAAGGACTAAGAGTACCAGTGCGTTGCGCAGAGAACGCTCGATAGCACCCTTAGCAGACCATGGCTCGCCGTACGCACTGCCTGAGCGCTTTCGCTTCAAGCCCTGGCTGAGCATATTTGCAGCGGGTGATCCGGCGTGTTTGCTGTTGATGTCTGGGCTATACTGCTCACTGAACTCTTTGATCATCCTTCTAAGCTTACTGGCGTTCATGAAGGGATGCAGCTTGTGGATGTTCTCAATGTAGGAATCGTACAGCGCCCAAAGGACGTGCGAACGGAAGTCAGGTCTGCCGTCTGGTCCAAGGCCGCCGTCGTTCTCTTTCTCCTGACGAGGATGGCTGCTGGGGATCTCGCCGGGCACTGTGCCCGGGCTGGAAGTGTCGGCGGGTGGGTAACCCCAGAGGCCTTCCTTGCCAGGTGCTGGGGAAGAGGCATCTGCGTCACCTCCGCTATCAGGGCTGCCTGGTCCTTGAGCTCCATCGTTGAGGTCTTGGCCTTCACCAACACCCCATACGCGAAGCAGACCTCGGTCTTGCTCGAGTAGCATGGGGTACTCTGACACGTCGTGGCCGCCTTCGATCAGCTTCTCGATGTAGTCGACATTCCTGCAGAAGTTTGCCATCGAATGCCATTCTTCGAATAGCTTGTGTGCTGGAGTGGTATGGTCACTCTGCAACCCACTCTTCTCTTTCGGTGGAAGTCCGGTTACACCACTGTGCTCGCTTCTGACGCTGTCAGCTGGTGTTGCTGGCTGCTGAGGCGGTGCAAACATGGACTCCTGCTTGATCGGAGTCAATGCTTGTGCCGCTATTGGAGACATCTGCGAGTGTGGAATATTGGGTGATTCTGTCTTCATGTTGCTGATGCGGCGCATCTGATTCCGGCCTTGAGCTGGTGTAGGGAATCTGGCCATATTCTGGTCTCGGTTGGGCGCTGCGAAAGCTGCTTCTGGTGAGGCAATATTCGAAAGCTGGTTAGGCGTTTGAGCTAGAGGGAGTCTGGTCTCCACGCTCTGTCTCCATGAAGTGAACTCTCCTACAAGGTTCTTTAGCACTTCGCCGATGTCATTTACGCTCTCCTGGAGTTGCATCATGCTACGATCTTGCCTGTGAGGTGTCAGTGAGTGCTGTTTGTCTTGGGGTTTGGCACTGACTTGGGAGGTGGTACATCCTTGTACTGACAATCGAAGTTGTTTTCCCTGCAGAACTGACACGGTCTCGCTTCATCACACTTCTGTTTTCGCGTTCGACAGTGGTTACATGCCTGCGTAGCACGAACCTGTTTGCGCCTTACTGGCTGACCAGCTGCACCTGCATACTGGCCCATGTAAGGGCTCGGCGCATACGAGCCCTGGTCATACTGAGAAGCTGGTGGAGGTGGAGGTGGAGGTGGTGGATGGAATGGCTGGGCACCGTTGTGATGTGTAGGGCTTATGGAATGGCTATATCCATTCGACATATGACCATTGGGGCGATGCTCTGGGTTCATTCCCCATGGACTCTGGTGGCCGCCATGATCCATAGGTAGTGGTTGAGACTTGATGTCGGTGCTGATACTAGATCTGGTGCTCTGTGGCTCTGGCTGGGTGGCTGACGAAGGAGTGGGGGGCGCCCGGTACGTAGAGATGTTGTCCTGGGAGATGCTCACCGGAGGAGGGCCGCCGACGCCATGAGGGCGTTGACTAGGTGAAGGGATGGTCCGGGGATCCGAGTAGGCGCGTATATCAGAGGGCGGCAGTGACGGTGAGGGTTGCGGTCCGGGTGGAGGTCCTTGGCCTGGAGGAGGATAGGAATGAGCTGGATGGGGTAGGCCGTGAGCAGGATAGTGGCGGGGGGTGGGAGAGGGAGCAGCGTGGGCCGGAGTGGGATGAGACAACTGGCGAGTGGGTTGGGCGTGCGGCGGCGGAGGAGGGGGTGGGAAGCCGTTATGATTGTACACAGGAGGATTGACAGAGTCCAAACGGGGCCTCTTCTGGGCGGGCGCGTCAGGATCAGCCATCCTTACATATGAAAGACGCGATCCGCTCAGGCCATGCGGCTATGTATGACGGAGTACCTGACTACGACTACGGAAGCTGCCAGGTCCAAACGGCAGCAGCCCAACAAGGTCGGCGGGGGGCAGCTGGTGGAGAGCGTGGCCTCGGCAGTGGCAGGGACACGAGAAGGACCAATTCACCAGTGCCTCAGAAGATGACTGGCTGGAGGAGATGTGCGGACTACAGGCCAATCCGCGTCATCGGCTGGGAGGATAAGAGAAGAGTTTAGAGAGCGTCGCAGGGCAGGTGCTCGGAGGCCAGAGTGCGATGCAGGACGGGAGCTTTGGCTCAAGCCGCGCGAGGAAAACCCAGCCCTGAGCGAGAGCTTCTTACCATGGACCCGGAGGCAACTATCCGAAGCAGGAAAAGGGCCTGCGGTGGTGAGTCGCGGACAGTCTATGCGTCGACGTTTGTTGCTGGTTGGCGAGAGTGGCGCTAAGAGCTAAGACGGGCCGTGCGAACGAAGTGGCCGGGGCGTGTGCAAAGAGCTGTGGACCGTACGGGGGCGCCAGCTAGTCGCGGACCAAGTGGGAAGAAAAGCTAGACTGGAAAACAGAGCAGGCCAAACGAGGCGGCGCGCGGGAAGCCTGCTGGCGCGGCTTTGGGCACGAGGGGGGTGGAAAGGGAGGGTGAGGATGGGCGGCGGCGCGTCGTCAACAACGCCGATGGAGTTTGATAGAGAGGGGAGAGGCCAGGCCGAGTGGAGAAAATCTGATTTGAGCGACACAAGGGCGAGTAGTGAGTGCCGAACACGATTCAGCGACAGCGGTGCTGCGACGTGCAGCTCGCTTGTGCAAAAGAGGCTTTCCCAGGCCCCTGGGTTGATTCGTGGGTGGTGCCCGCCTGCGCGCCGTGCAAGATGCCATCTCGAGATGACAGAGGAACCTTTGCTCGCACACAGCGATGCCCTCGTCCGCCTCTGGATCCTTCACGGCGCCGTTGCAGACAGCAAACGTCCCTCCCGCAGCCGAGCGACTCAGCAGCCAGCTGTCTGGCCGATTGCTGCTTCCATGCTGCATCGTCGACTTGATGCTGCCGCAGTAGGGCCAGCTGAGCAACGTGACTTGCAACACCAGCACTACCAGCCCTGGTGGCATCGCCCGCTGGCCTTGCTGCTGCTGCGGCATGCGCGCTTCTCCGCGCGCAACCTCCCTCCCTCAGCGACCGCAGCAGCCAGCAGCTAATCGCTCACGTATTGCCTGATAATTTGCACGGCCGCGGCCAATTGCACAGACATGAGGGAGACGATCCGAGCTCTCTCGGCACGCCCTGGAATTTGACTACGGTCCCTAGCAGTATCTAGCTCCTCCACTGAGCTGCGACATTGCGGTTTTCGAGAAGGTCTCGTGGAAGTGATGCGCTGCTGGTGGCTGGTTAGAGCCTCCGAGCGTCGAAACTTAGTCGCTGTCCGGTCCTGGCCGTACAGGGGCATGCAATCAATGGTGCTCATCATGGCACGACACCGCCATTATTCACGGCCGTTGTGCTCGCAATGTGATGAGTCGATTAAGTTCCGAATGTCCGCGAGTTATCAGATTAAAGCTATCAGATAGATGTGCTCAATTCGTATCTGCTGCCCGAGATCTGCATATTGGGCTCCAGTCTCTGGCGGACAAAAGTCCGTCCATTCATGTGCCCATGTGCCCGCCTGTCAACCTCGTGAAGAGCACTTGGCTTCCACGAGTCTGGAGAGGACAGCCCGGAGACGCGCCGCCCACTTTGCTAGTCCCAAGACCTCAATATCCACTTTACGATTAGCGCGCCCCGTTTCGAGACCGCCAGAATGGCGTCAGGATCCAGGAACAACCGCGAGTCGAGCAGAAGTCGCGTTGTTCTGATGAATTCATTGACAGGGACGTTTTGTTTCCAGAATCGCTCGACGCTGCGTGCACGCCAACAATGCATGACAGGAACCGAGATGGGGTTGAGGCACGGTAGGTCGCTCAAGTGCCGGTGACGAGCAGGTCAGCTGCCATCACATTCACTGAAGAGGCAGGCGGCCCGAATGTTGGTTCAAGCCGTTTTTTGCCGAACATCATCTCTGACCGGAAGCATGACAAGTTGCGGTCTGCTTTGAAACGCTGCGATTCAGATTCCCTGAAGATGTTTCCGGGCGACCGAAATTGCTCTCGAAGGGCATCCTAACAGAGGGGTTCCCGTCCCTTGCCTTACGATGATGAATACCGAGGCGGGCCCACGTGGATCGCAACACCACGAGGCGCTGAGGCGCTTCGACGACACTGGACATTTGTCAGGGACCGTCAGGTCGCTGTCCACTTCAGGGTCTTCAAGCTGGTCGAGTCAAGTTTAGCATGACGATGGTCGCCGTCAAGTCGGTGAGCCGTGCCAGCTTTACTTTGCGACGCAAATGCGATTGCGAGAGGCGAATATCAGAGTCAATCCTGCTTTCCATGACAAACGCGACTGGGTGGCAAGTAAGGCAGCTTCAGCGATTCGACATTGTGAAATCCTTTTGTCCGTGCCAAAGCTGAGTGCAAGTTTTGCGCGCTGAGTGATCGTCGAAAAGTCGCCCTGTCACTTCCATAACTTGCAAGATGCATTTGAGGCTGCAAGCGATACCGAGCGGGGCTTGGCAAAGCATTGATGCCAAAAGTAGCTACCCGTACCGCTCATGTGAGTACTTTGCACGATTGCTTGCATTTGCGGAGTGTTTAGCAATGCAGCGGTGAGCTGGCGCAAATATGAAGTGCCGCTTCCGACATCAAGTGGCATGTGACACAGCAGGAAACTGGGGACCGCAGATCTGTGTATCGGTGTAGCCATCGCTTCGAAGTGGGTGCTCACCGTCTGTGTGATATGAGGTTGTGGATACATTCGAGGGAGATCCTTGCTGTGAAGCGGGAGCCGCCAAGCATGGGCTAGGCCTAACTCGGTGGCAGTATCTGGCTTACGTGCGACGAAGGATGCTGGCTACAGCCTCACATCTTAATCACAAAGACCCTTCGACTATAGAAGTCGATACTGAAGTGTCCAGCTGCTTTTACATGCATCAAATTTGACTGATCAATGTTCAATATGTCGTTGGACGATGTGACACTCGATGAAACGCTAATGAGGCATGGACGACCAAGGCTGGTGTGTAGACGTCACAACGGTGGCCATCTTTTCAACGGATAGCAGCTATCCGTGGACAAGACCACATCTTCACTTTCCATCCCAATGCGTTGCATATTCCTCAATTATTTTGTTTAGTTTCTATTCTTCGAGTCGCTCCACATATTAGATACACGTCATGGAGCTCTTCACCCTGGTCTTTGGCGCTCTCACGGCGGCTGCGCTGTACAAGGGCGTCATTCGGTGGCAGAGCTGGCAGAAGAACATAGCGCTCGCAAGGAGCTCAGGCCTGCCGGTCGTTTTGATACCATGGCATATCTTCAGTACCTGGTGGCTTGCCTCCTTTTACATTTGGGTTCCCATCATAGAAGCAATCCTGCCCGCTTCGTGGCGAGGTGTTTGGTTTGAGTACGTTGCGTGCGCTAGTACTTATATCGCTGATATTGACCAATGTCAGCCTCCTGGATCCAGAGTGGGGATATCGCAAAGGCCATGAACCGTTCGAGAAGCTTGGTGCGGATGTCTTCCTGGTCGCCACCCCAAACCGCATCTCTGCGTTCGTTGCCGATGCAGAAGCTGTGACCCAGATTACAACCAGACGTAATGATTTCCCCAAGCCGTTGGAGATGTACGGTGCACTCGATATTTATGGCAAGAACCTTGTGTCCACCGAAGGCCCAGATTGGCGCATGCATAGAAAGCTCACTGCACCCAGTTTTGGTGAGAAGAACAATGAGCTAGTCTTCAAAGAATCTCTTCACCACGCCCGCTCACTCCTTAGCCTTTGGACTGGGCCGGATGGAAATGGTAATGAGACTGTACAGGAACCGGCTGTTGCTACGATGAGCTTTGCACTGTTCGTCATCAGCTCTGCAGGTTTCGACGTTAGAGTCAACTGGCCGCACGAAGAGAAGAGTCGCGCATCGTCTGTTGAGAGTGACGAATCGAAGTCGATGCTGGTCGGGTCTGAGAGACCCGCAGGCCACAAGATGACCTATCGAGAAGCCATCAGCGAGTTACTCCACAATATCATGTGGACTCAGATCATCCCTCCCAAGTACTTGCTGTTCTCTCCCGTCAAGCTGCATCGCACAGTTGGTGCTGCCACCTTCGAATGGGGACAATATATGGACGAACTGTACGAGATGAAGAGGCAGCAGGTAGCATCAGGCAACACTAACAACGCTGGCATGGATCTCTTCGATGCCCTGATTCGCGGCAGTGGAATCACAGAGGGCAAAACCAACATCCAGAAATCCGACCTCTTAGGAAATGCCTTCGTGCTTATGCTCGCCGGCCACGAAACTACCGCAAACACACTGCACTTCTCTCTTATTTTCCTTGCCATGCACCGCGAAAGCCAGAGGCGACTACAGCAAGATGTCGACAAGGTCTTTCAAGGCAAGCCAATCGAGCAGTGGGTCTACGAAGAGCACTTCCCCAAGCTCTTCGGTGGCATGGCAGCTGCAGTCATGAACGAGACATTGCGCCTCCTGCAACCAATTGTCAACATTCCCAAGTCGACAGCACCAGGTCGACCACAGACCCTCAACTTGGGCGAGAAAACATACACAGTGCCAGGCGATACCCACGTCTTCCTCAACTCGGCGATCCACCGGAATCCCAAATACTGGTCTGCAGCCCCAGGCACTTCGAACGACCGAAACGGCCAGAAGCGGGATGTCGATACTTTCCGCCCTGAGCGCTGGCTTGCTACGACAAAGCTGGAAGAGAGCTTCGTCGACATTGGCTATGACGATGAAGAGCTGCGCGGCCCCTCAGGCGAAGACACATCTTCCATGCTTTTCAAGCCTGTGAAAGGATCATACATTCCCTTTAGCGACGGATTCCGGTCGTGCATCGGGCGTCGCTTCGCACAAGTTGAGATCCTTGCTGTGCTCGCTGTCATTTTTAAGAACTACACCGTTGAACTCGCCGTCGAGGAGTGGGCTAGCGATGAGGAGGTTGCTGCCATGGATGGCAAGCAGAAAGAGGAGGTCTACAGTAAAGCAATTGATAGGGCGGACTCGGTACTCAGGACCAAGGTTGCCAGTATCATTACGCTGCAGCTTAGAGGTACGAGTATTCCTATTCGACTGGTAAGACGGGGGGAGGAGAGGTTTGGCATCTGAAGAAGTGATATCTGCCGGTACGAATATGGTAAAGGGAAGGATACAAGCATAGTAGTATTGGCATACGACTGACGTACAGCTACGCACATACAATCCAACATAGGTAGTACACAAAAAACACACTACATCTCGATCACCCTGCGATCTCAACATCCTTGTTTTGATTGCATTCGCTTCCTTCCACATGCCATCTGAACCTGTTCTTCATCTCTCCAGCAACGTCTCCACCCCTCGGCATCCATCTTGCTCACGCCTCATCATAGCGTTTTCCCTCCGCGGAGCGCGCCGCACAGCCGCTGCCAATTTCCATCCTTCCTCCTTCGCATCCCTCGCGTCCCTCGCATCCTTCCGCATCTTCTCCCGGCATTTTCCCGTAACATCTCCGTCCATCTTGCACCATCTCGGGTACATGTAACGATCTCGCATAGGGGAATCGGAAGCAATCATGCGGCACGTGGCTGTGGGCCTTCCACTCTCAAACCACGACTGTGCATGTCTGTGCCGCAGATGTGCATGCTGAGCGCCTGTCAGGTCGGCGAGGTGCAATGGATGCGTTTGCTGCGCGTGGGGTGGTTAGGAAGGTTTTTGCTGGAACTAGGCATCAGAGAGGATAAGATGAATTGAATCATACTGTCTATGCGTAGAAGACTACCTATCCATATGTAGTAATAACAAAGGAGCTTGTTGTGTCTTAGACAACAAGCAAGACAGCAAGGAGACAAGCTGGTCAGACATGAGATGGAAGCTGACACAAACCAACAGTTTTCAGACCTTAGCAAGGGAGTGACAATGGGATTGTAAGGGAGGGCGTTGAGATACGGATGAGGCTAGATGAGGAAGGAGGAAGGAAGAGGAGTTTCGTACCCGAGGGAGATGGAGGGATCGTGCATCGTGAGGATCGTGAGGGCAAGGGGTGTGCGATCTTGTGTTGGATGTGAAGGAGGCATACCGAGGGAATTACCTTGTTGGATGTTAGGTGCATAATAGGAACAGATGGCGTCACAAAGAAGCAGGCGTGTATGTGAGTCTAGTGGTGGTGATGGATTATATCATTAGGCCGTCTCGGTGAGCGCTCGTTCGGTATGTACAGCAATAACGAAACGCTACAGACGCAACATCGTCAAACTTCCATGCCTTCAATGCTGTACACGTGCACTACATGTGCACATCACCTGACTAATTCCGAACTACATAGGAAATGCTGCTGAGCAGTAGATTGTCTTCAAGCGCGAGCCCTTCGGTCTAATAGTGAACAAGAAAGATAGTAAGAACAACGGGTGTATAAGTGCAGAGTATATGCTGCAGATGCGGGTCGTAACTCGTGTCGGACACCAGAGGGCTCCGAGTGGGTATTGACAAGGAAATGGTGTGATGGTAGGAGATGTGTATGTGCAATGGAAATTATTCACATTGGCGGCTGCGCTTGGCGATTTCGTCGTCATTGAGTGCAGCAAGCCAGAGACACTTGCTGATCAGATCGGGGTCGACTCTGAAATTGTACTTCGAGCTCGCTTCAAGAAGACGCAGGAGGTTCTTAACGATGGTAGCTGCTGTATGGTGTCGTTCGAAGTTCACGAGCCGCTCACCATCAACAGGTGGCGCATCGATGAAGGCCGGCTTTTGCGCGTTGTAGATCAGATCGCGTGTATAGATACCGATGAATGGAATGCAGCCATCTTCTACCGTCGCGGTCTCCATTTCCAGGCGAAGGTTGTGGAAGTTCCGTAGTGGCTGAACCAGCGCTTCAAGCTCCTTCATTGTCTGCTTCTCAGCTGTGGGTACAAGAGTCCAGGTCTTGTGGAGGCGAGAGACGTCGTTGGAAATTAGTGCAATGGCGATCTGGTACATCGTGGCGTAGTTCCTAAGTTTCCGAGCGTGTGAGGCGATGTGAATGTACTTGACAATGCATCGAGCTCGCTCCTCAATGCTCTCCGTCAGAACACACTCGGACACAACCCACTTGACGACCAGGTTGAAACGTGCGATCACGACATCGACACCACGCGCCTCCTGTGTACGGAGATAGTGCACCCAGTCACGAATTTGAGGTGATGACTGCTTCCAACGAAGTTCAATAAGCTCCTTCCAGTCGATCTCATCCAGAGCATCCTTCTCCACAACCGTGAACTGCTGTGCAAGCAGCTCCGCATCATATGCCAAAATAAACGGCAGATGAGCGGTCGAGGTCGGCTGCTTAGAACGTTGCTCTGGCAACTTGACAGATTCTTGCAGCCTGGGAGGCTGCTCAGGTGTATGTTGACTGAACTGGTCTGCCCGAGAAGCGGTGGGCGTGAGCCCTGGCGTGAGAAGTCCGCGATCCCAAGTTGTGGAGGATACAACTTCTTTCAAGCGATCTGCAGTTGAGGGGGGTGTGGGAGGATGACGCATCGGATGTGTAGGTAGGGTTCCGGAAGAATGCTCCATGACTGCGGGTTCATCTTCAAAGAAGCTGCGTACACCGTGTGACGTTTCGTCTGACCTAGCACCTGTGGTCGTAGAGGCCAAATCGCTCAGATCCTCATCTTCGTCGAGAAGGAATGACTGCCGTATGACCGACGAAGGCAGTGTACCGCCGTTTGGGATTCTCTTCATACTGTCTGTCTCAACCACATATTCGAGTGAGGAATCTGGAGATGTGGGCTTAGTCGCAGAAGCTATTGTCTGCGCCGTGGTGTTCCCAGTAAGCTGGAGAGGCGATGGCTTGGCCGAAGACCTCATTGTATCAAAAGTCTGCGTGCGGCCGGCAGCCATGACGTCGCTGAGACCGCGGTCGAGAAGCGGTACTGAGGAGTATGAATCCTCTGACTCGGCAGCAGTGCTAACAACAGCAGGCACACGGCGATTGAAGTTCTCCCCAGACAGATGGAACATCTCCTGACCTTCTGCACCAGGAGTGGCGAGCGGTCGATGAAGAATATCGTCTGTTTTACCGTGTTCCTCTGACTGCCTTGGTTGGTAGGAGTCCTCCGACTGCTTTGGTTCGTTTGACGCGTCTGTTTTGGGCTTATACGGAGGGATGACAAGTTCCCCAGGCGCTCCGGTAGGCCAGTAAACTTCTGGCTGAACGACAGAGGCAGGTACAGAAGAGTCTCGTGGTGACTTCTTCTCGTATCGACCCTCAAGTTTCATCAGGGCTGCTTCGACTCCGCCTTCATCGTCCGTATCATCTGGCAATGCTGCCAATTTTGCGACTTCAGCTTCGAACGAGGGCCTCAGATTAGGCTGCGAGGAATGTGTGTCAACTAAAGAGATAGGCTTCTTTACAATAACAGCCTCATCGACTGCTTTGGTTGTTTGGGTTGTTTCGGATTCAGGAACAGCATAGCGATCTGAATGCAACACGACGGAGTTCGCAATCGAGTGAGCAAGGGTAGAGATTGAGCCAGTGGAGTGTGGACGCGGGGTCATCTCGAGATCTTGAATGTTGCCAGCAGCGCGCAGATCAACCGCTGGTTTCCGACGAAGCATACGGCCAGGGCCGCTTGGTTGAGGCGCTTGACGTTCAAGAAAGAATGGATCGTTATCTGACGACATTGTCATGAATGTAGCCACACTCTCAGGTCCTTGTCGGCCACTCAACAGACTATTGTATGACGCATGCCGCCTTAATGAGGATCGAGCGATGGACTTCCGGAACGAGCCACGTCTCTTAAACGAGTGCAACTGTTCTCTCCCTTCTGACATCGACCGCCTTTGCGGAGCTCGAGATTGCTGCGTTTGCGGCCGAGACGAACGTCGCTCTTCGACTGAAACTTTGGGAGTAGGATCTTTGTACAGATCGGAGTGACGGACGGCAACCATATCACCTTCCGCAAGGCGCTGAGCAATCGATGGGTTTCGCTGGAGTGCTTCCGGTGGCGTGCCTGGAAGCCTCTGCTCTTCCATCGCTGCAGGGGGCAAAGCTCCAGACATCATAGGCAAAGGAGGTGCTCCGGTGTCATCGATAATCAGAATGGACTTGCTGCCTGTGGTGATGTTGCTGTACACTCGAGGATCCGGATCCCTAGAGACCTCTGGATCTCTGGTTATTTGTGCGTCTTCACCAGTTGAACAAGCTTTTCGGTTCTCGAATTCGAATTCGAAACCGCCCAATTCGGGAGGCTCAATGCTGCTCTCCCGTCGCTGCTCTTCGTTCTTTAGCTGTTCCTCCACTGCTTCCTTGAAACTCTCGCCAACCTTAGAGGCCAGAGCGTCAATCCGCATCTCCGGTCTTGTCCGGACTGTGCGTTGTTTGCGAACACCTCCCGACATTGTGTTTATAGTGCCTGGGTTGGAAGAACGTATGGAAGGCGCCATTCGCTGGTGAACATGGGCTCCCAACTGTGGACTGCCATGTGGAGATTGTTTGATGCTCAGGGCGCGACGCACGCTTCCAAAGATCTTCTTCATCCCTGGGCTATTTGCATGACCTGGACGTAGCTGCATGTCATCGGCGTACATATCATCACCGTCTGTCTCACTACGAGTTCGAGTGTGGCGCAGACTAGTGCCTTTGAGCTCAATGTAAGGCGAGGTTGGCTGGAAGAGTCCTCCACGGACGAGACTGCCTGGCATGCTTGTTACCGCAGAGATAGTCACATCTACTGACGCGTTCTTTGGAATTGACAAGGGCGCTCTGCTGTCCCTCAGAGCGTCGGAGAAGCTGCCACTGCGCTTGTGTGCATGCGTGGGGCGACCGTCTGTCTTGTTCGACGCTGGCTGTTGCGGACTTGCTGCCAACCGAGCAGGTGCTACAGGTGGATTCGGTACTGGGTGTGGATAGAGAGGCAGGTTCATGGCATGGTCGCTCTTCAAGAAGCCGCGTCGTGGAAGAGAACAGGACAAGATATGCATGCTCCCTTCGCTTCCAGGAGATAAGGGCACCTGTACAGTCCCACCTTCATTTGAGGGTACGTAAGGTGAGCTCAGAGAATTTTGAGGTGTATGGCGAGCCCTTTGTGCCCACTCCATGTGTCGACTGGCGAATTGGTCGCTCGGATTCGATCCCATGGTCTCTTTTGTGTCGCGATCTACTTGCCGTGGTGTGGCTGGGATCGTCGCAGGTACCTCTGGCTCTTCGTACGTTGCTGGCAGTTCGACAAATCCACCAGGTAGTAGCTCCTCATCTGCAAAATCTTTACCAAGGCCGTCTTCAGTCTCCCAATATAGGACACAGGTCCTTCTCCAGCATTTCTTGAGCTCGCCCACGATCTTCACGTCACCTGCGCCCCCATCTGAACGGGCCTTCAGGTCCCTGTAAAGCCCATTGACCAAGTTGCAGAAGTATGTTCGTAGGTTATGCGAAGGAACGAAGTCATCCACAAAGTAATTCAGGATCCAGTGACGCAGGGCCACGAAGGTGCGTACTCGAACGATCCGCCCAAAGTCATCCTGTCTGTCAACCGCCCATCTCAATCGTGCAATGAGGTATGCGACCAGGTCTCTCGTACTCAAGAATGCACGGAATGTGAGGAAGAAATCCGAGAGTAGCTCGTAGTCCAGGAAGCTTGGAGAAGTGATGTGGGCAACAAGTCGTGAGGGCGTAGCTGCAAGGATTTCGCCAGAAGGAGAGAACCTCACAACAGCCCTGTCATCAGGGTTGACCGTCAAGGCATCATACAGCCTTGGTCCAATTGGAGATTGTGAGACACGAGATGAAGACGGTGCGGAGGCTGGAAGAGGCGGACGGTCCATAGTCGCGCGGTACCTAGCAGGCACAGGTGAGAAGGCGTCTGATTGCGGACGTGAGGACAAGAACGAGTGCGAGCCCACACGTTGCGGGGTCAAGAGCGAGTCTCGAAACCCCTCCGTGCCCGACGTGCGGGTGTAGGTAGAACTGCGTAGATCCACGGTGCCTCTTGTGCTGAACCGTGGCGTTCCAAGACGGTAATGAGGGATAGGGACCTGCAGCAGGGGTAGCGAAGACGTATCAGCCGTCTTTGGTCGCCCACCAAATGGAGGTCTCTCGATAACCACCTTGAACGTTCCCGGTTCGGTGGCGTTCGAGGTGACGGTGTGGTCGTCGACGGTCGAGAAAGAATGCGAGCGGGCGTGAGCGATAGGTCGTGAGTGCTGTTCTTCTTGTGCCTGCCTGGCCTCATATTCTGCGATCAGGTCGAGTGGCAGCGGCGGTGTAGGTTCGGAGCGCGGTGTCCTTGAGCCGTACAGGCTTTGCTCCCATTCATTGCTTATTGGACGCAGGTTCAAGTCGAGTGTTGCGCTGTCTGGGGGCGTTGAGGGTGGGAAGACGAATGGGTCTGGCTGAGGACGGTTGCGCTGGTTCCCAGGACGCACTACAGGTCTGGCAGTCGTGTTAGCCACTATTGCAATAGCGATGATAGAGTCGCCTGCGCCAGCATTGCAGTGCTTGTTTATTGTGCCCCAAGAGGAGATCACTTGGACGCGCCTTCCTCAAGGGTGGTTCCTTCCACTTCCTCGGAGTGTTGACGGCTGCTGCCCTCGATCGAGTCTCGAAACACAAAAAAACACCGCCACCAATGCACTGGATGTGCCTGCACAAGGGAAACGCTCTGTTATAACACTCACCTGAGGTAAATTACGCCGTTGTGCACGTTCGCGACCGTGTATGAACGCCCAGCGGAAGTCGAGTTGCTCGTCGAGGTATCGATGGTGCCGTTGCTCGTGCCGCGTGCCCTCGTCCTCGTCTTGAGCTGCTCTTTCGAGTCCTTTACTCGTCGCAGGCGTCGCTGATCGTCAACGCGTCGTGGTGCCGTGTCTGTGTTTTGCGCGCCGGCGAGCAGATCGCGCTGCCCGGCTCCAGCTACAGGGGAGCCTGGGTAGGCATTTGGTTGCAGTACCGCCATCCTTCCCCATGCCCTGCTTCAGCGCGCAGCAATACCGCGGCAAGATCTCCGTCAGCGGGAAGCGAAACGTGGGCGAAGCATCACCAAGCGACGTGTGCACAATGCGACATCCTTAATTATGAGTACGAAGCGGCAGGAGAGAAGAGGACGGTTGAACTCGCGAACCTGTCACCCATCGCCCAGCGAGCGCCATTACATGCCATTCACCAGTCAGCGGCAAGCCTGTCACACTTGGACTGGGGTCAATGCGGCAGCGAACCCAAAGTACGACCAACTTTGCTTCCCTCGGCAGTCTGCGTCCACAGTGGCTGCATGTTCCTTGAACATGTGCGTTCGTCAGGCTGTTCATGATGGGATTACCCAGCGACCAGCAACGTCGCAATTTGGTTGTTGTCAGCTCATTTCGCAAGCTGCTCGCAGACTGCCTTGTCAAATGTTGGCAATTACAGGTTACCCGTCCTCACCAGCCACCCGCATTTCCACCCGTAACGGCAGATGATCTTCTTTCTGAGAAGCCCTTCAGAGAACAAAACCAAACATTAGTTGCTGTGTCAAGGATTGACGGACTGTTTTTGATTTTCGCGCCGTCTCTTCGGAGCGAAAAACGAACTTCCGCAGACCGCCCGTTGGCCACAACTCACGCGAGCTGAACAGGGCATCCCTTTAGCTGCTGATCAGGAATACATCAGTACTCCCATTTTGCAACCGCCTACTCCCAGCCATTAACCTCATGTCGCAAACGACGTCGACAGTGGACAATGGATTGTCAAGTCACACATCTTGCTTGTGTGAGAAACATTGCCAATTTGAGATGAGATGAGGCTCGTCTGCCGCGATCTGTCACAGTTCACGTCGATCATTATCCACTAATTGGCCGCCCCGTTGCAGCTGCTTCGCCGCAAAAGGACTTGTCACGTTGTAGCTGCCCGAAGGAGAACTCCGTACGAACAGGCAAGCAGGGCGACCTAGCAAGTCAAGGTGGTTGTGAGGCGGCACAGCAAGGGTGCGGCGTTCCAGCACCACCTCGATTTGTTTGATGTTCTGTTGGTCGACGACGAACTCGGCTCGAGCACGACACCACCTTCTGTGCGCCTCAGCAAGTGTGGCAATCGCCAAGACTGATAGAACTTCGGTAGACTTGCAGTCAAGCGCAAACTACTGCATAACATCCGGACCATGGCACGAGTCCGTGTCGAGATTTCGACACCCAGATCGCCATCTTGATGCCCGACCCGATGTCGAAGGGACTCGACCACAAACAGCCGACATCGAACAATAGGACCGATACATTCGGCACATGCCGCATCAACACCTTCCTCTTTGTCAATGGTCATTAATGCGCAAGACACCGCTCTTTCAATCAAAGAAAAAGAATTGTGGACTAACGGTGGTCGTTCGCGCTGTGACCAGTCGTTGGTGCATTGCCCAGGAAAAGCAGAAACGCCACGCAGAGAACAAACGGATGCAAAAGAAGTAGTTCCAAGAGGACGTTTGTTTCGTTAACCTTGTATGACTTCAATGTTAGGTCTACCCCATCCCATTGACATTCACAGCCGTTGCAGCCGGAGCCAATGTCAAAGCAGTCTTTACAAGCTATAATTAGAGTATACAATAGGTTACAGAGGAGCTACCTTGCTTCCAGCACTGAGAAGTGAGTGGCCTCGTGTAACGGAGACAAGAGCAGACGGAACAGTATCAGGCCTTCAATCCAAGATAGTGCCCTTCTGCTGAAGTACCATGCCCCTCACAGATATTTCTGCACCTGCTCCTCACTCCATTGCCAGAACTTTTCCGCTTTGCCTCCCTCGAGACCTGCCTCGGCCACATCCATACGCAGATATGATACGCGTCCAAAAGGGATGACTGCACATCAATCAGTACATTCACACGACACAAGTAAACAAGACGACTTACCCCACTCATTCTGCTTCAAACCCTTAACGTCCGGCGACAGACCAGCAAAGAACTCAGTATACGCGCCGTTAACAGCAGGATACGTAATGAGCAGTACAATCAGCTGGCCCAGCCACCCAGAGTGGCGCGAAAGCTCCGAATTCAGGTTCCCTGGGTTCAAGCTCACACTGACGATGCCGTCTTTCTCGTGCAGGTTGCGGAACTGCAGCGCGTGGAGAACGTTGCCGGCTTTACTGACGGAGTACTTCTGGAAGGCAAATTTGTCGTTGTGGTAGTCGAGGTTGTCAAGGTCCACGCCGCCGGTTGGAGCGCCCATGACGGCGGATGAAGAGACCCAGACGACGCGCACACTGCCTGCTTCACTGCTCTTCGCTGTTTGAACCAGCAATGGGGTCAGGAGCTTGGTGAATGCGTAGTGGCCTAAACAGTTCGTGCCAAGCTGTAACTCGTAGCCCTGCTTCGTTTTGCTTCCCTGCGGCGGCACCATGACTCCAGCATTGTTGAACAACACATCCAGCCTCTTCTCTTTACTCAAGAACTCTTCAGCGGCCGGCTTGATACTTTCCAGATCCGCCAATTCCAGGTAAATAAACTCCAATTGGCCTTTCGAATCTGGGTGCGATTCCCGGATCCAGGATATGGCGGCGTTGGCGCGCTCTTTTGAGCGTGCGGCGAGGTAGACGGTGCCGTGGAGAGAGTACAACAGACGAGCTAGCTCCTTGCCTACGCCTGCCGAGGCGCCGGTTACGATGAAGACTTTATCTTTCAGGGAACCGGAGGGAAGAGTTGTTTCAGTGAAGGTCGCGGTTGGCGGAAATGCTTGTGAGATCTGGTTACCCATCTCCGCGATTGTAGCTGTTCAGCTCGGGGTCTGATCTCTGTTGTTGAGTTCTGATATGTGAGGTCGATTACAGTATATGTGTTTCCAGACAGTGATCTCAGATGAATATATGTAGTCGATAGCGGACGCTGGGATTTGATGACGTGATGTTTCCTCAACTTCGAAACGTCGTCGTTGAGAAATCGCACTGTCCTCGTCGTCTCAGATCCAGGAAATCGTCCGCCTCGGATGGTGACTGTCTTATCTCCAATTCCCTCAGCAAGTGGTAGCTGCAAACGTCCGTAGCTGCGACAGCAGGAGGCATTGCGGGAGCCGCGGTTCATGTGGCGCGGAGATAGCGGGCGAAGATTAGCGCCTGGATGTCATGACGACAGTCCTGAATATCCCATCTCTTTTCGTCCTCCATGTTTGCGATATCAAGTTTTGTTTCGACAGAATGAAACTTGCATGCTTGACAGCAAGTTTGACGTCCATGTGGTTGATGTGAGGTCTCGCGCCCGCAGGTGTAAGATTATGGTGCAGACCACTAGTGGCTTGTACCACCATTGTAAGACTTGCGGCTGCAGGTCATAGCAAGCAGGAAGGAGCTTACTAAGATACTAAGAGGTACCGGATACCCCTTCAGTTGAGTATCTTTGGACTGTAGATGCTGTTGTGCCAGCCAGGCAGCCAAGACTCTGAATAGAAGCTCTTCCGTAAGTAGATGCGACGCACTTCAGCCTCGCCTACCGCTCTTGGACCCTCAGCTGTCAACAACGACAACATCAAGCAACAACAGAAGATGCCATACTATCTGCGAACGCAGAGCACACATCTCAACGTCACAGACAAGAACGTCTACGACATCCGTACCCTCTTACCAAAGTGCAGCTGGACACAACTCCTTGCCTGGCCCAGTTGTAGTTGAAGAGTCCAGGCACCTCCGAACCCAGCCTTGTCGCGCCTATCGCACGGTGACTCTTCTTCAACACTTCTGACCTTCGGCAATGACAGATTCCGACCTCTACGAGTCCTTGGATACCAACCGTTGCGAGATCAGAGTCCTTGAACTTTTGCCGGGAAGGAGCGCTGCAACCATCGATTGCCAGCTGCCCACTGCTTCAATCGACGAGATTCCGAACTACGAAGCACTCTCGTAGGTTTAGGGAGAACCAAATGTTGACGCAGGTGCTGTCAGAGTCTGTAGCGTACTAGTCAAAGCAACACGCAACCTGGAAGCAACGCTTCGAGACCTACGATACGAAGACAAAAGCCGCGTGCTCTGGACAGACGCCATATATATCAACAAACAGGGCCTTCAGGGGAAGATGGGACAGTTGTATTTGATGGGTCGAACCTATCAAAAGCGGCTCTTGTATTGTTGCACCTACCTGGCTTCCATTCGGCCTTCCTTTATCTTCTCATGCTGATGGCGGCACATCCACAGCTCCACTGAGCCTCCTACATGAGAGTGTCCAGCGAGGCTACTGATTGCGAGTTCACGCTGGTCAGTCAGATGTTTGCAATTATTGAAGCCCCGTGGTGGCACCGGATATGGACTCTACAAGAAGCCCTTCTCGCGGCCAGATTAGAATTTCATATTGGAGGCTGTATCGTCTCATTGTCGACCGTAGTGGAATCTATGGACAGTTTTGTTCAACATTCCGAGGAAAAAAACTGTTGTCACGTAGAGGTCCCGTCCAATCAACTGCTCACCAAGATTTGGGCAGGGATGCGGAGACTACTGTCTCAGCAGGATTTGTCCCAAAGTATTGCAGACAAAACCGCCAATATAAACTTCGCGGATCTCAAGAAACATGACAGCCACTGCGAAGCAACGAATGAGCTCGACCACGTCTTTGGACTGCTAGGCCTCATACGAGTTCCAAGTAGCATGGGTGATTACAGTCTCACAGCTTCTGAATTCTACCAGAAGTCTGTACTTTATGACATCCGACAAACTGGGACCCTTGATATTCTGAGTCAGGTGATAGTGCCATATGGGCAACCATCTCAAGACTCGTCAATCTAGGGCTTGCCATCCTGGGCGCCCAACTGGAAGCAGAAGTATCACCCACGTCAGGGATTACTGGATTGTTATGATGCATGTGGCGGCAAGCTTGCCCGTCTGGCTCACCATAGAAACGGTCATCTAGGCTTGGAAGGGGTTGTAGTCGATGAGATTGTTACCTTAGGCGAAAGCATGCCTCCATCGCACTCCATTGAGAACAATAACTCGATGCTACGTCAGGGCAGCGACTTCCTGCTTCTTTCAGGTGCTAAACCTTCCGACAGATATCCTCGGCCGGCTGGGGAAAGCCACAAGACTACATTGGCGCCTTCAGCACACGATGCACGCTGACATCTCCATGGGCTTTCAAAACGGCGATTCGGTTGTGTTACGAGAATGTAAACGAGAAGTCGAAGCTATCTACCCCAATCCAGAGTGGCAAAAACTCAACACGTCCAATCGTCGAGTCTTTCGAACCAGACGTGGTTACTGTGGTCTCGCACCCAGAACAGCTCAACTTGATGATATAGTGTGTGTACTGCTAGGGGGCAAGGTTCCTTACATCTTGCGCAAGGAGCTTGCCTTCGGCATTAAGTGGATGTACTCTCTCGTCGGCGATGCTTATCTGCACGGCTTCATGGATGGAGAGGCTCTAGACCAAGTGGCTCAGAGCGAACTGGAACTGGAACTCATTGTTCTGATTGGACTTGCTCTGCAATCATCCTATGATTGTTCCGCCAACGACCACGCTCAGAAGGTTGAATCCTAATGTAAGGATAGGTCAGTCTAAGGTGGAGTGAAAGCTTACAGTATTTCCACCAGCCCCTTCAGGCCAGCCAAATCAGGACGTACACTCCACTCCTCCAACTACAGCTTGCAGTGTGTCTCGTCTAACGGAGTCAAGGGAGCGTACCACAAGAAGCCCCCGTGAGACTGTCGAGCTGAGAGGCATAGAAGATGATATCTCTTGCAGTCAAGCGCCAAAGAGAAAGAGGACTCCGAACAGCAAGCTGTTGTGAACCTGGTAACGGGGCGCGTTGGTCCTTACAAACGAGCAAAGTTCGTGGAGGCGAAACAACTACCTAGCATAGTGGCAGCAGAAGTAATGACCGAGTCTGTCTTAGTGTCTAGAGTAGTTTTGCTCTACATTTGGCAGAAACATCACACACTCGCAGATTAGGAGCAGGGGAGTTGCTCGCATCAAGGCAGTGGTATAAGAAGAACGGAGCTCCGAACAACGTCATCAAGCTTTCATCATCTCCTAGTTGAGTATGACCTACTGCAGAACTTCAATGATAACAAGATCCCCTGGAAGCAACACAATATAACAGCAACGTCTCAATTGCCTTGCCCGACTCTGGTGATTACCTAGCTTGGTTAGCCCCACCATTAGCTGCTTCCCGATTTCGCTCGCATGCAGCAACCTCAAAATTCTACAGGCAGCTCCAACAACTCCAAACCACGGGTTGACAAAGATAGCAAGAGATGGGATTTCTGGATTTGAACGAGATCGAGCTGCCGGCGGCGTTTGACGCCCACGTGCACTTGCGCGATGGCGAGATGAGCCAGCTCGTCACCCCCACCATTCGCCAGGGTGGTGTGAATCAGGTGTATGTCATGGTAAGCTAAATCCACTTTACTAAGCTGCTATTTTTTATGTTTGAGATTCAAAGTTCGATGTTGATGTCTCGTTTCGGAATTACTCGTTCGTAGTGCTCGTCTTAACATACTGCGATTATTGATTCTTGCATCAGCCCAACCTTGTCCCGCCTGTCACATCCGTCAAGGCAGCGCTGGAATACCGTGACCGCCTCCGCGCTATCGAGCCTAATGTCGACTACCTCGTGTCTCTCTACCTGCACGAGGACATCACTCCTGAGGTGATCCGCGAAGCCAAACAGGCAGGCATCACGGGCGTCAAATCCTACCCCGCGGGCGTCACAACCGTAAGTCCTTCATATTCCAGCATGAAAGAAACAAATCACAATATCGATTTGACAATGCAATAGAACTCATCCTCCGGCGTCCTGTCTTACGAGCCCTTCTACCCCGTCTTCGCGGAAATGGAAAAACAAAACATGCTCCTCAATTTACACGGCGAAGTCCCCTCCACGCCGGCTGGAAGCCACATGTCCGCGACCAAAGACGGCGGCGCAATAACCATCCTCAACGCCGAGCCCGCGTTCCTGCCCACCTTCAAGGCGCTGCACGCCCGGTTTCCCAAGCTGCGCATCATCCTCGAGCACTGCAGCACGGCGGCGGCGCTCGACGCCGTCCGCGCGTGCGGGCCCAGTGTAGCAGGGACCATTACCGCGCACCACTTGTCGTTGGTCATTGACGACTGGGCTGGCGATCCGTTTTGCTTCTGTAAGCCGGTTGCTAAGACGCCTGAGGACCGGGATGCGCTGCTGAGAGCGGTGGTGAGTAGCAGCGGACGGTTCTTCTTGGGCACGGATTCGGCGCCGCATGCGAGCACGAAGAAGAGGGGCGAGGATAAGGTTGCGGCGGGGGTGTTTACGCAGCCTTATGCGCTTGGGTATGTGCTGGATGCATTGAAGGTGGGGATCGAGAGGGGAGTGGTTGAGGAGAAGGATGTGAGTCAGGAAGTGCTGGAGGGCTTTTTTGGGGGCTATGGAAGGAAGTTCTATCAGGTTGAGGACGAGAGGAAGGAGAGGATTGTGCTCAAGAAGGGTGGGGAGAAGATCGTTGATGTGTTGAGGAAGGATGGTGTGAGTGTTGAGGTTGTGCCTTTCAGGCATGGAGAGTCGACGTGGAGTGCTGAGTGGAAGTAAAAGTGTGAGAAGAAGTTCCAACATAAAATTGTTCGAATTGTTCAATGGGAGTACGCCTCAAATAGCGCGTCGAAAGCGACTATTGACCTTCCGAGTATGATGATGATAACTATACACAGGCGCGTGACCCAGGTGTTGGTCAAGCCCAGAGCGACTGGCTCCTACAGTAACTGGTTATTACTGCTCAGCCTGCTGCGCCGCCAACTTCAACACCTCCTCGACTCCCAACCGCGCATTCCTCGGATCCTTGTTAACACTCTGCCAGATCTCGCCATGCTTCGGTTCCGCCATGGCCGCCTTACTCAGCACTTCCTGCTGCTTCTCCTCGGTACCATGCTGCAGCAAGAACTTATAGTACCACACCCATCCATCGCCGTAGTCCGGGTCCAGCACGACAGCCTTGGTGAACCACGTCGCCGCCTTATCGAGCCTGCGCTCTGACCAGAAGATGCGGGCCACGACGACGAAGAGCTGCGGGTCCTTCTCGACTTTCTTGATCGCTTCGAGGGCGCGCGGCTTACGCTGTGTACGCGCTTCGAGGTGCATGATTTTTTCCGCCCAAAGGTGGCCGGAGGTAGGGCACTCTTGGAGGGCGGTGGCCATGACCTTTTGTGCGGCGGGGATGTTGTTTTGTCGTCGCTCGAGGCGTACGGCTTCGCAAAGAATCTCGGCGTTCTTGGGGTTTTGCTGACGGCCACGGTCCAGTGTTGAGCGAGCCTTAACGACGGCACCAGTCTTTTCTTGTAACCTCGACAGCAAGATGTAGAGCACAGGCGCTTTTGGTGCAGCCCGTGTGCCGATGCTGAGGGCTTCTTGTGCTTCCTTGAGCTTCGACAGCTGCTCGTAGATCTGTCCCTTGATGGCGTGCAACTTCCAGCTGCCGGGCCAATTCTGCAGACCCTGGTTGCAGATGTCAATTGCAGTCTCGTAATCACCGAGTTGGCGCTCAAGAACCGCAGACTTCATGAATATACGGTCTGTGGCAGCCGACTCTCGTGCAACCCTCAAAAAGCTGCGCGCCTGCTCGTAATTGCCAGCGTCCGCTTCGAAGTCGACAGCTCGTGTGTACAGGTTCTCATTACCTGGCAACTGCTCGAATGAACGGCCGAGGACTTGGCGAGCACCCTCAATATCTCCAGATTGCCACCTTTCTCGTGCATATAGCAGCCAGAGAGATTCTGAGTTCGGGCAAGCATTGACGGCACGCTCGAGGACGCTGAGGAGAGACTCGGAGGTTCCGTGGTGCTTCTCAAGGTCCGCGGACGCATGCCAGACGGTTGTTGAGTATGGGAATATCGAAACGCAGTGTCCGAGGATAGCCCGTGCGGTTTCGTAGTGTCCTCTGTTAGAGATGCTCTTTGCGTCTTCGAGCCAGGTGTCGCGTCGTTCATCATCCTCATCAAGACCCCATCCGATAGTCGCCTTCACGATGGAGCCTGCAGTGACCTTGTCGCCCTCCTCTTCGCAGATTTCGGCCTGCGCCAACCATTCCTCACGCTTGATCATAGCGTTCTCCTTGATCAGTGCCTTGACAGCACGTTCCATGATTTTGTCGCAGATGTCGACCTTTCCGAGCTCTTCTTGCAGTCGGCAAGCGTGCACCCAGATCGCCCAGCTGGTAGGAATGGCTTTGCGAGCCTTGTTCAGAATCTGCTGAGCCGCATCGGCATCACTTACGCGCGCATAAGAAATCCAAAGCTCTTCGGACAAGGGGACTGTTTCCGTGGCTTTGGCGAACAGCAACTTCACATTCTCGATGTCTTCGGTGTCATTGATCAAGGTCTTCCAAAGCTCGACGGACTGCGGGTTGTGGTCCAGGGCTTGTCGTGTGACCTTCTTTCTGGCTGCCGGTGTCTGCTCGATATCGATAGCTGCCTTCCACAATATAATGGCCTTCGGGTTGAGTTTGATGCCGTTCGCCGCAATGATCTTCGCGTTGTGCAGGTTCTCGCGGTTCAGTCTGATCGCCTCCTCCCAGACGACTATCGACTTCGGACACATCTCGCAACCCCTCTGGATGACCTTCTTCGCTGTGTGTATCTTTCCTGCAACCTCCTCCAATCGTGCCAGCGCGACGTAACCTGGGCCGTTGTTGACGTTTGTCTTGACTGCAGATTCCAGCAGCACTCGCGCACGGTTGATGTCCTCGACGGGTACTTGGCCGCCCTGCATCTCCTTCTTATCGAGCGCCGTAATATAGCCTTTCGGGTCGACCGTAGTCGCGGTTCCAGACGTTGTCGCTGTGTCCGTGCCATCCTTTTTAGCTGCCGAGTCCAATCGTACCTGGAACGCAGACTGCTGCGCAGCACCAATAGATGCGAAGTTGGTCATGGTGCCTGAATCACTGTCTCCTGTGGAGATGGATGTCTCGAGTTCGCCGGACTTGGACGCCGCCGACAGGACGCTATCGGGTACCGCATACGATCGTGCGTTCGCCATGCGCGCCTCTCGTGCACGTTTCGCCTTGCCCGTCATGTCTCCGACTTCAGGCAGCGCTGCCCATTCCTCCTCAGACACCGAACCGAGCGCACGCTTCAGGTCGGCGAATTGTAGTTGGATTTTCGGGTTGTTCTTCTCGTATTCGTCTCGTTCTTGTTGCTCGCGAGCTTCCCTAGGTCGGACATCGGTATCTGTGCATAGCAAAAAACGCGATGAATATTTTGAAACAAAAGAATGGAGGGCACGGGGAAATGAAAATGAGGGTACTAACCTTCTGGCTCGCCGCCGCTTGTCCATCTTCTCGTCTACCTCTTGGTATATCCGGTCGGCCTCGTCGTCATCTTTGTCGTAGTTCATGCCGCTCGAGAAAAGGCCGACTTCGTTGTCAGGATCCTGGAACCGGTCTGCCTCATCGTCTTCCTCCTCCTTCTTCTCTGTGACACCATACGCAGACGGTGCAGCTTGGCCAAGCGATGCCGCACGCTTTGCCAGCATCTCTTTCATCTGCTCTTCCGAAGGACCTTCTCGCGCCGGACCCAGATCACTTCTAGTTGTAAATCCGGTAGCACCACGCCCGAGACCAGCCACGTAGTTCTCGGGCGCAGGCATAGAAAGGAAGTCACGTCTACTCATTTTGGCGGTGTTGGGTCTTGTTTGCCTGGGTGGCTGTCTTCAGTCGCGTAGGCTTGTAGGCCCAGCAGCAGTTGTTCGGCGTCAAGCCGTAGTCGCGTCGATAGTGATATTGCAGTGCGCGTGTTTGGGAATCAAGAGCTTCAATAAGCTGCACAGCGGGTGTGGTGTATAGCAATTAGGGTGTTGCGGCGTAAAACGGAAGTTGCTGCTCAGGAAGTTGCGCTCGGAAAGTTAGACTGTCGCAAATCACGTGCGGGAAGCTTCAACGGCCGCTAACCAAGACAGTACTTTTGCGACAAAGTAGCTGTGGTTCGAGGTTGCAATACTCCAGGCAGCAAAACTTGTGACCGTCTTAGCCGTTACATGTCTTATGGTGAGCTCGACATACCGTGCGGCTCTCTGCTATTCATGTGTACTGTAAAAGTCATGTATTTCATTGCATGCAATATCTCATCTACAGGGTCTCATGTGTACTTTCGTGAACTCGTATATTCGTCATTGATCCGGTCCCAAGCTTTGCTTATGTTTCACCGTGCTGGACGGAGTGCTATTGGCGTCTTCCCGTTCGCTGACCTCGGTGGAGTTTGCAAAGCTGCTTTGGGTGACATTGGTGGTAATGGCGGTACTGGCGGCGGAGTCCTTGTCCGCGCTGCTTCGCTTCTAAGACTCTTGGAGCTTGAGGATGTCAGTATGAGCAAGAGACCATACATCTGAACGACATACCTGCGTGTTTTCCGGATAATTCCACCTATCCAATTCTTCATGCTTCGACTCGTGGAAGGTCGGGCTGGTTCCTCCCCATTCGTTGCATCGCTGTTGCTGCCCGTCCTTGCATCGCTGTTGCTGCTTGTCCATATACTGCTCCTTGGACTTCTTGCAGGTGGACTGAGAGTCTTCGTTTCGGCTTCTTCGTCATCGTAGTCTTGCAGGTTCTCCTCGTCGTCTAATGGTGGCGCCCAACGCTCAACATCGCCATTGACCACCACAAACCAACCGAGCTTCGCGTCTGGTGCGACATTATCTCTCAACTCTGCAATGGCTGTTCCATGCTCGTCGGAAACACCACCTCTTCGTACCTCGTCTATGTCTATTCCAAGCTTGATGTCGTGGACTTGGTCGCATACGTACGCGTAGGGCTGGTCTTTTACGGTAAGGTCGTCTGGGTCGTATTGTTCAATGAACCGTAAGCCTGGAAGCCGTTTCACGATATCGGGCCATTGTTGCTTGAAGTTCTTGTGCAGACATGCCTGGGTCGCTGGGGCCATAATCCACTCTGGCGCGGCATCGTCGAGGTTCTGGAGAATTACATGGATGCGGACTTGGGCGCGTGGCCAGCGAAAGCCATGCACCAGCCAGGTGGGCATCGTACGGGTTCGTATGCGAACAGAGCGCGGACGGCAACTCTTGAAGTGACGAGGATCAATCTACTAGGTAGTTGCGAGCGGAGCCGGAAGGGAGATCTGCGGTCGCGACAGGACGGTGCGATTATCGAACTGAATTGCTTTTTTGCCAGTCCTCAGCTCTCGAGTCACACATGATCAGGAGAGGATTCGAGATCCAAGCACACGGCGGCACGGAGACTGTGTTCCCGCGATGAGGTGGTTGGGAACCGTTCTTTCTAAGACCAGACGGACGGATGCCCAGGCTGACTCGTATATACAAGGATACAAGGGCGACCGGACGCAATTGATCGACAGTCAACGATCGCAGTTCGGTGGACGCATGTCCGAGACAAGTTTGCAGAACGTGCAGGACGCAGGTGAGAGCTGAGTGCATAATTATTGGCCGCGGAGGTGACGCGGGGGAGCTGCGAGCTATGTATGACGATCGGTTCATTGTGTGGATCAGATCCCAGCTCCCGCCCGCAACGGTCTCCCGCTCCACCATGCAGCGATCACTGAAGCTTGCTGCTGCTGCGCAATGATCACGTAGCACTCGACCACCACCCGCCGCCGCGGGCAGGCCAATATGCCACTGTACGTTCCCAATATAGACGTGCCCCTACGTGTACTGATATTTCTGCAGCCATCTGCTAGGCAAGAAGGTAGCTTTCCAGTGCATTTTCACAGAGTACCCTCACTCACCCGTCACAGTCATGGAACGTCTACAATCCCGCAAACATCGCCCGCGTCAAGGCAGACGAAGAGGCTGCCGCCGCCCGCGAAGCTGCAGCTGATCAGCGCATGCAAGAGCTCGATGCTGAACGACGCGCTGCCATACTACGAGGCCGAACACCTCCGCCGCTGCCGGAGGAAGACAATGCGGGCGACGGCCAACGAAGGAAGGATAGGAAAGATGGTCATGACAGGAAGAGGAGGAAGCTGAGGGGCGAAGATGACACCGACGCAGACATACGGCTTGCTGCTTCCATGACCAGGCCAAAGGATGGCGACGAGGACGACGCAAAGGTCTTGAAGCTGCGCAAGCCTGCGAGCGATGCACCTCTGACGGATCACGCCGGCAACATCGATCTTTTCCCCATCGACGTCAAGGAGGCCGTAAAGCGTGAGAAGAATGCAGAGGTTGAAAAGGAGAAGCGCAAGAAGGAGCAGGCTTTCGAGGATCAGTACACTATGCGCTTCTCGAACGCGGCAGGCAAGAACGGTCTCGATCAGCCCTGGTACGCAGCTCAGCATAAGCCAGCACACAACGCTGAGGACAGGACTGCGGCACTCGAGTACCCAGGCTTCGAAAACAAGAACGTATGGGGCAACGAGGATCCACGGCGCAAGGAAAGAGAGCAAGCGCGGATCTCCTCCAACGATCCCTTTGCGTTCATGCAAAACGCGCAGACACAGCTGAAGAAGTCGAAAGAGGACAAGAAGAAGTGGACAGACGAGCGTAAGCGAGAGCTGAAGGAGCTGCGCGACGCTCAGGAGAGGGAAGACCGAAGAAGCAAGCACCACAGAAGCAGCCACCGCCGCAGTCGAAGCCGCAGCCCCGACCGAGAGCGTAGTCATCGGCATTCCCACCGCAGGGACCGGTCGCGTAGTCGAAGTCGAGATCGAGACCGCGATCGAGAACGAAGAGACGGTTACAGTCGACACTCGTCATCACGGCAGCGCAGAAGTCGGAGCCCTAGAGGTCGGAGTAGGCGCGATCAAGACGAGCGTACTGCAAAATAGGCGAACGGCAGGCGAAATGCGAGCTGCCAACGTCCTGTGGAGGTGATCGCAGATGCAGTAGTCACGATATCCCAATTCGCATGTCTTTATCCAAGTTGAGTCCAGTCCTGGTGCCTTCGCTTCTCAATTCCATACTCCGTCCAGAGCCACTCTATCTCCGCCCGAGATGCTTACCTAAAATAACATCCGGATCCTCTGGGAACTTAGTCGTCATGATCCCTGTCCTGACATGCAGCCCCGCCGTGGGGCACCTTAGCTCAAGCTTCGGGAGCTCCAAAGCTTCGGGAGCTCCAAAGCTCCGTAGAGGACGTGGAAAGTATTTAATCGGTACTCACATCTTTCCCAGGCCTCATACCTTGACTACTGTTCTTCTTGGATACCTCTACGCTTGTTTAACATGGCATCTCATCCAGCTCAGAAGTGCTGCGCAATCGGCGTCAAACATGAAGGCACGCCAACGGGCGAGATCAAGACCATTGGCGACTGTAAACAAGCCCACAGAGCTCGTTGTATGGAAAACACTAATCGATCAAACCAGTCCGCGCCTACGAAGTCTATCCCGAAGACCGCAGCACCCAAACCGCCGTCCTGATCATGACCGACGTCCTCGGCTTCGGGTTCCCCAACGTGCAACTGTCCGTCCCGAATTTCCCTTCCCTGCCACTCGCCATACTGACATGCTCCAGTATCGCCGACCAATTCGCCGCCAATGGCTACTACACTATCATCCCGGACGTCTTCCGTGGCAACGAGATCCCCTTCCCCATGCCCGCTGACTTCGACTTCCCAGCCTGGAGGGAGAAGAAAATGCCTCGCGAAGGCGACGTCGACCCCATCTTCGGCACGGTCATCAAGTATCTGCGCGGCGAGCTGGGCGTCAAGCGCCTGGGCGGCGTGGGATACTGTTTTGGCGGAAAGTACGTGTGTAGGTGGCTGCGGCCGGGAGGGCTGGATGCAGGCTTCACTGCGCACCCGAGTTTCGTGGAGGCGGAGGAGTTGAAGGGGATAAAGGGCCCGTTGAGTATTGCTGCTGCTGGTGAGTCGCTTGGTCTGCTTGTTCCTTCGTTTCGTTGGAGGAGATATTGGAGTGGGCTGACGAGAGCTAGAAACGGACCATATCTTCCCTGCTGAGAAGAGGAGGGAGACGGAAGATATTCTCAAGGAGATGAGCGTGCCGTATCAGTTGACGCTGTACTCGGATGTCGAGCATGGCTTTGCGATTAAAGGCGACTTGTCGCATTCGAGGAGTAGGTTTGCGAAGGAACAGGCGTTCTTGCAAGCAGTGTTCTGGTTTGACGAGTATGTCAAGAAGGAGAATCATGATACTCCAGTGCCGAAGCCTGGTCTGTAGACTATCAGAGCTAAAGCTCGCCAACGCTCAAATGCTTCATTAAAGACTATCGCACTCCTTGCCGCCTCAATACTTTGGCTTGAACGGCAGCGTCTGCAACTGCTCCACCACGTCCGCCTCAATCCCAAATAACTTATACATCCACTTGATGATGATGAAGAAACTCATCGGCTCACCCATATGCTTCAGGCCCTTCACAAACCTCGCTTCCTTGGGCGCCCCATGCTGCAACGCCAAATAATAATCATCAATCGGAAAAATCTCATCCTCCGTGCCATTCACCAGCAACAACCTCGCACACTCCGGCCTATCCAGCGTGCCATCCTCCAACAGCGAAAACTTCCTTTTCGCCTCACGCTTAAACGCATCCACATCATCGCCATACCCCCATTTATACGCCAGCGTATCCGCCAGATCAAACGGATACTCCAAATGATTCACACTCTCCAACCACTCGCGGTCAAACATATGATGGCACCCGCCGCCCAGCGCAGCAACGCCCGCCAGTCTATCTGCGTGCGTGTGCGCGACGCGGATGGCGTAGAATCCGCCCGTGCTGAAGGCCCAGATCGCAGTCTTCTTGCTGTCGAGCAGCGGCTGCGCGTCGATCCAGTCGAATAGACTGCTGTACAGCCGGTCGGGGGATAGCGGGTCAGATGGGGTCGCAGGGCAGTCGCCTGTGCCGGGGATTTCGAGGACGATAGTGGCGACGCCGGCGCGGCGCCAGCCTTCCATCCAGACGGCGAGTTCGGTGCGGTAACCGTCTAGCCCGGTGAAGATGATGAGTGTGGGGACGGGGGATTCGGGGGTTGCTGTGGAGGGGACCAGGTGGTAGACTGGGATGATGTCGGCTTCGTTGGAGTGGCGGTATTTGTGGGGGATTGAGACTTCGTGGACGGGGTACGGGCGCATGCCTAGGCCTTTGATGCAGCTTTCTTTCCCGAGTTTCCAGGCTTCTCTTTGGACATCGCTTCGGGGCGCGGGAAATCTGGAGATGCGGTACACGGCGCTTGCGCGTAGGTAGTACTCTGAAGCCTTCTCTTTCTCGCCCGCGTCTTCCGCCTCTTTCGCTATGCTTTTGAGGTGCTCTGCTTGCGGGAAGTAGACTTTGGCGTATTCGTCCCAGTTATATGGTTCTTTGAAGTCGCGGTCTGTGAGTTCCTTGACTACGGGCTCGAAGTCTTTGGCTGTGCCGAACATGAAGGGGTAGACACCCATCTCAGCGGGCTTCTTCCACTTGGTCTCCCATAGTTGTGCGTAGGATTCGTGATGTGCTGCGGGTTTGCTCAGATTGTCTTGTATGAAGAACTTGCCGCCTGGTGCTGCCATGATGTGTTATGCTATAGCTTCCTTGTGAGGTCTTAATCGTTCGTGAATTAGATGTCGCTGCGTCGTAAAGCGGGAGGATGCAGCAAAGGCGGGAGTAGATGTGTTAGTACTGAATAGAGACATGGTTGATTTCGTCGGACCATTCTATATACCGTTTCGCCCTAAGTCATGGACATGTAGATGTCCGGCCAATGTTCGAAAGTACCGGTGTGGCGTTCGGTTTCATGTCCGGCGTGGGGAGCCGAACGTCACGACTGCACGACGTTGCTGCTAAGCACGCGTTTCGTACTATATCCGTGATTTTCAGAATGTGCTGATCCCCCTGGAATCTGGGACAACAATTGCGTGGCCATGATAAGATATGCAGCGCGGAAATAAGTGGTTGGAAACACTGGTAGCCTACGGTCTGCCCCGCATCCTGTCTACCAGACTGTCAAACCAGAGTATTGCAGCCACTTAGAGCCTCGCGCTCTTCCTCTGACGTATATGCCCTGTCATTGTCCCAAATCCCTGGGCTTAGCATGTTCTGAAACTCATTGTATTCGGACCTATTACATCTCTATGATGTTTCGAAGTATATGTAAGCACAACCACGAAGATTAGGACATAATGCAGATTGCGAAAACAGTGGCTGGAGTAGTGATTTCTTGTACTGTACAGTAGAGCGGCGTAAACGCGGGCTGGTCAACTCAAGGGATACCTCCTCAAAGATGGTCCAAGCCATACCCTACGAAAACGTATAGTTCGTCGTGGTGAACAAGCACTATTGAGGTCCAATTGGCCTGCATGAACCCTGGGTATAAGCCGTAACGTCGTGCATGATCCTGCAATCGCTCAAATAAAGTCCCCTCACCTATTCATGCTGCAGACCGTGTGGTATCAACCATCTACCTTGTCCAGTGCTTCCACTTTGCCAAAGGCGACCTTGTTGTCCAATAGCTCGAAATCCTCCATACCGTCTGCGTAGATCACATCGTAGCCAACGATAGTGAGTGGTGTCGAGACAACACTGTAAGAGTCCGGCGAACTAAGGCGTCGTTGGTCGTGGTGGAAGTCATGATGGAAGTTGTACAAGACTTTGTCTGGGACATCCAGCTGAACATTCTTGATCTTCTCTGTGTTCGTGCTGGTACGAAGCGCCTGGTCAAGGGCATGGAAGGTGTCGCGTGTAAGGTTGGTCGGCTCCTTCGCGGGGTGCACGAATGTGAGTGTATGAAGGTTGGGGAAGCACTGCAGAATCTTCTCCCAGTCGCTGCCAGGCTCAGCGTTGCCCGTCTCGCGATCGAAAACACTGCTGAATTCGATAGGATGGAAAGGAGCGATAATAGCCAAGTGCTCGCAATGGATACCAACATGCTCAAGGATTGCAACGAAGTGGCCGGCGCGGACTTGGTTGGTCTGACTGTTGATCACAAGCCTCTTGAAGCGACAGGTATGGGCCAGTGGCTTCGAGCCGTTGAGGTACTGCGAAAGGCGATGTACGGTGTTGACGTCCAGCGGGAGGAACTTCTCGCCAAGAGGGAAGTACCTCTCGTTCTTGTAGTCGACCATGAAAGCCTTGAGTATATCATCCAGTTCTGGCCTGTCCGCGAGCGTGGAGCGTCTGGACATAGGGAACCGGGGAGGTGTTCGACCACCAGAGGAGCTAAGGAAAGAGCGTCTAGGAGGCTGGCCCCTGCAGAACTCGCTGAAGACACTGTCCCTCGTTGGGCTGGCAGGAAATTTGGAGGCTTCAACACCGGGAATGTTGGTTGCCCGGGTTCTACCGGCTGCTCCTGGAGTCAGTCAGTCATCTGTGTCGATACAAGTATGAGACGACGGAGCATACCCTCGTCTCCAAGATTCAGGTGCGCAAACACTCGTGCTTCTGATGATGACCGCTCACGGTTACTTCGTGGCGACATGCGCCTCTCATATCCAGCAGCATCAGCGGAGTTGCCGGCCTCAGCGGTTGGGTCTTGCAGCTGAAATGGCATGTCTATGCCTGAAGGCACACTCGATCGGCGGTCCATGATAGTTAGTGGGACGATGTTGAAGACCTCAATAAGAAAGAGCTCAAGGCAGTCGTGAATAGGTAGCGAATGTGCGATGTCGTGCTTGGCATCAGGCAATAACAAACGCAGTGAAGACCGACTCCACAGCGTACATCGTGAGCTCTTGGCAGATGTCGAGACTACATAGTGTAGTGATTGGTCAGAGTAACGTTTGCTCGAAAATTGCTCACCAGCACGGTGCCTAGGGAGTATGCGCTGCGCTGCGCTGCAGGACTGTACCAACACATAGCTCTTTTCAGTATTGCTGTTAGACTCTCATCACGTTTGCTGGACTTCCAGCTCGGAAACTCGTCATAGAAGGCTTCTACTAATGCGACACTTCTCACGCGCAAGTGCACGAAAGCTTATCTTGGACCTTTGTTTGCTTGACACAACGCGTCTGGCAGCCCAATGATCCGTAGGCCTGGAAGTCATGGCAGTCGTTCCGGTCCAGCTCACTTCAATCAGCGCTCGAGAGACGACAGACAACGTGTTCCAGCGCGACTGAATCGGACATACGAGATCATCGTATGTTGATCACAGCAGAGTTTGGTGAAGAGGTGAAGTCAACAAACATGGACGCGTTGAGGGAGCGAGCATCGGCAGGACCAAGTCTAGCCGGAAGCAACTCTATGTGGAGCCCGTGCGTCATTGCGGTTTTGGCGGGGTGTACCCAAGCCTTTTCTAGGGCCTCAGGTCATTGAATTCCTCAACCAATTCCTCCGATTGAGCTAATTCTCCATTCTTGAACGTAAATTGTCCAATCCTGAGTTACTTGTTCGTTGTCTCCCAGATTGTCCCTCGAACTAGCACTCTGTGTCGACGCGATAACATCAATAGACAGCATCTGTAAGTGCCCCTCCTTATCCCAAAAGTAACAAAAAGCTCCCCCGCTGCTGGAGTCTGAGGCTATTGTGGCAGGCAGCTCCTGTGCATGACTCTCACAACTTCGCGCTCCATCCGTTCAGAATTCCACGTTCGTCATACTTCGAACATCAGTACTGACCGCCCATTCAGAGTCGAAGGATTATACCCTATCTGTGCCGAAAGCCTCCGGATAACGCGCTTTTCGATCTCTCGCGACAGCTTCGAATCTCCTCGGAAGCACCTATATACTACGTACAGTAACCGTCACGATGGTTACAGGTGCAAGGAAGCCGCCTTCCCGAAAGGGTACGACTATACCTTCCCCCGCCTCATGTCCTGCTTGTGGCAGCGAACACGTTAGGCCACAGAATGCGCAGAGTTAACAAAAGACAAGGGTCCATGGCGGACATGCCCCGCGATCTGAAGGAGCAGATCGAGAAGCTCGAAGAGATCTTCGTTGTTCCCACCCAGAAGCTGAAGGAAATCACCGATCACTTCGTCAAAGAGCTCGAGAAGGGTCTCTCGAAAGAGGGAGGATCAATCGTGAGTTGCTTCCAATCGGTGACTTGGAGGAAGGACTGACAGATGTAGCCCATGAACCCAACATGGTGCATGGCTTTCCCCGACGGTCACGAGACCGGCCGATACCTCGCGCTTGATATGGGAGGCACCAATCTACGAGTTTGTGAGGTCACTTTGACCGAGGAGAAGGGCGAGTTTGAGATTATCCAGTCCAAGTACCGTATGCCTGAGGAACTGAAGACCGGCACTGCCGACGAGCTATGGGGTTACGTCGCGGATTGCCTGCAGCAGTTTGTTGAATACCACCACGAGGATGAGGAGCTCGAAGACCTGCCGCTGGGTTTCACCTTCTCCTACCCTGCCACACAAGAGTACATCGATCACGGTGTCCTGCAGCGATGGACCAAGGGATTTGACATTGATGGCGTTGAGGGCAAGGATGTAGTTCCGCCCTTCAACAAGGCTTTGGCGGAGCGGAACCTACCCATCAAGCTGGCCGCTCTGGTGAACGACACAACTGGTACCATGATCGCCTCCGCATACACAGATACCGAGATCAAGATTGGGTGCATCTTCGGAACAGGCTGCAACGCTGCGTATATGGAGGAGTGCGGCGCCATCCCCAAGATCGCGCATCTGAACCTCGATCCCAAGCTGCCCATGGCTATCAACTGCGAATGGGGCGCATTCGACAACGAGCACCAGGTCCTTCCCCGCACACAATACGATGTCATCATCGACAAGGAGTCGCCTCGTCCTGGTCAGCAGTCATTTGAAAAGATGGTTGCAGGTCTGTACTTGGGTGAGATCTTCCGTCTGGTTCTGCTGGACTTGCACAAGGGCCGCGATTGCACCATCTTCGAGGGTCAGGACGTCAGCAAGCTTGAGAGGCCGTACTCTCTGGATGCTGGGTTCCTCTCCGCCATCGAGGAAGACCCCTTCGAGAACTTGCTCGAGACTGGCGACCTCTTCCAGAACAAGCTCAGCATCACGTGTACCAAGCCAGAGCTTGAGCTGATCCGCCGTCTTGCTGAGCTCATCGGTACCCGCGCTGCTCGTCTGACAGCCTGTGGTGTTGCCGCTATCTGCAAGCACAAGAACTGGGACAACACTCACGTTGGCGCGGACGGCTCAGTCTTCACCAAGTACCCACACTTCAAGATCCGCAATGCACAAGCGCTCAAGGAGATTCTGGACTGGCCTGCGAAGTACGGTAAGGGCAAGAATGACCCTGTCGAGATTCTGCCTGCTGAGGATGGTTCCGGTGTTGGCGCTGCCCTGATTGCTGCGCTCACAATCAAGCGTGTCAAGGAAGGCCAGCTCGCGGGTATCCAGGACCGCGACGCCATGTTGAAGATGGCTGGAAAGAAGTCTCGAAGCGCATAAGGCTTGCGATCTATGAGTTGTCCTACATCGAAAATCTAGAAGCGAATCTATCACCATCGTCAAAAAAAGGTTCCTACGATGCGGTGAGGAGAAGAGGAAACTGACCATACTAAAGCTAACGAAGCTAAGATCGCAGATGGACCAATCCGGGGTCTCGAACAGCTCCAACCTCTGGAGCAATCGATGCCACTGCAGAGAATCTGTCGATTCTCGCCACCGTGGCGTTCAGGTCCACTACCATCGGTCTACGAAATGCATTTAAAGGCTTCCAGTGCTGACCGCCTCATTGAGCCACGAATAGCCATTACACGTCACGCAGACCCCACGATGGAGCTTAGGCAGTATAGAGAAACAGAATGTTCGCTCAGCAACCGGTCAAGTCGGATCTCCAAATTGGTTGCCAGCCACTTTACACGTCTACGCGTAGTGTTCGCGTCCGAGTAGTGGGTTTCAGTACGCGAAATAATCACGAGGTGCGCGCGCAGGTATTTTCAGCACCTGTCACGGGAGTGTCAATGCTGTCAACCCCACTTAGAAAATGTATACCTCGACTTGGATACCGTGAGTATCTTGATTGAAACTTATTCAGATCGACGATCGAGTACAACACATCACCATGGGGGAGTCAGGATGCTCATGCTAGATGTCTTTGAAGCAGTGTGCTTCTTCCGGTCAATCTTGTTGTGCTCCAGCGTTACGTGGACCTTTGGTCGCTATCTCCGTGATTACAGCAATGCGAAAAGCAGCAAATCAAAGGGCATGGCAAGGCATTGAATGTGTAGGAAGATGCTTGTCGAATATATATCAGTCGCCACAGCTTCAGGGTCTACGACCCTGATTTTACTCCCTCAGTGATGACTCAACCGTCATCCAGTGCACATCGCAATCTTCAAACACTCAAGGTCTTTCATGGAACGAGTGGAGGGTCAAGCACTCCTTGGCTGGCCAGGTAGTCGGCTACACGTGTATGGCGGATCTTCTGTATACAGGACGGGGAGCCTTGTCCTGACTCGGCTCCACCGAACTTCCACACTAGGATACCGCTCTTTGAGGAGATCATACACCGCTACCTATAGCTCTTGTTGTCTGGGGAACTTAAAGACCGCGTACTTCGCTTGCATGTTCTTTCCTTCTGGTGCCGGATATTGCAAGGAAATGTTGGCATTGTGAAATGTTGACTTGACCGACAATCCAGCGTGAGCGAGAAACGGTGCCGCTGGCCGAGCAGGACCGCGACGGCCGGCACGCAGAGACCACGCATGCAGCATGGCGCCGATCTCAGTTCGTGCCTGATCCAGACCCAATATCGACAGCTAACGCATTGGGTGAGGCAAATGTCGAATGCAGGTACCTGACTTGCTTCTCCATATCGAAACGTGCTGCATGACGATCTTAGCCAAAGCAGCACACACAGCGGCTAAGGCTGAGGTTTGCGAGCTGCATGACATGTGTCCGCTCGGACTCCGAAACGAACTGAACGTCAAGAGTCCGAGTCGGGTCAGGCTTCAGCTCGTATCACAGAATGCAAAGTTTGGGTCACGGGTTTGGGCATGTGCAGCAGCTGTGGTTTGTGGTGTTCGAGGGGCGCAGTAGATTGCGGTGATGTCAGATTGCACCTTTGTTGATGTTGACAGACACAAACAACGCGTCACACGGCAGCGCAACTCGAGTTAATCGACGGCTGTGGCTACATCGCTCGAAGCTGGAGGTTTGATGTTCTGGAGCTTAGAGCAGCTTCGAATACGACGTCATTGCGGGAGAGTAGTGTGTCATACAATAAGCGCAATCGATATGGTGAAGGTCATCGAGAGCTGGTTGCTGATGATGAGGACAACACTCAGTCTGGAGCAGCGTACAAGCAACCTCTAACAGTGGCACTCAGCTCCCTCTTCCCCGGCTGTGCCGGCTTGTACTATCGATGACGGTATATCTTGGGAATGGAATGCCCGGTCGAGCGCCGTCAATTGCCTGATGCGAAATGCTTCATCTTGTCCAAAACAAAGGAATGGAGTATTGCCTGGACGAGTAGGCGCTGAAAAGCACTTTCAGAAGGCGAGTCGCCCTTATGGAGCGCCGAACACAGCATGAGTGAACACAGCATATCTATTTTGTATACATGACGGCGGCTGTGGAGGCATTCAGGTCACACACATTCATCATCCGTCCCTCCCGGTCTGTGACGATGAACGTGGCTCTCGAAGTCACGGCACCCAAGGCAAGCACCAAGACAAGCGATTGACAGGCCTGCTGCCTCGCCGCAAACCCACAGAATCGATAGGAGAGGCCACCGAAAGGCCCGACAGGTGCTGCGTCGACAATCATGGTGTGGAGAACTAAGGCTGCCTTGTCCTGTCGGTCCCTCTGAGTGTTCGCTGAGGTCAGCGGGCCGCTGCCGCATCGCCCCCTTTTGCATGAATGAGCACGAAATTGCTTCATTTGGACCTCGCGTGGGCTGGAAATGGGGCACTTGATGGATAGGGGGACCCCGGCGATGGTGCAGCCTAGCGGTGCGAGGTGTGGTGGTTCGAGCTCAAGTGTGTTGATCAAAACACGGTAAGAGCTACCGGCCACTGTTCTTACCGCTTTGGGATGTTTGTCAACAACGAGGCAGCACTCGAGCAAGAACAACAGTGGCGAGTATGCAAGTACCCCAGGCTGCCACGAACGCCCAGTGAACGTAACTAGATAAAAGTCTTTTCAGCAGCAGTTCACGCGGATTGCGCGTATTTGCATCGATTTCTCTCCGCTATTCTGGCGCATTGCTTCATCTTGTGCCTGGCAGCAGCAGCTCGATTGGCTCACGACGCCCTAAAACAAAAACAAGCGCGAGACGCAACGGCGGGCTGCAGGGTGGTAGCCTCGAGTCCGTGCGCGCCAGCCACCGCCATCTGCTGTTTCGCACCTACGCGTGCGCGACTTCCCATATACCATCCCCGTCCGTCGATTCCGATTGCGTCTGCAAGAGCGCAGTAAGGGTCTCTTCATCGCCATCGTTCACGCTCCCACGCTTTTGTTGCGCCTCCGTCATCGACTCCAGTTGCGCAAGCCTCCACTTAGCCGCGTCTGCAGCCTGTCGCAACATCATAACAACAGCATTCCGGCTCCGCGTCCGCATCGAATCGCCTTTCACCACGTCCCTTCACCTCAACTAGCATCGCGCATCCCCTCCTGTACCTAGTAGCTTCCACAGGCCTTGCATGGAGTGCGAGCATCTGCAGTCGGTCGTTGTTCGCTGAGGGGGAACTCCTGGTTGCGACGTGTGCATCGAACGACAAAGTCCACTTGCGCTGCTGCCGCGCGCATTCCTGCCACTGCATTCTTCCAATATCGCACCATCCCGTACCACGTCCAAATACCGCGTGCTATCGTTATCGATTGAGCGCTGGCCTCTGTTCCATCTGTTCTGCCACGCTGTACGCTGTTGTCGCCAGCGCGCCCGTCAACACCACGCGAGGACCAGCCACCCCGCTCGCCCACCACGACGTCTCCACCAACAACACCGCCAGCCACTCCTTCACCCTCTCCCCTCTCCCCTAGGACCCCGCCGTCAGCTACGACGCCTTTATCTGCCATGGCCTTCGCCTCCTACTCGCCACACCGCGAGGGCGGCACCATGCACCTGGACCTGCCTTCACCTACCTACCGCCTGGACGGCCAACACTTCGCCCACCTACAGCAGCTGCGTCGTTCCCTCTCGCGCTCACCTTCGAAACCCTCGCGCTTCCAGCTGCACAAATCGGACTCGCCACGCTCACCCATCTCCCCTCTAGCACTCGCGCGCGCCTTCAGCCCCAAGGCGCACAAGCCAACAAGTCCCATCAAGACATTCCCTGAGTCACCGCTGGGACAGGCTGTGCCACCCAAGAAGAAGTTCACTCTGCGACGATCAACAGCAAATTTCAAGGCCTCGCCACGCACACGGCAGAACTCAAAGAGCCCGCGTCGCAACGTCCTAGGCGACTCACCCATAGGAGGAAACTCGACAACGCCCTTCTACACCCGCTCCACTTTCGGCCAGGAAAACGATACGCCTGCGCGCCCTTCCAGCTCGGAATCCCTGGAGAGCATGGACACTGACTGCAGGAAGTTCGGCTTGAACGACAAGCCCATCAAATTCGAGTTCGCGCAGCGTCGCCCAGATTTGTCCCCTGGCGCGCCTGTCAAATCGAGTCCCCTCAAGCGCAATGACGGGGTCATGAACCTCGGTGATACACCCACAGGGTTCAGCCCGGTCGCGAAGCGAAGAAGTCTGCAAAGTGTGTCTAACCTTGGCAACGACTTCGAGAGCATCTTCGATCAGGTCAGAATGCGCGACAGCATACATGCAGTACAATCCCCAATGGAGAACGAGGAGACCAGAAACGGATTCGACTTCTCTACACCACTAAACCCGTCGCAATCGCCTATGCGCAGGGCGACATCGCTAAGGAAATCTACAGTCATGCAGCGCAATGCGAACTCACCGCGACCAAAGCCAGCCTTCGACGGCGAGTTCGCGATGCCTGGCCTCGCAGCCTCAAAGACAAGAAACAGGATGTCGCTGGACGGCGCCATTGCTCAGAGTACCACACCCACACAGACGCCTTTCAAGAAGTCAACATTCGATGCTGGGCGCATGGGTCTGCCCACACCCTTTGCGCGCAGCACTGCCGGCGCATCGCAACCGCACCCACTTGCGACAGCGCACACTCCATCTTCAACTACGTCAAGTGTCGGTGGATTTACTCCTATGGCACCGCCGCGGGCACCCCACTTCGCAGCTCCACCCAGTCGGCCAAACCAAAGTCACCAATTTTCGCGGTCTCTGCCAATCGGCGTACCACGCCCACACGCATCGGAAGGAGACAATGACTCGTTTGACACGCCATTCAAGTCTGTGCAGCAGGCCCCAGTTGCATTCTCCACAGGTCTTATGTCGAAGAAGAACCGCAATGCGGACGAGACTGCTAACCTGTATGTGATGCCTGACACACCGTCGAAGAGGCAGTCGTACCCTCCGGCGCAGGCAGACAAGACCGATGTCATTGACACTCCGCTCGTGAAGCGAGGTGGCAGCCTGTTCGGTGACTTCCACAGGCCACAGCCCCAATTTGGTACTACAAGCACTCCATTCAGTGCACACGTATCAAAGTTTTCCACAGAATCCTTTGGCAAAGGAATAAGCGTCTTTGGTAACCTGGGCGCTTCGTCCCAGCGTCGAGGAAGCTTTGTCAGTGTAGATGGTGATGATGATCTTCCTGACAGTCAGTCACCAACGGCCAACCGTACTATGGCTGTTGACTCTATGACTGATACCGACGCGAACGTTGACGATCTGCCACCAACTCCCACCAAGACACACGGTGCATCGAGCCGCCGCTCCAAGGAGAGCAGTCTCAGGCGCAAGACCTTCCGCTCGCGACCTTCGATTGGCAACGACACATTTGCCGCACCGGAGGTTGTCGATGAGTTCAACTGTAAGTCTAACCCCGAGACACTCACCGCAGCTTCGCACGACAAGACTCACCTCGGCTCTGCGAACTGCAACTCCCCCTCCGTACATGCCTCTCTTGCTCGAACTCGGTTTCTGCGGCGCACCAAGACATTTGGTCGCCCATCACCGCTTTCGCAACAGATACTTCGTACAAGCCTTCTTCTTCCTTTCTCAGCGGCCAATGCTAACCCCCTTGCAGCATCGATCATTTCCTTCGGCTCATCATCACCCGGTTCTCCTGGACTGGACTCTTCTTTCCAGCCACACGAGACAAACCGTCTGTCCATCGCAGGTAACAGGCGAGGATCGATGAACTTCAACAGCAGCATCAGCACTTTCCCTCCGGCCACACCTACCACTCCACGTGATCACTCCGTCTTCTTTGCTGAGAACAAGGGTGCTATCCCTATTGGTCTCACAAAGAACGACATTGATGAGTCCATCAGCTCGCGCTTCCATGAAGTAAAGGAGCTCGATGGTAGTGAGGGCGAATTCTCCAAGGTCTACCGCGTCAGCCAGCCAGTTCAAGGCTCGATACCGAACTCGCCCGCTGGAAGCAACGTCTGGGTTGTCAAGAAGTCGAAGAAGCCCTACACAGGCAAGGGTGACCGCGAGCGCAAGATGCGCGAGGTCGAGATCTTGTACGCTCTTCGCGGCAACAACCACGTCTTAAATGTTAACGACCACTGGGAGGCCAACTCCCACTTGTACATCCAGACCGAGTACTGCGAGGGTGGCAACCTACGCCGCTTCCTCGACACTGTAGGATACAGCAGCCGTCTTGACGATTTCCGCATCTGGAAGGTTCTGCTGGAACTGTCAGAGGTAAGATCTTCTACACTATCTGTCAGACTTGCACTAACAACGTCGTAGGGACTTACCTTCATCCACAACTCGGGTTACATCCACCTCGATCTGAAGCCGGCCAACATTCTCATCGATTTTGGTGGATCGCTGAAGATCGCCGACTTCGGTCTTGCCAGCTCCTGGCCTGCACCCAAGGGCATCGATGGTGAGGGTGACCGCCACTACCTTGCACCAGAAGCCCTCTCCGGACGCTTCGACAAGCCCGCCGACGTCTTCGCTCTCGGCATGATGTTGACTGAGATCGCCGGCAACTGCGTCATTCCTGAGAACGGCACTTACTGGACCAAGCTTCGCTCTGGCGAGTTTGAGCACGTTCTGCCGAGCCTGACCTGGAGCGCCGACAGCAGCACCCTGAGCCGTGATGGCAACGGCGATCCTATCCCCGAGAACAGCATCTCTCTCGACACTTTCCTCATGTCGGACGAGCCACAGCCCACGGTGCAAGTACGAGCGGCTTCAAGCCCAGAGGAAGACCTTGCCCGTGCACCAAAGTTTATGGTCGACTACAACGACGCCAACACTATGGACAACGTTGTCAAGGCGATGTTGCACCCCGACCCGGACCAGCGACCCACAGCTGAGCAGGTGTTGCAATGCTTCGGTTGCCAGTGGGTCGACGCCAGGAGGCGAGCAGGAGCCACCGTATACGAGGGCAACTTCGGACCTGGCGAGGAAGTGCTGGCCACTTATGCCGACGATGCGGACGCCGATATGATGGACATGAGCTAAGCAGCTTACCTGTCTGTTGTCAGTAGCTGTGGTCCGCCTTGTCCGGAACCACTTCTTTCGTGCTCCGCATCAATGAGCACTCTTTCTTGGTTATACTGATCTGCAACAACCTGTCGAAATTTTGCCGCATAGTACACTTCGACCAGTACTATGTCGCCAACACTTCATTTGTATTTTTTTTTTCGGTGTTCAAGGCCTAAAGGGCAAAAGCATCATCATCTTGTTGCTTCGACACTCTACCTTCAGAGTCGTCCTGTTTACGAGTTTTACGGCCAGATTCCTTTGGAACTGGAATGTTTTTTTCTTGATGTGGGATTCAGGAGTTTCGCGTTGCATACAGCATCCCCCAAGGATACCTTCGCAGCTGGAAACGCGCGAACTGGGGACTGGCGTTATACCTCTTGCTCTTTTCTGAAACGTTGCAACGATTATGGCAACGATTTCACTTCTTTCTATAGTGGGTGGGTGGGCGATGTGGAGCTTCGCTGTATGTACGATTGGTGTTGAGGTATTGGGGTTAGGGTTAGGTAGTGGAGTATGGTGGATCTTGAGGGTAATGTTGGAGAAACAATATCACGATATCATGACCATTTTACGGAAATTTGCGCGATTTGTCCTTTGTTGTGTGTGATGTACGGCTTACGGCATAGACGTCGCTAGCGGTAGGTGCAGGTCATGTGAGAGGGGATGGGCTTAAGTGGATATCGGGGAGCTTTCACAATCGATGTGACTGACTCGCTGATCCTGCTTGGAAAGAACAGAGCAATGTAGCCCACACTCGAGCTACTAACACGTGATCGTTGCGCACACTATATGAGTGTCGTCACTGTCTCTACTCTGGCTGTGCATCTGCGCTTCATCACGAATATCAAATACACCAGCAACGCGCCATTATGTGCTGCCGTTCAAAACCCAGACAACACTACTTAGAAGACGGTTTGTCGAGTCTTCTCGCTACATCAACGTAGCATGAAAGCTGTCTGGGTAGAGACTGTCTTGTGATATGGGGACACTCACCTGTCTATAAGTGCAGTAATCCGTGGAGCTCTTTGTCGATATCTTCTTTTCCTATCGACCTACCAAAATCGACGATCACCTAGTCCATGTTCTCCTCTGGAAACGACACATGGAAGAAGGTACGGTTGCTATATACTTCTCTTCTGTGATCATGCTTGTTGATTCGAACGGTGTTGCGGCCTATTTGTGACTCCCAAAGCTTAGCAATCAAGCGATGATCATGAGCGTATGTCGAAAAAGACGAACATATAAGAACACCAATGACCCGAACGTCATTCCCAAACTCAGCACACAAACAGATAACGATTAGTTCTCCGGCTAGTCTGCTTACATATAAAGATTTCCTCCTCTCGCCCTCCAAGCATCACTCATTAATAATGCCGATGAATCGAGTCCCGTATTCGAGTGCTCTAAACTCCCATTACTGTTGTACAAGAGATCCAACGACGACGGTCATATTGTCCCCAAGGTGGTAGAAAAATATGCATCCAGAACCAAAAGTCAGGCAGAAGTCGGTCATGACTGTCTCTCCTTCCAGGATGAGTAGATTATATGTACCCTTCCGTACACAACTCCCGTTCCTTACAGAAGCACCCACTGTGCGATCGTGCACCTGAAATATATTCTCTGGTCTTCTATGTCCCTATTTCTGCAGCGCGCTCAAAAGTCCCAAGGTCATAAATGTCCTGTTAGTTTCGACTATAATCAGAATCCAACATGGAGTTACTGCGTGTCTTCTCGTTGATTCCGGAATCCTTGGGTGTGCAGAGGTATTGTCCGGTCTGCGCAACAGCAGCTTGTTCCTTGTGTTTCGTTGCTGATGTCGCTGCATTACCGACGTTACAGATGGCAGTGATCATGTAAGATGTACAGGTCACAAGTGTGTTGATTTGAGGTTTCCCCGACACGCAGGTGGTTTAGAAGGCCTTGATATATAACGGAAGATTACAAAGTGAATTTTTTTGGATTTGCTAGTCTATGTGTCGAATTCACTACTCTGTAATGTCGGTTGTTTTACTGCAGAGACGCTGTAGTGAAGGAAACGTATATTGCCTCATCTCCTGGAGTGCACTCGGGGTCTGGAACCATGCCCGACTCACGACTCCATGTCTCGATGTCTTTCACTCTGCAGGGAGTACCTGAGAAACACCTCGGACAACCAGAACCCTCCCAACGGCAATCATTATTGTTCCATCCCAGCATCCACGACTTCCAGTGGCTGGCTTTCACCACGACCGTAAGCCACACACCGGCACATCCACCGATCTGCCGAGCTCCTAAAACAAGCTTCTGGACAGCGTACTGAACATACTGACTGAATATGAGCCAGTCTTTCATACCGACCATGTCCTTCATCAGCTCCGATAAGGTGAGATCCCGGATTTCGTCGCCTTCGTCCTCGTAGATTTCCTCCCTAATGACCCTGCTGAAACGAACATGAAAATCTTGTGCCACACTCGAGAGCATTATCAGGCGCTTGAGGTCGATCTCCTGTGTCCTGCCCGTATTTCCGAGTCCACAAGGAGGTGCGACTTCGAGCCGACCAACAACGCCTTCATGCTTGACACTAGATGGTACGAAGAATGTGTCGAGACACGAGTACACATACCTCGGCTGCACTTGAAGGTTTAGAGATGCGCGATACAGTGGGAGGTACTCGCTGCGAATGCCTCTGCAGACTTGGGCGAGTGCGAGGAATTGCCATGCTGGCTTGGTTCCGTTGGGGTCTTGCTTGATAGCGAATTTTGCCTTGTCCTCCTCTTTTGCAAAGCTGTAAATGCAGTTCATGATTTCTGCCTGGTGTGTCAGCGCGAGACTTTGATGACCATTGCACATTGCGTACCTCCAGGCAATGCAAGAAAAGCAGATTCTGATCTCTGCAAGTACTTCTGCGCGTTGGTCTCATTCACCATATGCTCGAACTTACTTTGGAGGGGACGCAGGATAGGGAGATCGTCGTCGTCAGCGAGGTGTGTGGAATCTTGGTCTTCGGTAACAGCGTTGGTCGGGACCTTCCTCTCTTCGTCTCTGGCGATGTCCATGATGACCTCTTGGATGGAGAGGTCGACAGTGTCTGACACCATTGCAATTGGTTCTCGGAGTGGGCGTGGTGGTCAAATGGAAAGTAGAACTGACAAGGAAGTAAAAGCGCGGCCGTAAGTGGTGGGGTGTCAGCGCAAACGTCCGAGGTGAAGGTTATTGATATTGGCGAAGGTAAATGTAGCTATCTCGTGTTTCCAAGCAGCATGTTTTCTGCTGCTTCGTCGCAGAACAAATCGCGCACATGTGAACTTAAAGTCTCGACTCGGCGATCAGAGCAAGCGACGACACTACATTATGCTGCTCTCTGGGGCCTTTTAAGCGTACGTTGCCTGCTGGTACTGTCGCACCTCTTGGATGTGCACCCAACGATGTATGCTCAAGCTGTGTGACCAACCATCTCAGTATCGCACATCGTCAGTGATTGCCGTTCTGTAGACATGGGTGAACTACCAGCAGGCTCAGCCATTGTGTGGTGGACGCGCTTGCGAGAATGGAAGGTGGAGGTGCCTAGAAAGGAGGTTAGACCAAGGCGATGAAAGATCGAAGCGTGAACTGATGAAAGTGGATGTACTGAGAGATGCGGAATATGTATCCTATGGCGAAGCTATCCGCAAACCATGTTGAACTAAGTTCGAGCTTGCCAGGTTTGACACCGTATCCACCAGATTGCGGTAGTATACCTGCTTGTTGTTGGCAGCCCGTCACTGCTCTGCTCTGCACTGCACAAGCAACCAGCGCTGAGCATAACATGAACATGGTGTTTAAAGTTTGATTAGTGCAGGTCATCGACTCACCTGCATAGTATTATACAGATTATTCGTCGCTCATCATCTCATCATGCAAACTTGGTATCTCTTCACCCAACGCCTCTGCAACAGTTTCTCAATATCCACTCTGCTCTTTTCTGTTACTCCCATCCGCTCCACCATCTCCACCATCATCGTTCCTACTTTCTTTCGCTCCAACGGCCGCCTCCTCGATACCCTGAGCGTCACCTCTCAACTTCTCAAAGTACGCTTTGACATCCTCTGCACCCACGGCCTTACCGCTCTCAGCGAAGGGCTTCAAAAATGCGCTGACCTTGTCTTTGAGCTGCGCATATGCCATTGCACCCTGAATAGCGCGGACGCGGTCCATGTTGTTGAACGCTGCTTCGCCGCGGTCAAGGATGGAGCCTGTACCGACAGATTGAGCACCTTCATCACCATCCTCGGAGATTGGTGGTTCGTAGGTGTCTTCTTCCTCAAGGAGTTGTGGGTGAGGCTTGAGAAGCGGGAAGTGTTCTGGGCAGCGGCAGAGGTGGTCGCGAAAGTCGGGTTTCAGGAAGAGGGAGAAGGAGTTTGTGAGAGCTGGCGTCGGCAACGGAGGTAGAGTTGCCTGTTTACAGGTAGTTTTGTCTTCTCTCTTGGGTGTGATGGGGGTGGTTGAGGCAGTTGTGTCTTCCGGTATGCTAGAGAGGGCACCGCTGGGGTCTTCTGACTTCTGGCGCTTAGCTGGAGCCGGTACTGACAACGATGTATCAGCGTGCTCCTCTTCGCCGTCTGCAGGCGCTTTGCGCTTCTTGGATTCACCAGTCGTTGCTGCATCTGTCGATGTCGTGGTCTCAGTGGGCTGGGCAGAGTTGAGCTCCTTCGTGGTGTACACTGGAGGTAGGAAGCCAGAAGAGCTTGCGTACTGCTTGATCCAGGGATTGGCTTCAACGCACTTGTAGCAAAGGAAGTGGTCGAAATCGTCCTCGGGTGGGAAACCAGGAGGCAAAGGTGGATCTTCGTCTTCGACTTGCTCGGCTTCAGCTGCCACGTCGTTACCATCCACACCGTTGCGCTCGATTGCTGCCGCGTCCAGTGCGGGCAAAGCTGTCGTGGTCTCCTCTTCCTTCTTGGTTTCTCCATTTGCCTCAGAGATTGTGCCGTTCGAATCGCTTACTTTGGGCTTCTCGATCGACTTCGCGTATTCTTCGCGCGTAAAGCCGACTAAGCACTCTGGATGCCACCAGTCTTCACCGCAGCCGCCGTCGTCTACGGTTCCCAGCCCTAAACACTGAAACATTGTGCCCTTCTCTTGGTGTGCATCGTAGTCCTCGCCGCAACCACAAAATCTGTTCTTGAAGTTCTGGTTGTACTTGTTGCTCTTGGCTGGCTCTTCCCCAGTGACGTCTCCCTTCTGACCAGTCTTCGAGTTGAGGCGCAGAGTGCAGGGCGCGTTTTCGGGCATACGGGTTGTGCCACAATCGCAGATGAAGTTGCGCTTATTGAACAGCTCAACGAGAGTGTGTTCGCCATGGCAGGATATTGAGCAAGAATAGCAGACGCCTGCTGGTGTGTGTACTTGGGCAGCGCTGGCAGGTGGTGGACTACATGTGAGACATGCGTAGAGGCTCTGGCGAAGAGGACCGAGGTCGCGTGTGCAGGTATCGAATTGCTGGCGGTTGTCAGTCAATGCGTGGACAACTGCTGTAGTTTACTGACGTAAGGAAGAGCCTCGCGTGCTTCTGCCTCCAGGCTGAGTTGTTCCTTGATGAATCTGTCGCATATACGTTAGCCAGTGAATCGTACGAGCGGGACATTCGCGCTCACTCTGCTGCAGTCTGAGAGCTCTCGGATGCTTGCGACATGCTGCTGGTGCGCGGCTTTGCGGATGCGGTGGTAGACTGCGAGTCCGCCATGACTTTGGGAGATAGTATTGGATGCGCGCAGTGACTGGACCTGGGTCGCGACGAGTGCTTCAATACGTCTGAATCTGCTCGAGAATATCAGTGAACTTCGTGTTGGTGTCGAGCTGTTCAAGATACTCGAGCACTCGCAGCATGAAATCAATTAAGCCCCGATGTGGTTAGCGCAGAACGCGGTTGCTGCGCGACGCGCTTTCCTTGTGCCCACGGTCGTGATTTCCTTGTGCACACCCCCACATTGTACACTCCCCACCATACTCACGTCCCTCTCTGTGCTTGTTTACCTGGGTGATAACGTACGATTGTGCATTGACTCGGAATGAGGTACGTTGATGCATTCACGGATGCACATGGCATCAACCGCCGTGCCCGAGCCCCTCCTTACCGCCTGTCCAACTGCTAATACGACCCAGTTCACCTTTGCGCTCCAACATGTCGTCCGCAAACCGTGGGGCGGGCCCCAGCCGGAGCAATAACAAGCGTGCTCGCGATGACGGACTTTCATCTTCGGCAGCGCTACCACCATCAAGCCGTGAGTGGAACAATCACAAAGGGATGACAGACTCCTGACAGCAGACAGCATTGCCTTCTTCGCCGCCTATGATACCGAACGACGACGATGCAGACATGCTTGACGACGACGACATCATCCGCGATGTCGACGATCTGGAAGAAGACGCCGAGGAGGCGGAGGGTATTGATCTGTTCGCAGACGACTTCGAGAACGACTACAGCAGGCGCGAGAACGACGCATACGAAGGCGAAGGTATCGATGATGAGGGCGAATACGACGAGCTCACACTCGACCAGAGGCGGGAACTTGAACGACGTTTGAACGCTCGTGATCGAGAAGCCAGGCGCCGCATGCCCGCTGCTTTCTTGCCAGACGACGACGAAGATGGTCTGGCGGACCTCATGGGTCAGGGCCGTCGCCGCGTACGAAGGCATCGATATGACGAAGATCAGGACGATATGGATATGGGCGATGATATCATGAATGAGGAGCTGACACTGGAGGCTCTCACGGATGTCAAAGCCAACAACCTGACTGACTGGGTTGCGCAACCACAAGTTGCACGCACAATTGCCCGCGAGTTCAAGTCATTCCTGACAGAATACACCGACGAAAACGGAACATCAGTGTACGGCACACGCATTCGAACACTGGGAGAAGTGAACGCCGAGTCACTGGAGGTCTCATTCGACCACCTTGCCGAGTCCAAAGCCACACTAGCATACTGGCTTGCCAACACTCCCACTGAGATGCTCAAGATCTTCGATCAGGTGGCCATGGAAGTCGTACTTCTCCATTACCCCGATTACGAGCGCATTCACAACGAGATCCACGTTCGCATCACAGACGTTCCTGTCCAGTACACTTTGCGCCAGCTCCGTCAATCCCACCTCAACAGTCTGGTCCGTGTCAGTGGAGTCGTCACACGCCGCAGCGGAGTGTTCCCTCAGTTGAAGTACGTCAAGTTCGACTGCACCAAATGCGGTACAACCCTTGGTCCTTTCCACCAGGATTCGAATGTCGAGGTTAAGATCTCCTTCTGTCAAAATTGCCAGTCGCGCGGTCCTTTCACAGTCAACTCGGAGCGAACAGTGTACCGCAATTACCAGAAGCTCACATTGCAGGAGTCGCCCGGAACAGTTCCTGCTGGTCGCCTCCCCCGTCACCGCGAGGTCATCCTGCTCTGGGATCTTATCGACTCCGCAAAGCCTGGTGAAGAGATTGAGGTCACCGGTATCTACCGCAACAACTATGATGCTGCGCTGAACAACAAGAACGGCTTCCCTGTCTTTGCTACTATCTTGGAGGCGAACTATGTTGTCAAGTCTCACGACCAGCTGGCTGGCTTCCGACTTACAGATGAGGACGAGCGCCAGATCAGACAGTTGGCGAAAGACCCGAAGATTGTGGACAAGATCGTTGACTCGATTGCGCCTAGCATCTACGGTCACACGGACATCAAGACTGCAGTCGCGCTGTCACTGTTTGGCGGTGTTAGCAAAGAGGCTGCTGGACGTCACTCCATCCGTGGTGACATCAACGTTCTGCTCCTTGGAGACCCAGGTACCGCCAAGTCACAAGTCCTCAAGTACGTTGAGAAGACTGCCCACCGTGCTGTTTTCGCTACCGGTCAGGGTGCTTCCGCTGTCGGATTGACAGCTTCCGTTCGTCGCGATCCTATGACAAGCGAGTGGACATTGGAGGGCGGTGCTCTTGTGCTAGCAGACAAGGGTACATGTCTCATTGATGAGTTCGACAAGATGAACGATCAAGATCGAACATCCATTCACGAGGCCATGGAACAGCAGACCATCTCCATCTCGAAGGCCGGTATCGTCACAACCCTCCAGGCCCGTTGCGCCATCGTCGCAGCCGCCAATCCTATCGGCGGTCGCTACAACTCCACCATACCCTTCTCCCAGAACGTCGAGCTGACAGAGCCCATCCTGTCACGCTTCGATATCCTGTGTGTCGTGCGTGACACTGTCGATCCGAAGGAAGACGAACGTCTTGCCAAGTTTGTGGTCAACTCTCACGGCCGAGCACACCCTCTCGTAAACTCCGCATATGGCTACTCAGACAAGGCAAAGGCGACACAAGACGGTGAGCACGGCGAAGGCATGGAGGTCGACGAAGAGGAGACAGCGCGCAAGGAAGGCGAGATCCCACAAGAGCTTTTGAGGAAATACATCTTGTATGCTCGCGAGAGGTGCAGGCCGAAGCTCTACCAGATCGACCAGGACAAGGTTGCTCGTCTCTTCGCCGATATGCGTCGCGAATCGATGGCCACTGGAGCTTATCCCATCACTGTAAGTGCACTTCATCCACTTCACTGTCATGCACGAAGGCTAACATGCTCAGGTTCGTCACTTGGAAGCTATCCTCCGTATCGCCGAAGCGTTCTGCAAGATGCGCCTGTCCGAGTACTGCTCTCCACAAGATATCGACCGCGCCATTGCTGTGACTGTCGACTCTTTCATTGGCTCGCAGAAGGTCAGCGCAAAGAAGGCTCTGGCTAGGTCATTCGCCAAATACACATTGAACAGGCCTGGTACTGTTCGTGCGCCCACCAGGGCTGGACGTAATGCCCAGCGAGCAGCAGCCTAAGTCTTCAATGTGGTGTTAGGGGAGTTTGTACGGCTTTGTTTGAATAGGACCATGCGGTTAGTGTAACGCAAGGATGGTGTGCGTGGTTGCAACAAGTAGTCATTGTTGGTGTTGTCCATACGGCTGCTGGCGTTCAGGGTTCGTTCATAGCACCATATACCATTCAGATCTTCTTGTTACATTACTGAGCACAGCTGTTTCTTCATCCCTGCTTCTGTGCGCCCCTGCTATTGAGCAATTCGAGCATCTTCATAGTCTTGTGTTGGCTGTGAGTAGGTGATGGTCTGATGGATTGAATCCTCGTTTTAGTTGACCGCATACGCTTACTGGAGGTAGAGTGATGCTCGTGTCAGGAAGGAAGGGTCTTATGCTGTTTTGGCTCAGCAAAGTAATGGTGAGAACGACGTCCGCATATGCCATTACTTAATCATTTGATGAACAAACGATTAAGCAAACAATACAACTGCTCTGGTGGCACCCCACGCTAACATTCGTACTCATACTAAGTATAACACGACCTCCGATGGGTATGAGTTCACAGGAGCGTCTCTCCTTTCTGTGGGCGCAATCAAGTACAAGCGCTCGATTCCATAGTAGCTTCAAGCAGAGACATCGATACGAAGGCCTTTGCGAAGAAAGCTTTGCTCGACCGAAAGGGATTAACAACGAAAGAACGAGCACGAAAAGACGGTAAAGTCTTACAGTGTACCTCTACAGACCATCCACAGAACATACGAAATATCCAGCAAGACTCATTTGTTGTTCGAGCTCTCCAACCATACGCGGAGCGATGTGCTGCAGTCGAGAAGCTAGGGAGAGGCCCGTGCATGATTAGCGCGCGCTGGCCCACAGCTTCGAAATTCGCTTGCGCGCAAACTCGAACTTTTCCTTTCGACAACCACGAGCCGGAGCAACCACCTTAGGAACTTATCAATCACTTCCTATACGCAACGATGGCCCCCAAGAAGAGCAAGAGGACCGCTGACTCCATCAACTCGCGCCTGGCGCTTGTTATGAAGTCTGGAAAGTATGTTGGACGCGACACCACGAGCCGCGCACGATATTGACTGCCATAGGGTCACCCTCGGTTACAAGTCCACCCTCAAGAGCCTCCGCTCTGGCAAGGCCAAGCTTGTCATCATTGCCGGCAACACTCCCCCTCTCCGCAAGTCTGAGCTCGAGTACTACGCCATGCTGTCCAAGACCTCCGTCCACCACTTCTCCGGCAACAACGTACGTACACACCCGATCCTCTCATGGCCTAACGACGAGATACGCTGAGACACGGGGTATACTCTGAGGGTTGGCTCTGAGAAGAGGTCTGAACACGACTTCGGAGAGCTGCTGACTAACGTGTCGACACAGATCGAGCTTGGTACCGCCTGCGGTAAGCTCTTCCGCTGCTCCACCATGGCCATCCTCGATGCCGGTGACTCCGACATCCTGACCACCAACACCGAGAACTAAGATGTTCTTTGACGAGTGAGGGGCTTGATAGAATTGATACCTACGTACGGCTTAAGTGCTGGTGCGATGATGATATCCAATGAATGACAAGACTTGTAGCCGTAAAAGGCTGACCAAACACGCTCCCTTGCCGCATTGCTGTGACTCTTACCGCGTTTTTGCACATGCATGACTCCGTTTGTCTGCTTAGAAATCGACTTGAGGCGCAGTCTCAGGTGAGGCGCATGCTCAGGAACATCGAAATGCTGCTTTTGCAGGTGTACTCAGAGCTGGTGAATACGTTGACGCATGCAAAGACAACAAATGCAAATCACACGACTTTCACAGCAAGCTGCATTATCAATATTAAGTGGTTTGACAGCCTTGCGCACCACTTCGCGCGAACCACCGCCGAATGTGGCGAATGATGCTTTCGTGTGCTTTGAAATCGATGCTGGGGCCGGCTAAGCGAGTAGGTCCGTGCACGCTCACACAGGAAATCGTCTTTGCCCGCCCGACCTCACTCGTCAACTAACCCACCCAACGAGGTACGTACGGTCTCTATAAGAACCCCAGCACGCCCCAACCGCTGCCGGAATCGTCATCGATACTCTCGAGCGCTTCCCACACGTCCCGCCGCTCCTTTGCGCTCGTCGAACACCCAACTCATTGATTTCAAAGCAGGTTAACAGTCGTCACAATGGCTCGCCGTCCCGCCCGTTGCTACCGCTACTGCAAGAACAAGCCCGTACGTTAGACTAGAGAGCGCTGCGAGAAGCGTGTGAAACGTGAAGGAGGAGCAGCGGACTGACAGACGTCCAGTACCCCAAGAGCAGGTTCAACCGTGGTGTACCTGATGCCAAGATCCGCATCTTCGACCTCGGTCGCAAGAAGGCCAGCGTAGACGACTTCCCTCTCTGCGTCCACCTCGTCTCCAACGAGTACGAGCAGCTGTCCTCCGAGGCTCTCGAGGCCGCCCGTATTTGCGCCAACAAGTACCTCGTCAAGATTGCCGGAAAGGAAGGTTTCCATCTCCGTGTCCGTGTCCACCCATACCACGTCGTCCGTATCAACAAGATGTTGTCGTGCGCTGGTGCCGATAGGCTGCAGACCGGAATGCGTGGTGCTTTCGGAAAGCCCAACGGTCTCGTTGCCCGTGTCAACATTGGTCAGATCCTCATGTCCGTGCGAACCCGTGACTCTCACCGCGCCACCGCCCTCGAGGCCCTGAGGCGTTGCCAGTACAAGGTACGGATACCAATACTCGCAAATGCTTGAAGGCATACTGATTTCATGTAGTTCCCCGGTCGCCAGAAGATCATCGTCTCCAAGAACTGGGGTTTCACTCCCCTCAAGCGCGACGAGTACGTCGAGAAGCGCAAGGAGGGCAAGATCAGGATCGACGGTGCCTACGTCCAGTTCCTCCGCAACAAGGGTGCTCTCGCATACAACATGCGCCGCTTCCCCGAGGCTTTCGAGCAGGAGGCTTAGATGTTTTGTTGCGAGTGAAGAGATGATGAACATGCGCTTTGGGTTATTCAAATGGGGATACCGGTCATGGCGTGGTTTGCTTTCTGAAGTCATCCATCATGGTCGGAGGTTGAGTCTGTAGAATGACCGAATACCCGCCCGACAATGACAATGATACAACAACTCGTCTCCCACTATGCGTGATGTCATCTGCACCATTATCTCTCTCCGATCTTGTCGAGCTTATCGCAGTCAAGCTTCGTAGTAATCTTGTGTACAAGCTACCACTGAATACTTGGAGAAATGCAATGTATTGTCTCATCAAAAGCTATTCTAGCCACCATGGTATCAAACAAACGCCTATACCCACCCCAATGCCCATACGCACATCTATGCAAGACTCCGACAAACTCACCCAAACACCAGATTCCAATCACACTCCAACACCCGCCCCGCGTCCCTCCGCCTGTGCCCTACTAAACTGCTGCAACAACTGCAACACCCCACCTCTCGCTCCCGTCCCCTCCTCTTCATCCTCGTCATCCTGCGCTAACCGGCTCGTCCGCCAACTATCCCCAATCGAGCTCTCCTCCTCAATCCTCGCCCCAGCGTGTCCCGTCGAGCTGGTCACGTTATTCAGGCGCGGTGCATAACGTCCATGGCTCGCGCCCCGAGGTGAGCTGCGCAAAGCAGAAGCGGAAGGTTGATGGTGCGGATCCAGGAGCATGCTGGACATGGGTTCGTCTCTGGCGGGGTGGCGAGGCGCGCGGCGCTGGAGATGCTGCGGTGTGCGGCCTGCGGGTCCTCTGCTCGTGCCGCGGGCGTGTGAGGGTGCGTCGAGATGCGCGGTCTGGCTCATGGTGCCGAAGGCGTTGGGGAACTGTGGTGGAGGGTGGAAGGTGTTGCGGCCTTGGAGGCGGCTGTTGTAGCCTCTGCTGTTTGGGTTGGGGCCGTATGTGTCCATGAAGCCGAGGTAGCTTGCCATCATCTTGTTGTCTTTTGTCATGAAGTAGTCTTCTCTTGGATCCGCTGCAGCATCATTTGTGCGAGGGCCCCCGGGTTGGCCAGTGGGGATGTTGTTCGCGCGGTTTACGGTGCCTTTGTTGAAGGGGAACATGGAGTACGAGCATGTCACACCCAGGCCGTCAACGACGATAGAGAACTCGCGGAAGAAATCGACGATGCGCTCGCTGCAGTTGGGCAGTCGAAAGATAAGTAAGAATGGTGTAATGACCATGCTGAGGATCTCTTCAGCGAAGATCAGGATCTTCGGTTGGTAGAGTTGTGCAAACTCGGCGCGGACCTCATCGGTGTGTAGACGGTCAGTCCAAGACTCAGGTTCGTAGCGGGTATGGTAGATGACGTGGCCAAGGTAGAACGCGGGATCTGAAATCTGGTCTTCTTGGGGGCTGCTTCCGCGTGCGGAACGGTATATAGCTGTGAAGACACCGATCCAGAAGATTGCAGTCTTTCCAGGTGTGATTTCGAAGGTGAGGAATAGTTCCGAATCTAGGAGAGTAAGAGCAACTAGCACGAAAGCGAATGCTCCTGTTACGAATGCTACGAAAGATGATATCTGCTCTGTTTTATCCTTTGGAAACTGTGCGAGGTACATGTTGGCGTAAGGCTGGGCCATCTTATGGCGACGTTCGAAAAGATGCGGCAATTCATTGAATTCGCGAAACTTCCACTGCGCAAAGTGGGTGAAGTCGCGGTTACTCAGCTGGCCGGGGTCCTTGTGGTACTCCTGATTTGTGTCAGCTGGTGTTCCTTGTGTCGTCTGATGGGAGTTCTTACGGCGAAGTATTTGAATAAGTACGATGCGAGTACAAAGACCACTGCGAAAGGAGCGCAGACAACACTTATGAGTCCAACACCCATTAATCGAGTCCGCAATCTCTTCACAAGCTCTCGGCGGTTGCGCTCTTTGAGGAACTCGGGATTAAACTGGCCATTTTTGCCACTGAACACGAACTCCAAGATAGCAAGCTCTACATGCCATCTTGTCGTCTCAGAGAATATGTATCTGTTTCCCAAGAACGGAATCGGAACTGTCACATCGAGAACTTCCTTGTTAAAGAGAGCTATGAGGTAGTTCTCACGTCGCATGAGGCGGCTGGCAATGTCAACAGCATCCAGACGCTGCCGGCTTTTCGAATCGAGCAGTTTCCGGGTTTCTGGCGACAGGTTCGATGCGGTAGCTAAGTTGAGATCTCGCAAAGCCATGATACGGCTAACGACCTGCTGCCATTCCACTGTCTGAATGTCACGATCCGGAATATCTAGCAGGTGGTGGTAGAAGTCGTGCATGGCTCGCAGTCGTGGTATATCTGTGACCATGGTGTAGAATGAATAAATCCAGTAGCTGGAGAAGACCCAAATAGCAAAGATCCAGAAGCCGTGGATCTTGCTCGTACACTTGGGAACCAGCACTTCGCTCATCTTGTGGCTCTGAGAGAGCTTCGAATAGTCGATGCACCAGCCGAGGAAGGTCATAAAGCCGACCACGAATGCAGACTGAAGGAGCGTCAAAACTCTTTTCAGTAACATCGAGTAGATGCCGTGGCCGCGGTAGTATTCATAGACGTCCTTCATGTATGTGTCTAGGTCCGTCTGGTTGACCCACAGCCACAGTGCCTTCTCTTTCGGATTGACACTAAACTGCCCAGTCCTTCCCCAGGTGTTCGGTGGTGCCATATCGTCATGCAGCCGCTGCTGTCTTTGTGTTGTATCCCATTGCGCTTGTGTTCGTCGCGTCGAAGGGCCGGGTACTGGAGGTGGCAGCCCGTCTGAACGCCGTGTCGCCTCGGGTGATGAAGGCCCGCCCTCAAGCAGCAGAGACTGTGGCACATCGTCGTCATCGTCTACAGGCTCGGGTCGGCCTGCGGTAGGCTGCTTCCAGGCGGCTGCTCGATTCGCAGTGTTGATGCCTGGAGGCGCATTCGGCTTCCGCCGTGCTTCAGGGGACACAGCACGACTGTCGACAGTCATCCGGCTGCCCGAAGCTTCCTCTAGCAAGTGTTCCAAGTCTTGTGGCTCAAAGTATGCCCCGAAGTTCTCCTCGTCTATGTCCATATCGTGCTGTCCATCCGTCGAGGTTGAGGTACGGCGCTGCTGAGGATTCAGGGGATCGTCTTCGAACGGCTCGTCGGTCGCTGAGGGAAGAAGTCTGGATAAGAGGTTGGAGGCCATCATGCTGAGCTGCCTGCGACACGCTCAGGCAGCGGGCGGGGCGCGCGTGGCCGTGCTGAGGCGTCCTAGGCAGTGTTGTGGTCAGAGGGCTGGTTGTATCTTGCCCAGAGGGTCAGATCCCGCTCCATGAACGTCGGCGGGTCTCAGTCTGTACGTATGCCGGCGTGACAAACAGTAGGAATGGCGACAGCAGCTGTCATGTGGGTGCTCTTTCGGACTGTTGCAGGTGACGCGGTAGATAGCTGGAGCTGCCGGTATCGATAAGGAGCTCGCGTGCACCTGCCCTCCGCCGTGTTTGCCCAATATGTACACCTGTGCTGTCCGCTGCACCATCCACCAACCATGTCAGCGAGTTATTTCCAGGAGCGTGGCACTCCAGCATCACAGAATGGCTTGTCGCCAGCTTCACCCCAGATTGGAGCAGGGTCACGTGGAGTCAATGCACTTTCTGGTCGAATAACCAGTGTCTTGTCCGCTTCCTATGCCGACTTGGAAATTCGAGGGGCCCTGGAAACTATAGATGAGCGCAAGATCCAGAACACAGCAGAGACCAGACGACAGATTCGACTCGATGTCCAGAAAGAGGTTATCGAATGCAATGGCGAGATTGTCAAAGACTTCGGTGAAGTCGCGGAGGTTTGTCATCTTGTATGAGCGGTCATCTGCAGATACTGAGTATGTGCAGCAATTGAGACGGATTGGCGCAGCTATCAGCAGTCTGAACAGCTCTGTGGCGGACATGCGTGCACACATCTCGACTGCGGCCCGCGAAACCGGCCCTGTGCTGGAGGAAGCCACAAGCCTCATCAATCAAAGGAGACAAGTCGAGACAAAACACCAAATCCTGAACGCCTTTAGCTCGCACTTCCGAATTACCGAAGAGCAAGCTACTGTATTGACGTCCACTGCGGAACCAGTTAACGAAGAGTTCTTTCAGGTCTTGACGCGGGTGAAGAAGATTCACCACGATTGTCAGGTGCTTCTGGGTACTGAAGATCAACGCCTAGGCCTGGAGATTCTAGAGCAGAGCTCGAAGCAACTGAACGGAGCATTTCAGAAGCTGTATCGATGGATACAGCACGAGTTTAAGACACTGGATCTTGAAAATCCACAAATCAGCGCATCTGTACGACGTTCGCTTCGAGTCCTCGCGGAGAGGCCCACCTTATTCCAGAGCTGCCTTGATTCCTTCGCTGAAGCCCGAGAGTCTATCTTGTCCGACTCTTTCCACGCGGCTCTGACTGGGTCCAGCTCTGATACATCGCATATTGCGACCAAACCGATCGAGTTTTACGCACATGACCCTCTACGATATGTCGGTGATATGTTGGCTTGGGTGCATTCGACTACCGTTTCCGAGAGAGAGGCATTGGAAGTTCTGTTTGTCTCTGAGGGCGACGAGATCAGCCGTTCTATCCAAGCCGGTCTAGAAAGCGAACCGTGGCTCCGCGGCGATGGCGAGGAGGAAGTCTTCGACGGCAAGAAGGCGCTGAACCAACTCGTTAGTAGAGATCTCACAGGTGTTGCACGACTCCTACGACAGAAGACCGAGCAAGTCATCCAGAGTCACGAAGACGCAACACTGGCCTACAAGATCGCAAACCTTGTCGGATTTTACAAGGGCACCTTCGTCAGGCTGCTTGGACAAGACTCAGATATTCTCGACCTCTTTGACACTCTCCAAGCCTCAGCGATGCGCCAGTTCCGTGCCAATATGCGCGACCACGTCGCCACCGTGCAGAGCGATCTCGCCGTCGCACCTGCGGACCTCTCGCCCCCGGACTTCCTTGAAGAAGCTCTCCAGACCCTCAAGGTGCTGGCGAAGAGCTACGACACCTCAGTGGCAGCCATTGACGAATCGAACAGCGACTTTGAGACTGTCATGGCTGAAGCTTTAGATCCCTTCCTCGGCGGTTGCGTGAATTTTCAGAAGGGCATGGAGCAGCCCGATGGTGCTGTGTTTGCTATCAACTGCCTTCTTGCGGTCAAAGAAGCGCTGTCAGGGTTTCAATTTGTTGCAGAACGCGTGAAAGAGATGGATGAGACGATCGACGAACATGTCGCTGCGCTTGTGAATTATCAGCATCAGTACCTCCTCCATGAGTCTGGGCTCATCACGCTTCAAGAGGCGCTATCGAACGTTACCGATACACCGGAGAGTTTGGAGACTATCCCGCAGCTGGATGCATTCAAGCCGGAGGCGTTAGTGTCGACCAGCCAACAGCTCGACGAGTTTCTTCCTTCCGCACTCATCGACGCTGCCGAAAATCTCAAGCAACTACGCAACAGGGCGACTATACAACAGATCACAGAAGAGGCGGCGAGCAAGTTCTGTGAAGACTTCGAAGTCGTGGAGAAGAAGATCGTAGCAGCTGATGACCTGCTTTATGATGAAGAGAACGAAGACGCTGAGCCGGGACTCAGGGACTTATTTCCTCGCACCAGTGGGGAAATCAGGGTATTGCTCAGCTAGACCTTCGTACTGCGTATATAGACAGCATTGCATATCCAAGCACATACATGAATCAAAAGCATCCATCCTCCGCCTCGTATCGCTTTATCCGTCTCTCATTCGTCCTCCTCGGGTTCCAAGCTTTTGTCATAAGATCGTGAACTCGCCAATTCGTAAATCAAAGCTCCTCGCGTGACTCATTGCGGCTTCTTTTTCTCCCACTCTTCGGGCGTGTGACACTTGGGCGTCCATGCATGAATCGCTGCAATCTCCTCTTTCAGCGCAGCATTCACCAAGCGGTGCCGTGCCAGCGTTGTCTTCTTTGTGAATTGTGGCGAGACAATGATGGCTTCGAACATTTGCCCGCATCCTCCTATGCGAGATATTAGCATGTGACATGTGACATCCTAAGATGATTGACTGGCTGTGTGCCACCCAAAGTTCCGACCTCCAGTTTTTTGGTCCAGAAGATATCAATATATAATAATAACGTACCGCTCAGATCCTCAATCTCAACATGCACCGCGCCCAAGCTGCTCTCCAGCTTCTGCTTGATGCTCTCGGGTGTTACGCCCGAGCTCGCTGCATTGCGGGCAGCCTCGTCGTCTGTGCGTGCGCTCATGATTGTAGTGTTGTTTGGATCGACGAATAGCTGGTCAAGTGATTTGGTGAGTTTGTGACGCGGATCCATCGCTCTGCTTTTGCGGCGATGATGTGATGCTTAATCTTCGGATCTGATAAGGATCCTCGAAGAGGGTTAAGCTCGGGCTAATGGTCGAGCGGGAGGGGTGACGTAGGACTAGGATTTTGGCGAGACGCGACACGAGAGAGGGGAACGCGTTGTGCAATTGCAACATTCAAAACGGAGGGATTATAATTGTAAGTCTCGAGGTACCCAGATATGTTTTGTTTATGGCGGAAGAGGCCTTACCCCTCTATGTCGCTGCCCAAGCTGTAGGGCTAGATTTGTACGCAAGGCCGGTTTACTGACAGCTCCATAGTAGGTAGCCCGAGCATCGAAGCTACATACTCTCGCAATTTGGAATTGACTGCATGTTCTATCCGACATTGAGACGCTCTTTAGTTGCAACAATGAGTGCGAATACTAGTTCCGCGCCCTTTTCGAGGGCTGTGGTGAGGGCGATGCAAAAACTGTAGGTAGTGTTCCTTCTTAGACCAACTGGTGTTTCTGACTTCTATGTAGCTACCCAAAGGCACTTGCAGACAACTCATGGGACAACACCGGACTGCTGCTTGAAGCACCATTCGACCCTTCACGCCGACAAGACAACACGGTTCTTCTCACAATCGACCTCACCAAGGCCGTCGCCGACGAAGCCATCGCTATCAAGTCCTCAATCGTAGTCGCATACCACCCCATCATCTTCCGAGGCCTCAAGTCCCTCACCCTCGCAAACTCGCAACAACAGACCCTCCTCCGCCTTGCCAGCCATGGCATTAGCGTCTATAGCCCGCACACTGCCGTCGACGCCGCGCCTGGTGGTCTGGGAGACTGGCTCGCGGATATCGTAACCGGCACAAAGACAAGCTACGATGCCTCGCCGTCAGCAGCAGCCACACCGGCACCACAGAGCGAAGGCGAACACGATCCATTCGTACAAAAGAAGGGAGAGGCAACACTGTCCGTCCAGCGCCCAACATTCCAGCTCCAACACCACCCCAGCCAAACCACCCTCCGTCTCTCCAAAAACCCGCCCAAAACGACGTCGATCCCACACACCCGCCGCCCCATCGTCCCCCAATCTCCAGAAATCAAGACACATCCCGGCGCAGGTATGGGCCGCATCGTAGAATTCAACGACGCACAACCGCTGCCCGCGCTGCTCGACCGGATAGGCAAAGGTCTGAACAACCCCAAGGGCTTCCCAATTGCGATTCCCCAGGACGCAAACATCGGCGATATTTCAATCCGCAGTGTAGGCATCTGCGCCGGGTCAGGAGGCTCGTTGCTGGGCAACTTGGATGTGGATCTGCTGTTTACAGGGGAGATGAGCCATCACGAGGCATTGGCTGCGATTGAGAAGGGGCAGGTCGTTATTAGCTTGTTCCATAGCAATTCGGAGAGAGGGTTTTTGGCGGAGGTGCTGAGAGAGCAGTTGGAGGATACGATTGAGGGGGAGTGGCAGGCCGTGAGGGAAGAGGAGAAGGATAATGAGTCGGTGAGGGAGGCGTTGGAGGAAGATGACTTCGAGGTCGCAGTCAGTGAGGTCGATCGCGATCCATTTGGTATCTGCGTTCTACGTTCGGATGCGTAAATGATAATAGAAAAGACAACAGGGTACTGGAAATCTCACTACATACTGTGTCGACCTTCTCAAATTAAGGACATAACCTTTGGGGTGGCCATCAACCTGGCAGGGCTGCAGACGCGGTCAAACAAGAGGTCACTGGTTGTGATACCATTGAACGAAAGGACGTCAAAGGAAGCAAAAAGTATGCTTGCTTAGCCAGATATGGGCGTTGCTAACCACCAGAGCGAGGCAAAAAATGATTCGACCCAGACTTGAACTGGAGACCTTCAGTGAACTAACAGGTGTTAGACTGACGTGATAACCAACTACACCATCGAACCAATTGATTAAATTGATGGAAGTTGTTTCGATACCATAAAATATAAACTTGATCATAAGACGGAGAGTGGCCCTCCGAGCACTCTCCAAAGCAGTCCTCTCCCAAATTACATATCATGTCTAGCAGTACAAGTATAGAGTCTGGGAGAGAGTTGTGATGCGACTTGCCCCACCTCGATCGTGCAAATTTGTGTGGTCACCGATACTCGGCCGAAAGTCTGCCATCGTCAATGCAACGCCAATTCGCACAAAACATGGACATCTCGCGCTATAAAGAGCATGACAGTGCAGATCCGGAAAACGAATTTACGTTGTGATCATGCCTCTATAGCTACACTCTCTCTCATGTCGCTGAAAGAGTTGTATACAACACATAAACAGCATTGTATCCTCCAGAGGTTCTAAGAGGTCGCAGATGGACTGGGGACGAACGTTGACTGCCTCCTCCATTTGAGCTTCGAAAGCTTACATCCACCTTTTTTGGGTACATGAGAGACACTCCGCATGTTATTCTAGACTCGCGTGAGGTTTGAAGACCCTGAGTGGGGCATCACCCGTCAACCCACATCTCGCAGCTCAAGCTGGAGCTTTGAACAAACAACATCCAACCAAACATGGCAAGCAACGACATCTCAGACATCAAGACACCGCCTTCCTGCACGGCAGACTTCTGTCTTATCCCGCTCGGCACACCAACGGCTAGCGTGTCGAAGGAAGTTGCGGAGGTGCAGAGGATCTTGAAGAAGAGTGGGCTGAACTACTCCATGCACTCGGCAGGCACTACGCTTGGTATGCAACACCGATCGAAGAACACGAGCGCATTACTGACCACCTGTAGAGGGCTCATGGGACGATTGCATGCGAGTCATTGGACAATGCCATGCTCTGCTGCACCAGAATGGAGTTGTGAGGATCCAGAGCGACATCCGGATTGGCACCAGAACAGACAAGAAGCAGGGCTTCAAGGACAAGGTCGAGGCCGTAGAAAGGCTGCTGAAGGATGACAACTAATTCCCGAGCATTCTACGACATTGAAGGGTGCTGCTGAATCTCGGATGTAAGGGCTATATGTGCATCAAGTATCACAACAAGAATCACGTCAAAGTACAACTTAAAACAACGCGCCCGCGATACTTCCCCATGATATTGACAGGCAATCTGGTGGCCCAAGTGACTCATTATCGATAGATTTGCGAACCCCTTTTACTCGATTGGCTATTCTTGGGGTGACGTGCCTGTAAGGCTGGGGTTGCTGGCTGAGTTGGCGGTCTTCTGGAAGGGTTCGTGTGGCTCGTGAGGGCTCAGGGCACTTGCTTGGACAAGGATGCGCGTCACACGATAATGTAATAATACTTGCTCGGCAGACAGATGTGAGACAGGCTTGACGGGTCGTGCTGCCTCTCCAAGCTGTTGATAAACAACGAAACATCCCTCTCTCGCCTTGAGCCCTCCACCACCTATCAATATTGTTTACCGTCAACCTTCTGTTGTGTTTCACGAGCCCTGCCGCGGTTCGTCCGGAGTTCCGCCCCGCGTTAGCGAGTGGTGCACGGTTGCTTTGCAAAAGTTGGTTCCCTGCCGCTGAGCTCATAGCCTCCCTAAGGCTCCCGAACTTCCCCATATCCGAGAAATTCCTGCTGTACCCTCACAGCTCACTCCACCATCACCTGCACAGCCGGCGAGCATCACTGCAGCACGTCGCTTACCATCCTTCGCCTGGGCGACGCATTCTTCCGCCCATACACAGCCCCGGACCCCCCGTGTGCCCAGAAACCGTTCACGCGGCGACCAAGACCAAAGGCATGCACGCGACACCCCAGCTGCCACCCATCAACCCACGCATCGGCACCTCTCGTCGCTAGGAGCCTCAACGCTTCTCCTGCATCTGAGCACGACAACCAGCCATGGCATTCAACTTCAACTGGTCGCCACTCCTGGCGGACACCTCGCGCGCGCGAGACATGCTCACAACGGCGCTGAATAAATCGCCGAAGCCGCCTATCATCGTTGACGACATCATTGTCACCGAACTCAACCTTGGCTCAACACCACCCGAACTGGAGATTCTGGAGATTGGCGACCTGGCAGAAGACCGATTCAGAGGCATTTTCAAGATGTCTTACACCGGCGATGCCTTCTTGACGCTGAAGACGAAGGTTCAGGTCAACCCGCTAAAGACGCACTTGTCGACAAAACCGGACTTCGCATCACCACAACCCCTAGCAGCCGCATCTGGCTTGACAATACCACTATCGATCACATTATCGAACTTTCGGTTATCAGGATTCGTCATCTTGGTGTTCTCGAAACAGAAAGGCCTGACATTAGTGTTCAGAAATGACCCCTTGGAATCGTTGAAAGTATCTTCGACCTTTGACTCGATACCCTTCGTCCGCGACTACTTACAGAAGGAGATTGAGGGGCAGTTGCGAGTACTGTTCATGGAGGATCTGCCTGCTATCATCCATCGTCTATCACTGCGCCTGTGCTCGCCGGAATTCCGGGAAGAGGAAGAAGAGAGGTTAGAAGGTACGAAGAGTGGAGCTGCTGCTGTGGACCCATTCGCGACGCCTCCACAGGATGCAGTCGATGCGTTTGGTAACCCCCTGGACGAATCCCAGATCTCAGAGATCGCACTCGACCCTGTCGGCGAGATCCACGCATCGTTCTCGCAGAAGAACATCCTCCGCCTTGCCGCCCTTTCTGAGTCGCAACGCACACTGTCGCTTTTCACACCTGGCATTCGAGATGCTGTCTTCCGTGCCTGGGCTGGTCCTGACCGGGATGCATCCGGCACCGTCACGCCAGCACTCACAAGAGGTAGCTTGTCAAGGATACAGTCTACTTTTGGTACCATGAGATCTGGCGCATCGTCCGTCGCCTCCGGAAGTCAAGGCACGCATGAAACTCACGAGACACACGACTCCCGCCCGACTGTTTCCTCGACCACCTACTCTATGTCAGGTCTGAGCCTTGGCGCGGGGCGATCGCGAGCTGGTGGTATGCGTAAGCGCAAGAAGCGTGTTGTGGATCTGCGCAAGAAGACGGACGGTACCTCGGCGGAAACTGCATCGAACGACGCACATAGCGAGATGGCGAGCACCTATGCATCAGAGACATCGAGTGTCATGCACGAAGAGAGGGAGGCTGGAGAAGTAGTGACACCTCCTCGAAGCCCAGCCCGTCCTGGCCACCGCCACGAAGGACCGCATGGTATCCTGGACTATGGCGAGCCAAGCGTGCTCCCGGACAACGCTGCCTCCACAGAAACGCTACTTCCGGCTGCACCTCTCCTCTCAGAACCGCCAAGGAAGTCGAGATCGAAGTCGAAGCAGCGCGCTATCGACAATGACGAGACTATCAAGGCTCGCCCCTCGAGACGGTCCCCGCTCTCTCATAACCAAATCCGCCAAGCTCAGCAATCCACCTCACCACTCCTCCGCTCCCTGTCATTCGACAAGATTGCGCTCACATTACCACCGAACGATGCTGAAGGCTCGGGTGGCATCCTCGAACAAGCTTGGATGATGAAGATGGCACAGGAGATCGCGAGAAAGGTGCAGCAAGAGAAGGACCGTGAGAGTTCTTCTCGAGACGGTTCGCCTCCAGGTCGAAGTTCCAAAGGCCCCACTGGAGGCATCTGGGCTTCTGAGGACGAGCTAGAGGCACCTCCTGCTTATGTTGCTTAGGACTTAAGGTCCAGCAACACCTAATGACTAATGCATCATGACGGCGTTCTAGTTCTTGAGCTTTTTCCCTTTGTCTATTGTTTGTACATTTGCTTTGTTGATTAGCACTCGCTATTTGGTTTGAGATTCGATTAGAACAAAAGTCCGTAGGGATCCTTGTATTGTAGTAACCGTGTAAGAGTATCAGGAGAGAATAGTACTATATTGGGAGGGTGACAGAGGTCAGGAGTGCCACCTCTAGTTATACATCAGAGGAGTAGTTGTACATAGATGGTCTCGCGACCGGCTTTTGGCGTATACCCAAGCTATACTTACATAGCTGAAGGACCGAAATGGAATTAGTAGTAATACACCGACTGCAACCTCTATCATCACCGTCAACATATCCAACTTTCAAAAATCAACTGTGAATTCGAACTGTCATAGATGGTTCTCGAAGCGGTTCGAGACGTGCATGAGATCTGCAACTGACGTTCGAGCTTCGCCTAGACTGGCTGACCCCACAATATCGGTCCCTGGAGCTAGGATGGCGAGATTTCGGGTACACCGCTAAGCACCACGTTGTCACTTAGCAACATCACATCTTCCCCTTCTGCAATTGAGGTTTTGGTATCAATTGCAGTTTCCTTTTCCATTCTCTAGGTTTTCGCTGGTTTGACAAGGTAAGTAAATCATTGAACCAATGCATTGGATATTTCCAACTTGAGCTCTTGTGACCACGGTAGCTAACAGCCGCACGCAGTGTCAAGCTTCACCCTCCATCATGGCTGCCTCCCACTTCGAAGCGAAGGTCAAGAGCGTTCTCTCTGGCGACACTGTAGTTCTCCACAACATCAGCAACCCGAGACAAGAGCGCATCCTCAGCTTAGCCTTCGTTACTGCACCGAGACTGAAGCGCGAGGGTGACGAGCAGTTTGCCTTCGAGTCGCGCGACTACCTCCGCCGTCTTCTCGTTGGCAAAGTCGTCCGCTTCCAGGTTCTCTACAAGATCCCTACTGGCGCCAACCGCGAATACGGTATCGTTGCTCTGCCGGACCGCACAGTGCTCCCCGAGCAAGCTGTTGCCGAAGGCTGGTTGAAGCTTCGAGATGACGCTGGCCGCAAGGGCGACTCGGATGAGGACGCACAGATTTTGGAGAAGCTCCAGGTCCTTGAGGCGCGAGCTAGGGCCGAGTCGAAGGGTCTCTGGGCTGAGACCGGTGGTAGAATCAACTCGACAAATGAGCTCAGCAACCCCCAGCAGTTCGTTGACGAGAACAAGGGCAAGGAGCTCAACAGTGCGTGAATGTTCGGAGTATCGAGAGATTGGACTAACTCCAGCAGCCATCGTTGAAAAGGTCCTGTCCGGTGACCGCCTCATCGTTCGATTCGTCCTCTCGCCCACCGAGCACGTCCAGACTATGATCCTCCTCGCCGGTATCCGCGCCCCATCGACACAGCGTACGAACCCCACGACTGGCGAAGTACAGGCTGGCGAGCCCTTCGGTGATGATGCACAGCTTTTTGTCGAGACCAGGCTGCTGCAGCGCAACGTTGCCGCCAATGTTCTCGGTACGACACCGAACGGTCAAATCGTCGCAGACGTCAAGCACCCTACTCAGGGCAGCATCACACCTCATATCCTCAAGGCTGGTCTTGCTAAGTGCACCGACCACCATACCACACTTCTCGGAGCGCAGATGGCTTCGCTGAGACAGGCCGAGAAGTTTGCCAGGGACAGGAGGCAAGGCCTCTACCAGGGTCACGTCGCGCCCAAGGCCAACGCTCCTGGGGAGCTTGAGGCCGTTGTCAGCAGGGTACAGAGCGCAGACACCCTTTTCATTCGCAACAAGGCTGGTGCCGAAAAGCGCATCAACCTCAGCAGTGTTCGCCAACCCAAGCCCACCGATCCTAAGCAATCGCCTTGGGTACCGGAGGCCAAGGAGTTCCTGCGCAAGAAGCTGATCGGCAAGCACGTCAAGTTCCACATCGACGGCAAGCGCCCAGGGACCGAGGGTTACGACGAGCGCGAGATGGCTACAGTCAGCTTCCAGGGCAAGAACATCGGTCTCCTGCTCGTTGAGAACGGTATGGCTACAGTCATACGCCACCGCCAGGACGACACCGACCGAAGCCCCATCTACGACGATCTCCTGCTTGCTGAGGCTACTGCACAGGAAGAGCAGAAGGGTCTTTGGTCTCCCAAGACACCCTCCGCAAAGCAATACGTTGACTACTCCGAGTCACTCGAGAAGGCTAAGCGTCAGCTCACCCTCCTCTCGAGACAGCGCAGAGTCCCTGCTGTTGTTGACTTCGTCAAGTCCGCCTCACGTTTCACCGTCCTAATTCCCCGCGAAAACGCCAAGATCACGCTCGTCCTCTCCGGTATCCGCGCACCTCGATCGGCCAGGAATGACACAGAGAAGGGCGAGCCTTTCGGCAAGGAGGCACACGAGTTCGCCAGCAAGCGCTGCCAACAGCGAGACGTCGAGATTGACATTGAGGACTGCGACAAGGTCGGTGGATTCATCGGTACTCTCTACATTAATCGCGAGAATTTTGCAAAGACACTTGTCGAAGAAGGTCTTGCATCTGTACACGCATACTCGGCCGAGAAGTCTGGTAACGCAAACGAGCTCTTCCAGGCTGAGCAGAAGGCCAAGGATGCGCGCAGGAACTTGTGGGAGAACTACGACCCATCGCAGGAAGAGGAATTCGAAGACACAACCGCAGCTGCAACCCAGACATCGAACGGCGACGCACCAGCAGCCTCAAGGCAGAAGGACTACCGCGACGTTATGGTCACTCACGTTGCCGACGACGGCAGGCTCAAGCTTCAGCAGATCGGTTCCGGCACCTCAGCGCTTACATCGCTGATGAGCGCTTTCAGCAAGTTCCACCTGAACCCCGCGAACAATAAGGGTCTTGATGGTCCTCCCAAGACCGGCGAGTTCGTCTCAGCCAAGTTCACTGAGGATGACACATGGTACCGTGCCCGCGTCCGCCGCAACGACCGTGACGCGAAGAAGGCTGAGGTTGTCTACATCGACTACGGAAACTCCGAGATCATTCCCTGGACTCGTCTGCGTCCTCTCGGCGCTGAGTTCTCCAACACCAAGCTCAAGCCCCAGGCTGTTGACGCGCAGCTCGCCTTCATCCAGCTGCCTGGCAACCCTGAGTACCTCAACGATGCCGTTCAGTTCATCTCTCAGGAGACTGCTGGTCGCTCACTTGTTGCCAATGTTGACCAGGTGGACAAAGACGGCCTTCTGTGGGTCACTCTATTTGACCCCAAGGAGAGCAAGTCTGGTGAAGAGAGCGTCAACGCTGATGTCATCGAGGAGGGCTTTGCTATGGTTCCCAAGAAGCTGAAGGCTTGGGAGAGGAGCGCCTCAGATATTCTTGCTGCCTTGAAGCAGAAGCAGGACGTTGCTAAGGCGGAGAGGAGAGGCCAGTGGGAGTACGGTGACTTGACCGAGGACGACTAGATGCGTCGCTCGATAGCACGAAAAGTAATGCGCACGCATTTGTAGGATATAGCATGTATGGACATTAGGTTGGAAAAGCATCGAATCGAATCGCTTCTGCCTACTATTCTGAACAACTCACCTGAACAAAATGACGGTATAACTTGTACATTAGTGACCGCCTCTAGGCTGGCTTCCAGGCTGACTCGAGATCGGAGATGGGTTGAGACAGCCATCGAGCATGTGAACAAGCCTCAGATGACACACGGCAGCTGCCTTTGCCAAGTGCGGATGGTCGAGTTCACCACAAGCGTAGTGTTTCACAGCCCCATTCCTTAGGCCGCAGTCGCGATGGGGACCCCGCCGACCAATCGGTCGCGCCTGCCCTAGTGGCGGTGCATGGAGAACAGGCAACCACCAAATGCACCCGAACGTATATCGACGACGCCAGCCATGACGACGACCTTCAAGGCAGTCGCTGCGTCGCTCTATTCTATGTTATCGTGTACCCACCAAACATAACGCAGTTGCGCTGCCGAAGCACACTGCGACAACACCATAGTGTATGGTTCCCAACGCAATGCAGACTATCAGCGCGCTCCCGAGGCGCTTAACCCAGCTGTACTCCGATACTAAGACACACTGCGACGCCGTTGTCGAGCAGGACAATCAAGACACCCAATCGAACGTTCTTCACCGCAAACTCCGAATACAGAAGGACAGATTAATAACCTGGGGTGTCGACTGGAGCGACAATGCGAAGGGTAAGAATGGCGACATCGACGAGAGCGTGGAGCAGGCGGGCCTCACAGAGACAGTGAGCAGCGTGCTTGGGACAATCAGCGACATACTACACGAGGCGGAACATATGCACCCGGGCGCTGCACCTGCGACGAGCAAGACATTGTCAGAAGAGAAGAGCAGGCTGCCAGCATCTGATACGTCCGCGTGGGCGGCCGCCGACAGGTCACGTTATGAGGACCTCATTCAGGACCTCACTACCTCTATCGACATCCTCTATGACCTCTCTAGAAGTCGACGTGTGCAACGCGCCCCCAGTTCAGATATCAAGGTCGTTCCCGAACCTCCCCGGCTATCCACCTCGGCTGCCATCTTCTCAAAGCCGGACTACAGTGCATCAGATCTGACGCTTGTCAACCCAGCTACATTCCCACTGAATGCACATGCGCTGCATGCTGCTTCCCGTTCGCACCTGCCACCAAAATTAAGCCCTGCAGATCTAGTCCTTCCAGAAGAGGAACCACCGCCATACGAAAGCGTTGGTACGTCCTCTATCCGTGTGATAGGACGACTCCGCTCGCGAAACAGTTCGACAAACCCTTGGAAGACCGACGGGTCGCGTATCGTCGAACAGCCCGTTCTTATTGAGTACGCAACGTTCGATCCTACATACCGGTACACGGAGGTATCTCCACCCACAGATCGTTTGGACACGCTCCTGTCAATACTGACAAGGCTCTCGAACGACCACACACAAGCACTTACTCCTGGCTCGCAATCGGCTACCCTCAGATGTTTAGGCTACTTCGAAGATCCAAGGCAACCACGTTTTGGCCTTGTTTTCGAACTTCCAACATCGACATACTCCGGTGCATCTGATGCTCACAAGACCTTAGACGAGCTACGACCGGTCACCCTTCTCAGTGTTCTTCAGACAGGATCCAAGTCACTCAACAACTCGAACAGTGCTACACCTCCACTTGAGGATCGCTTTCGCTTAGCATACTCTCTTGCCATTACCTTCAACAAAATTCATGGCGACAATTTCGTTCACAAGGATATCAACAGCAGCAACATCTTGGTATTCCGCAAGAATAGACGACAGTCAGCGAACACGAGGGCGCTGCAGTACGCGCTACGCTCGCCTGTTGTCTGCTCCTTCGATCTGTTCTCCGAGTACGATATCGAGGCCACCAACACAATGCCGACCCTCAACATCTACCGTCATCCGGAGGACCCAAAGTTCACTGGCTCTAAGGACAGGCATCATGGCCCACAGTTCGATTTATACGGTCTTGGTCTGATACTTCTTGAAATTGGCCTGTGGCAGCCACTTGCTGACCTGTGGAAACCCAAGTACACACTCGCCGACTTCAAACAGCGAGTCGAAGATGTATATATTCGTCGCCTTGCATCCAAGTGCGGCACAGCTTACATGCAAGTTGTGCGCGACTGTTTCTACGCTGTTGATCGTATTGAAAGCGGTACTGAAAGCCTGAATGACCTCACTCAGCTTTACAACCGTGTTATCATCAGACTACAGAGATGCTGTGTGCTCGACGAGTCTGAGCCTGGCTTCGATCTGCACGATGCACGACCAGGGCCTACACCACTGCCCGGCCCAACTCACCTCAAACGCAAGAGCGTCAGCCAGCCACAGATCCTGGAGACGCCGACCAGTCCTTCGTATAGGAGTGCGAAGCGCTGGGCGCTTGAGAAGGGCTCACAAGCACTCGAGCGGACGAAGTCCTTAACCAAATCGACCACTAGGAAATCTCCGGATCCCAATGCTCTGTCGCGCAACCCCTCGCAGCGATCACAGCATTCGATCCGCAAATCAATTTCTGAGACCATGGGTCTTACCAGTCCACGGGAAGAGTCGATGGAGTCGATGGACTGGGAGCAGCAAGGCCACGGTTCAATGGAAACCTCCGGAACGCTTGTTCCAACGCCACACAGCTCACAAGATCGAAGTGATGTGTCGTCGCTATACAGAGAGCAGATCACGACCGCTGCCTCGATCATCCAGCGTGCATGGAGGGCATCGCGTACGCAGCCGTCCAATACCACTCCATTCAACGACTACAAGGACAAGATCACCATCATCCAGACAGCCTGGAGAGAAAGGAAGCAAAAGCGCGCTCACTCAGTAGAGGCGCTCTTCACTGATGGCATGCGCCACTGGCCTCAGGCTACCCTTGGCTACCCTACCCCTGAGCCTGAGGTGCGGGATGTGGGTGTTGTTGAAAGCAACGATCGGTGCATCACATCTTCTATCCAGATTCAGACTGACATCGAGCCAACACCTCGTGCAAAGCTGCGACTGCACACTGTCAAGTTCACACCTGCGATCGTAGATGAGTGGCATACAACCATGCTTCCCAGACTCGAACGCCTCATCGAGCGCGCGCTCAGGGAGTCCGACGAGACGGTCAGTATCGACCTCGTTGCCATTGGCGAGACTCAGGAGAAGGCCCGGCCTACCATCTTCATCACTTGCAGCAGTGTTGCCAAGGTCAAGGCGATCCTGTCGCGCCGCTTCCGCTACGACGAGAACGTTTTTGATCTCAAAGTCCGCCGTGGAAAGGTCCGACGCTCCAAGATGAGTCGCTCTTCCAACCGCACTCATCCACCTCATCGTTCGATGATGAATACGGAGAACTACAACGCAGACATGACTGTCATGAATCCATTTCATCAGCAGCGACCTCTTTGCGGTGCATCTATCGGTGCTTTCAATGGCAAGCAGCATCTACCTCCAGTCTCATATGGTGGGGTTGTTTTGGTCGATGATGAGCCGCTTGGAATGAGTGTCCATCATCTACTTGATGCACCGTCGGATGATGAGAGCGACACTGAAGACGAGCCTGCCAGCCCGTACAACCCGTACGATGCGGTCCTGTCAAGTGCAACTGGCAACAGTAACCCTTGGTTGATGGGCATGGGCGCTCAACCCGGACTCGAGATCACGGAGGATGCACCGGGTATGTGGGATCTCGAGTTGTCAGATGATGAAGATCTGGGAAGTGAAGAGGACGATGAAGCCGAGTCCTTTGACTTCTCTGACTCTGAGTTCGATTCTGAAGACGAGTCTGATCAGGAAGCCATGACCGACTCAACAATGTCGCGAGTCACTGTTGGCGACATCGAAGGCATCGAGCTTGGCGAGGGCGAGGAAATAAGAGTCACTCAACCAGCCATTGACGATGTCGACGAAGACTTCTTCCCTAATGAAGAGGACAAAGATGAAGATCACCTTGAATCTCATGAACTTGGCCATGTCCACGCATCCTCAGGCATCCGCCGCTGGAGGCGCGATGGAATTCTGCACGAGATTGATTGGGCTCTGCTAAAGCTCAACGACGACCGCATGCAACCGTATAATGTCTGCCAGGGCGGTCGTCGCTTCGCTTTCGGCTCGATGAGGCCAGACCAGCGTGAGATATCGAACAAGCTCGAGGAGCCTGTCAACCGCCGCCACTATAGCCCGAACGAAGATGAGTACCCAAACGGGGTTGCGGCCGCTGACGCGCTCGGCGGCCTTCGTGTACACTGCTTTGGTCGGACAACAGGCCTGCAAGGCGGGATGGTCGGGCAAGCAATGAGCTCTGTGCGCATCTACCGTCGCAAATCCTTCTCTCGCAGCTGGCATGTCGCTGGCGGGTTCGGAGTTGGCGGCGACTCCGGAGCGTGGGTCATTCAGAACAACTCGCACCGCGTTGTAGGCCATGTGCTGGCGTGGTGTCAGCGGAACCACATCGCGTACATCTGCCCAATGGAAGTCCTACTTGAAGACATCAAGCGCACGCTGGGTGCGAAACGCATCTACCTGCCCGGTTCAGAGGAGCAGAGGCTGTTCATCAGCAGGCAGCAAGGGCAGAAGAAGGCTATCAAGAACTCCACTGGCATTGCCGAGCTCGAGTCCGCTGTCCAAGGGCTGGGCATCGTGGACTCGCATGACTCTGCAGTAGACATGCGATCAATTGGCTCGGGCTCGGGCTCGGGATCGAGAAGGAGCAGACTTGACTTGAGCCCTCTTAACACGAGTAGCAGTAGCGAGAGTGATAAGGAGAATCGGCGCGTTCTTAAGGGGAAAGCGATAAGGCTTGGTGAGGGAAGAGAGACGATGGTACAGATGGCTATTAGGCCTTGAGTTGTATGATGCAATGAATGCGGCGTTTTGGGAGGATGATACCCTACTTTGGAATGGTTGTTGGATAGTACTATGTATGAAATGGATGACGTGAATACGCCTCAAAGCTTGCGCGTTCTTAATCCTTCTCGAGATCGTGACTTCTTGCTAATGTGTCGTCGACAACACCTGCCGCTGACGAGTTCATTGCGGGAAGCGAGTGCCCTCAACACCTTCCCCGCTCAATTGAGGCCTGAAAAAGACTGCTGTGGGGACCTCGATGATGAGGAGCAGGGACAAGACACAGGCTCGTAAAAAAAAGAAAAATGATGCAGTCGAGCTTCCTAAACCTGCCGACGAAGACTAAGGTAGTTGTTCCCCGACTGACTATACCTCAGGAACACCAGTGTCTCTGGAAGTGTATCGTGCTCATGCATTCGAAACACTGTGCACGCTATCGCTATACCTACTGCGCTTCCTCGCATAAGCACTCACAAACCCTCGTCTAGCTGTACATGCATACAATACCATACCATACCATACCTACGCAAGCCGGACCCGGGTTCAAAATGATTTCTGAACCCTTCGATCTTCTCTCTGTGCTTCCCTCCTGGAAGTTCCAAGCTGCAACATCGCGTTTTTCAACATTTCTTACGCGGACTGCGATTGTTCATCGTCGTCTTGACGACAATTTGGTCGGTAGTCGAGGAAAGATTGCTGTGCTAAGCTCTATCCCAAGAGTATACCACGATCAGTGTAGTGTATGTTCGGACTTTGCGCAGGTACGACGTGTGTATGAGGGTTTCCATGAGAGAAAATCTTGGGAATGTAGAAGGGGGGATTGAGCTTATTTTACAGACTGCAAATGCACGTCAAACATCACTTGATTCTGCGACTCTTTACAAAGGTCTACCCTGCTTTCTTGGAGATTCTGAGTCAGTATGAGATGTTTTTTGCCTTCTCTACGAATGCTAACCGGAATAACTTGTGCTTTTGCTCTGGGATGCTCATGTTCAAAAAAAAAAAAAAAAAGGCTCCATTAAAAATAATTGTGCTTATTACTTATGTAAATCACTAGGCGTTGTAAGGTTGTTAGGGAGCCAAAGCAGAAGTCTTGGTATTCTAGATTTGATTCGTAATATACATTACAATCCTCCTACGCTACTAGCATATGAGTAGACAGATTGCTAATATTCCCTGCTTCCCACACCGATTCCGATTATCGCGCCTTTCTAACAGACAAATAACCACATGCGATGTCCTTACTCCTGCTTGCAAGGACTTGGTCTACTGATGCAATGAACGGTTTGCCTTCTGCACTGCACACCTCAAGGCAGCACCGTGATCAAGCGATACTTTAGCATTCCACAACACTAAAATCCAGCCGACATTCGCGATGGTCACTGCTCTTATCTGTGTATATTTGTCGAGATGCAGTGTGTTGTTAATGTACAATGAGTTGGTTTCGACTGCACAAATGATTGTTCTCGAGATGTACGGTTTCTCTATGGGGGGTTATTTATTTATAAAGGCACGGACGAAGAATTGTCTTGGGGGCACTTGTGTTCCTCGAGACTTCCTTGCCTGCGCATCGCGACCCACTCCACTGCAGTCACAGCTACTAAAGCGACAGTAAAAGCAGGTACTTCACCAAGAGACAGTAAGAAGATGAAAACAAACGCGTCAGCATCTCAGCGGATAACGCACGGCGAAGACGGTGGAGGAGCGCAGGTAAAAGTGGCTTGCGCTGTATGCAACACTTTCTTTCATTCATTTCGCTTCACTTCCTATATAGCATGGCGTACATATCATGTAACTATGCTACGGGTCCAGGTCGCGGTTGATGTTGTACTGTTTGTACCCGAAACCGTCCATAGTGACCCAATGGCCCAGAGCCTCCATCTCTTTCCACACATGGGGGTATCGCTCCTTGATCCAGGCTTCGACCTTTCCTTGCTTCTCGATGTTGGTGGTCGTCTGGTACCAATTGCTGAGACTGCGATCAATGTCAGCGACAATACAGGACTGTGGTTAGTCGAGCGTATACGTACATGTAAAAGTCTGGCGCGAAACCGTACTCGTCCTCGACGGTCTCTACAAGCGCCAGCGCCTCGTCGTGGAGGAAGTTACGTGCGATAGCTGACAGGTAGGCAGTGAATATCTTCTTGTCGATGTCGACATCTTGCTCTTTTAGTCGTGCCCATATCGACTTGGCGTGCTGGTCGCCCCACGGCATTCCCTCACACGAGCGGAACGCGATGGCAATACTGTTGTACGAGGGACCCTCCCTGGACTCGCAGATTTCTCTCCAATACTCTAAGGCTTTCTTGTTGTTGCCACACGCTGCGTGAGCCAGCATCAATGCATTGCGTAGTTTTGTGTCCAGCTCAATCTTGAATTCGAGTTTGAGCTGGTTGCTGACGAGCTCTAAGGACTCGGCGTCCATGCATCGTGCGAAACCTGTAAAAGCAGCGATGTAGACATCTCGATTGGCCTGGTGAGATTCCGCAGTATGGTTGCGCATGTGGAAGAAGACGTGGCAGCTCATGTCCGAGCGGTTGCGGGCGAAGAACTCGTTCATTAGCTGTATGCGATCCTGACGCGATGTTTCTGGAAAGGTGTTTCGCAATATCTGGTACGCATCCCACGCATCCGCTGTGCTAGACTCTCCATCCAATATGAATGCGCAGAGACTCTTGCTGATGACGGCTCGTTGGGCTGGCGAGTATTGGTAGGCGTGTACTTGAAGTAGATCCATGGCGTCGTGAATCTCGACACGACGAAGGTGGAGAATGCAGAGCTTCGCAACAGTCTCTGGCGCAAAGCGGGCCTTACGCTCATGCAGATCGTCCACAATGGCCATGATGTCGTCATAGTTGTGTTGCTTGGACTCGCACAAGGCCTGAATGAGCTCGTTGACGGCTGCAATACTGGCCTCTGATCCTTTGAAGTCTCCCTGCAGATTGTAGTATGCTGCTTTTGCACCATCAACATCCTTGACAGACAGACGGTACTGCATCTGCATGGTGTATGTCTGCTCATCGGGCATTATGCCTCGCTTCTCTCCCAAGACAATGTACCGCTCCGCAGAGTATGGGTCTGACTTTGACATGGCGAACTCGACGAGAAGATTGATGGTGTCGACGTCCGGGTAGATGGGATCCTTAGCTTCTTCTGTACGGCGCACCATTACGTTCATCATGCGCTCGATTTCCTCCACGCCCTTTCCAAGAGCAGCCGACCAAAGGAAGATGGCGTCCCACCCTTCTTTGTTGGGAATCTTATCTTTGGTCAGACCCGTCACCACCTCCTGACCAAAAGTCAAGTCGCCACTGAGGGCGCAAGCTTTCAGTAGAGCGGTATATGTTGCTCTGTTAATTTTGGAGGGCTTGCCATTCAAGCCGCCGACAACAGGCTGCGCGTACCAGAATTTTGCTGCGTCGAGTTGCTGCCGACCAGCAAACTGGGTGACCAGTACTGTTTGTATTGCACTTGTAAGTGGCACCGAGCTCTTATTAAAAGATGCTGTGACTTGGGCCATCTTATCATCGTTGTTCTCGCGAGCGGCTCCGCCTAGGACTTGGTTCCAGACAAAGCGAATGGCTTTCTTCCTTGCCTCCGGTGCGCTGGAGTAGTCATTGTAGTGCTTCAGTGCAATCTCCTGCGCCTGCGATGTCGCACCAAACAGAGTCAATATAAGCACAAGCTTTGGCCTGATTACCAAATCATACTCTTCTTCTTTCGTCAAGGTCACAGATTTCGGCGGCGAGTCTGTTGCGCTGCTTGTTGTCTCTGCATCCTCCATCCTGGTGATCTGGTCGATCAATGCCGAACCAAATTGGACGTGTGGCTTCCCTCCAGTTTCTGGGCGTCTCCTGTCTTGTATCATCTCGTCGATTAGTGCCAAGAGTTCCTGTCTTGTGAACCACTGTTCGCCACCCTCTTTCGGATTCTCAAGGAGGTATTGGAAAGCATTATGCGCCAGCCCTATGTGGAAGTCCTCGAATGCTCCCTTCTTGGTAACGAAGAAGCTTCTGAAGGCATCGGCGATGTCCTGGTCTTTCGGCGGTCGCGCGGAGGTCTGCTGTGCGTGCGAAAGTTCACTCAGAGTTTCAAGACCAGTCGGAATATCCATCTTCTTGATCTTGCGCTGTGTCCTGAACAAGCCGCCAAAGAAGGTCCGCCGCTGAGTTTGGGATAGCGCCCGAGCGCCATGTTGCGTCATGACAGACGACCGCAAGGCTCGTTGTCGACATCCTCGGTACAGGAGGGGCTCGTTGGCGATAATGCTGCGAAAGACGACGCGGGTCAAATGTGAAGGCATGGCGGCGGTAGCTCGGGACTGTGGATTCGATACAAGTGCTCGAGGGACGACTGGCGCGTGGCGTAGATATTAGGTTAAGCGCGGATGATAGCCATGGAACTAGGAATGTTGAACAAGTATTGTACACGAAGAGAAGCAGACGAGAGCGCGTTGCAGGCGGCGGCGGCGAAGTATGGGAGGGGAAGCTTCCCTGCATTGTTCACGTCAGTAACTTTAGTCCACTAGCGCGCATGCCAAGGATGGCAGCTCAGAAATGTCGAGAGAAGCATTGCACGCGACAACAGCACAGCAACACCGCCAACATGTCATTAACAAGACTCGCATTCCGGGCGCCGCCAGCCGTCAGCCAAAACACCCTGCGATGCTTCTCGTCGGGGCCTCAGAGGCAGGGTGCGCCTTCCAATCTCCTCCGCGGCTCCTCCGAATCCTGTACTGAAGCGCAGCAGATAATTCCTCCGCCAGCCTCCTCGACATCCTCGGCTCCGGTAACAAGTCCCCCAGCCAGCAGCGATCTGGAGGCTCCTCCCTAGCTGTCCGTACGGCTCGCGACATGGGCATGGACCGCACTACACAGTCCCGCGAGATAGTCGAGTCGGAGCGGAGGGCACAATTCCAGCGCCAGATCTACCGCAAGTGGCAGACCGGAGACGTCTATGCGCCCCACGACTTGACCGGCACCGAGCAGAAGAAGTGGAAGTTCGGCCGCAAGAAGCCCCAGAGCGATGCGTTCGACGTGCTGGGAATCAACCCTGTGAACGAGTACAAGGTGGGTGTATTGCAGGGACACGGTGAATTTGGACGCTGACCATGCCAGAACTTCAAAATGATGTCCGAGTACATGACAGAAATGGGCCGGATAAAGCACTCCAAGGACACCGGTCTGCGCCCGAAGAACCAGCGGAAGATCGCAAAGGCCATACGGAGAGCCATCGGTCTGGGTCTGATGCCCAGTGTGCACAGGCATCCATTGGTTGTGAAGAAGAGCCGCCCTTCGGACTTCTTGTAAGAGTTGGATTGTTGTATTATATGGCGTATTTTTGACTTGTACATTCGGGTGTAAGCATAGCATGGGGCGTCGAACCACCAATGCACAAACACTGTTGAAGGGCCATAGAAGCCCTCCTTCTTGCGTCTTCTCGTTCTTGCACTCTTGCATCTTGTCAGTCTAGGTCCATCCTTGGCAGCCGTACCCTAAATGCTTTCGCAGCCTCTACCCTCTCAATATTCCCCCCTCAGCGTCATCATCAATCCTGGTATATGCACATTCTCTATCCTCCATCCTCCACCCCTTCGAAGATACGCGAAAATCGCGACGCTCATTACCCATAGAGTCACGCCGTTATCATTGGAAGGGTCGCAGATCTCGACATGTAGCTCGACTACATTCGGTGCAATTCAATTTAGGCCACCATCAGCCTCACACCACCACCTCACATGACCAGAGTCCACCTGCTCTTGTCTACAATTCCATCTCGAACATCTAACGCCCTATCCGATAGCCCAACCAAGCTCATTACACTCCCTATCAACCAACCAACTAGAAAAGCAACCAACTAGAAAAGCAAACCAGAAAACCGCACACCGACATGCCGACACCATCCCTCCTCGGCCTCACCCTAACCCTCTCCCCCACGACTTTAACAGCCCTCCGCCTCGCGCCACTAGTCAGCAGCACCGCCAGCTTAACGCACGCATACATGGAATGGCTCACCAACTCCGCCTTCCTCGGTCCAGCGCCCGTGGACTCGTCTCTATCCCGTTTCCTAATAGGGTCCGACGCATCAGCATCCTCACAGCCTCTATCGTCTGAAAGCCCAACACAAGCCGCACAAGCCGCACAAGCCGCGCGAGTCTCAGAAGCCAAACAGATTGTGCTTCCGCACTGGTTCACAACCTTCTTCAACACCGCCATCCGCTCAGTGATCGGGCTCAACAGCCTCACCCTACTAGGCGCAACTCTCAATCTCAGACTCGCAGACGGCCTGGGCGACAGCAAGATATTGTATCGTATCGGCATGGTAAGTGCGCTTGCGCATTATGCGTTCGTGCCGCTTGTAGGTCGCAGTGTGAGGGCGCTGATTGGCATGGCTGCTGGACGAAAGGAGGAAGAGATAGGGAAAGAGATAGGGAAAGAGATAGGGAAAGAGAAAGAGGCAAGGAAGGCGGAGGACTGGGTCAGGGAGTGGATTGGGTGGCATAAGGTGAGGATGGGGACGGTGGATGTGCTTGCCTGGGGGAGCTTTGCTTGCGGGGCTATTGGGGCTTTGACTGTGTGAAGGGGAGTGGGTAGTGTCTTGTCCCTAGATGTCATGCTGGCGATTTTGGGTGCTTTCTTTGAAGCGACGAGTTTGAAAAGGTGATAGGAAGCGTCTTGTGTCAACGTTGATCTGCCTCACCCCTCATTCAAAGCTATAATCACACACAAGATCAGAGAGAGTAAATGGGTATCTTCACATTCCTCTCACTAGCAACCAGAATGAAAACAAAAAGATAATCTACTTTTCCCCAAACGCCCATAAATGCGAACCCCCAGATCACCAACCCCGTCTCTGGCCCCGATGCTCAGCCCCCTTCTCCTTCCTCTTAACCCTCTTAACGTCGTTCCTCCTCTTCTTCTCCCTCCCAAACCGTTCGGGATCCGCAACCGCCTCCACTCTCCTCTTTCTCTTCCGCTCCTCTCTCCTCTCTCGAACGCGCTTCTGCACGTCGCCCATGACCTTCAAGTACTCTTGCGTCCCCATCCGTTTCTGCAGGGAGTTCATGATCTCGCGTGCCTTGTCGATGAGCGCCTTGTACGGCTCGTTGGGCTCGTTGAGGGAGGTTGAGGAGGCGTTGGTATGAGCGCGCGGGATGGTGGTGGCGGGATCCACGAGTGTGTTGAGGGTTGTGAGAAGGTGTGGGAGGGATGTGGAGAGGGGATCGAGAGGGAATTTGGCGGCGATTGTTTCGAGGAGGGAGAGGATTGCTGTTTTGGCGTTCATCGAGGACGTGTCGCGGCGGATGGTGCCGGAGAGGCGGATCAGCAGGCGGTGGATGGCTGCTGGGGGTGTTTTCTTGGTTTCGGTCTCAGAGTCTGAGGATGCGTCGCCATTTGCACCGCCATTTGCACCGCCATCTGCGTCGTTGGTCTCCTGTGCATCTTCCTCGTCTTCGTCTTGAGCGTTGTGCCACTGCCACTTCGCGTTGTTGACAACCAAACACCTTGCCAAGAAGGCGATATTCTTGACGCTTTGCATGCATAGTTGTTCTGAGACATCCGGGTTGAGCAAGTTCCTCAACGACGCGTTGGTGAGCTGGATCATGTTCTGTTCGGCTAATTGCAAGCCACCCGATCCCTTGAGCGGTAACGCACCAAGGCCGACGTCCTTGTTGGTGATCGCAAGATGAGCAAAGTATGTGCCCATCAGCTCGGCAGCCTTGAGCTTGACCCAGGCATGAGGGTAAGAGATGCTGGCTTGGACTGCAGTCCACAAACTCTCTTTGTCGGCGGACAGCATGGTGTCCTGATACTTCTTGCAGATTTTCGAGACAAGTGTCAAAGAATAGTAGAGAAGCTCCCAGTCGTCCTCGTCGCGTCGCGCCAGAGACTCGTCGATAGTCGAGTCAAGCCCATCAAGCACGTACGCTAGCTCCTTCGGCTCTTCATCTTCAGCGTCAAGTGCCTCGAAATAGAAACCCCAGACCTGAATACCAAGGCGCTTGAGTCCGGTGTTCTCGTCCTGATCTAGCCAGCTTCGCAGATCAGCTGTGAAGTTCTGCAATCGCTTCTCGCTCGCATGCTGGAACAGCCGCTTGACGAGCAGACTTGCAAGTTCTCGGCACTTGCTTGAGTCGTCATTCGCTAGAGTGTTGATGAGCGGCAGGAAAATCATGCCATGGTAATCGTATTGTGCCTTCTCTGGGAATCGAGGCAGGGCTTTGGTGATAATAAGATCCAGAGCTTCCATGACTGACTGACGACCCTCGACGTGCTCGTAGCGCAGATTCTTGAGCAAGAACTCCATGGACTTTTTGAAACGTTTCTCGCTCTGAGTGTACGACGTCAAAAATTGGAAATAATGGCTTCGAGCCAGGTCTCTGGCCGATTTTGTCTGGTTAGTGACCATCATCTCTGCAACCTTGTCCATAGCTTCGTAAATTTCAGGCACTTCGATGTGACGGCTCATGACAGCCTTCAGGAACGCGAAGCTGACACCTTGTCGATCAAGCTCATCCAAGTCAGGCAGCAAACGCTTGATCAAGTGACCGATGTCTCGCTCGCGGATGACAACGTTAGGTCTCTCGCGAAGGACAGCTGCTACCAGCTTGAGCGATGCCTGAGCAAGCTCGGTGTTGGATGAATGTGCGCCCTTGATAGCTCGTACAGCCTCGTCGACGTACACAGGGCAGTTGGCATCCATCTCCTGCATCGGAACTTTGATGATGGCAGTGAGCAGACGTACAGCTGACACTTGCACTTCCTCTTGCCCTTGCACCATCGCATCGCCAATGACCGGGAGGAAACCCGCCAGATTCTGTGAGGTTTGGAGATCATCGTGCTTACGCAGTACAGTCCTGAGAATGTCCAAACTGAAGCGTGTCATCTTGTAGATGTACGACGAGGTCGACAACCGTGCTCCAGACTTAGCGGCACCTCGCCTGTTGACCAAGAACCGCCTCAACTTCGGATCCGTCTTGTCGCCCTTTCCAGTCGTTGCGCTTGCGCTGTAGACTTCTTGGATCAGCTCATAACAGAACACCAGAATGTCCCTGTTGTGAACTGTAGGATTCTGTAGGATGCCTAGACCAATGCGACGAAGCAGCTCGTCAATTTTCTGTACCATCTTTGCATTGATGCGTTCCAGAAGTAGTGCCTTGATCGGGTTGACGAGCTTGATGAGGTGAGCAGGCGTGCTTGATCGCGAGATAATGTCCATCGTGTCGAAGCTCTTGCTGCTCTTGACTTCCTTCATCTTGCTGATGTACTCTTCGGCGTCCTTTTCCTGTCCAGTGACGCCAAAGGTATCATCCATTACGATATCGACAATGTCAGACACGCAATAGTCGAGATCGCCTGGCTTCAGCTGACTGGCTAAGTTGACCAAGATATAGTGCAGTGTGTATGAAAGTACGTGCAGCTGGTAGCCTCGCTGCAGCGCAGTCCGGAGGGCCTTAAGGATGAAGCCCACGTAATTTGGTCCAGTAAGCACCGCGATCTCGCTGAGGGTCTTTCTTGACTGATCACGACTCTCTTGTGTACGACTCTTGAGAATATGGCAGATGTCCAAGAGCACACCGGGGAGTCGTCCCTCGATCTCGTTTGATGGAAGAACAAGAAGTACCTTTGTCAGCGCGACCGCAACAGGCACACGAAGACTTGTGGTTGCCTCGTCCTTCTTGTGCAAGAAAGCAGTCAGATCTGGCAGGAAGTTGTTGACGAGATCCTTGGTAAGCTTGTCTTGCTGCGGAAGCGTTCTCGACAGCGTGGATGTGGGTGTGTCGATCTCCATCGCATCTGCCTCCGCCTCTGCAGCCGGGTCTGCAACCTCATCGCCATCTTTTGCCGGCTGAGAAGCAGTGACATAGCCCTTCTTTCTTCCAGCTTGGTTAAGACCATCCATCAGGCCACCAATGAGTCGCACGATAGCCTTCTGCATATCCTCTTTGCTTGTCAAATAACCGATGTAGCGCTTGAAGAGCGACCTGAATTGAGGCCACTCAAGCCACTCGACCAAGGTTGCAAGAGTGCGAATCGTCTCTCCAGCAAGGTTGTCAGCACTGTCGTCGTCGGCTTTGTTGAACACAAAGTGCTCCAACAGTGGCAAGAGTAGATGATAGATGTTTCCGGGCTGCAGATGAGAGGCGTTGACAGCCAGTCGGCGAAGAGCTCGTAATCTGCGGTGACCCTGGATGTGCAAAATGTTGCTGAAGAATGATGCCTCTTCGTCATCTGATACAAGAACGAAAAGGTCGGACACTGGAGCCCACTCGCGATGGACCTTGACAAGCTGCTCTGTAACAGCCAAGAACTCTGTTCTGACAAGTTCAGATTGCTCACGCATCCCGTGCTGTACCCCAGGGATGATCGCAGCAGTGATGAACTCCTTGAAGTCATCGCCCTGAGATACCTCTATGAAACGACGCAACGATGCAGAGGCGTTGACTCGAATGCTCAACTCATCGTTGTCTCTGATGAAGTACAACATGTTGTGAATGATGGGCTTCCACTGCATGAGCGAGAATGATTTGTACCCTTGGTCGTTGATCTGATTGAACGCTCGTGAACGGCGCTCAAAGTCAGGCTCATCCAACCGACCTTTGGCAAAGGAGTTGAGCTCTTGGCAAAGCTCTGCCACGCCTGCAAGCTCTTCTCTTGTCTCGGACAGATCCTGGACCACATCGCACAGTACAGTGCGGGCAGCACGATCCTGGAAGAATGCGAACATAGGACAGACGGCGTTGTAGATACTATCGAAGAGCTCGGCCAAGCTTTCAGCGTCGCATCGTTGGATGAACTCGTGCAGAATCTTGAGCAATCCAAGTTTCGTTCTAGGGTTGACACGCTTCGATGGCTGTCGGATAAGGAAGGTCGCAATCTCGATGATGCTACGGGACTCAGTCGAGCCGACAACATGAGGCGCAAGCTCTGCGATGGCCAGTACTCCGGATTCGAGCACTTCCTTGCTAGGACTCTTCCGAAGCAGACCACCTACTGCTTTCAAGATGTCATTCGAGTACGGCTGGATGATGTCTGTGTGTACACGGTTCTTCTGCATCTTTACGTCCACTGATACCTCGTCCATGCTGGTGACCAGCGAGAATATGCTCCGGAGAATCTCATCCAGAACAAATTGTTTCACTTCGTCCTTGGCTGAGGCTACGTCAAGACAGTCGAGGATCTTGGGCAGGATGTCCTTGTTATGCTCAACAAGGAAGGGTGCGGTTGAAGCAGCCTTCGACCAGGATGCAAAGAGTCGGAGCAGTCCGGAGATGGATTGAGCGGTCTCGATAGGGAACTGCTCGAGTCGTGGTTCCACAAGCTCTTTCACAATGGCTGCTGTGTACGGGTGCCAGTCGAAGTCTGGAGAGTTCTCGAATAACCGTGCCAAAGATTGTAAAGCGCGCTGGCGAACCGTTCTGAGCAACGAGACCTGGAACTTGCGGCTGTCATCCTCGTCTGCACTCTCCGCCGATGCCGATGCCGCTGTCTGCAGATCTCGAGATGCCTTAACGAGAGAGTACATGATGGGATCTACAACATCGATGGTAAAAGGCGTGAATGTAGTCTTGAACGTACTGAGCAAGTCATCCAGCATGTTCAACATACCGACCTGCTTGCGAGTGTCGATCATATCCTTCCGTAGTAGATCTTCGTCAAGCGCGCCGTCTAGAAGAACTGGAACACCGCTCAAGGGTCCGAAGGCGATGCTCAGAAACTGGTGGATAGCGTCATCGCCGAATCTATTCTTCAATCCAATGAAGACGGATTTCCTCTTCGATTCCAATCCGCGCTTGCCAGCAATGACCTTGCCATATAGCAAACGCAAGATGATGGGAAGAACCTCAGCAAGATCACTGTCCTTGATCTTGCCCTCGCTAAGGAAGATGGGAAGTTCGTCACGGAAACGCTGATCATCGAGCAGACCGAGCAGCTCCTCCTGATACGGTGTCACCGCACGATCTTTCCAAGTCAACAATGCTTGCAGTGCGGCCTTTTGGATTTCGACATCACCATTGCTCAGTAACGAGAGTAGAGCCTCACGGACCTCGCTTGAGCGGAACAAGACTTTAGGGTTGTTGAACTTCGAGAAAACGGACAGCATGGCCTTTTGATCTTTCCTGGACCACCGCTGTTGTGATGATTCCGGCGCATCCACATCCATATCGTTCTCGTGCTGCTCTGCGACAGGCAGATCCAGCGCCCAGTCCAAGAGAACAGGTACAATCAGACGCGAGCGTTTCTCAGCAACTTGTGGCAATGCGTTCAGCAGGCGCAGCGCTTGCGTTCTGCTGAACGCATTTATGAAGGGTATCTGTGGGTGCTTATCATCGAACATGGCCTCGAGCTTGTCATCGACATCGTACGAGAGCTCCTGGTTGCTCGAAACGAGATCTTGCAGCCGGAAAACGTTGGTACACTCGAACTCGTTCGCGTATCGCTTCTGTGCATTGTTTTTTGCAAGACCGCTGGCGGAGTTCTCCAAACTCTCGGGCTCGCCCAGCCAGGCGAAGGCAACCTGCGAGATGAAGACCTCACCTTCTTTAGTGTCGCACATGGCTTTCAACGCAGCGCACGTGTCGTCCCAAGCTGATGCCATCCTAACATGGAGCAGACCGAAACAGAAAGTAGGTATTGCTTCGCCGACCCACTCATCAGTGCACACATCAGGATAAAGCTTTACAAGCTGACCTATACGCATGGAAATAGACCGTTGATTTTCGAGATCCAACGGTGTCTGCTCAATCATCATCGCAGTGGAGATGATGTTTCGTAGCCCCTCGTTCTTCCCTGCGATGATCTCCAGAATGTAAATGGCTGTTAACCTCATGTCATGCGACGGCGAACCCAAGCAGAGCATAAGCTGGCGCTTCAGAGGTTCCATGTGGGGCCCGCTTGTCGAGATGGTAGCCTTCTTCTTTTGCATTAAGGCATACAGCGCTTTCCAGTAGGACAAGGAGTGCGCGTATACCGGTGCAGCTTGACACAATGATGGCCACAAGCTTAGTGCAAAGGTCTGATCATCGACAGACTTGTCGACTAGATACTGGAAGCCGTTTCCAGTACCAAAGATGTCTGCCTTGCGAGCTTTCTCAGTTGATTCCACGCGAGCTGCTGAGCCAAGTAATTCTCTGAGCTCATCCCAGATGCTCTGCCTCTTTGCGTCGGGCACAGCAAGTATGTCTAATGCGTCCAGGATAGCATTGCATTGGTATGTTGATTTCCTCAACTCGTCCTCATCGGCATGCGCTTTCGAAAGCTCATGGAACGGACTATCGAGGAGTGCTTGCCAGCGATCTGAAGCACTAATGGCGCTTGCGGATATCGTACCGCTCTGGTAAAGCTGAGGAAGGATGATGCAGAGTTCCGGTCCATGTTCATGCGCCTTCTGTGCGATGAAACTATGCATTGTCAGACTCATCATCACAAATAAAGATGTTATAGACTCACCGTTTGAAGTAAGGTAGCAGTAAGGTCTTGAATCTTTCTGCACCGAGCTCGGCGAACATGTTGCAGAAAGGCAGGAAGTAATTATCCCATGATCCCTTGCTGAGGCTTTCGAGGAGCTTTTCGTAAGGTATGGCGGCATCCAGGGCACAGTACTGGAACACAACGGCAGTTGCCGACAAAAGGTCCCAAGCCTCGGCCGACTCAAGGGCCGCCGGGCCTTTTGCAGAGCTCAAAACATGCTCGAGAGAAGTAAGGACGGGCTTCCAATCCCCAATGCGAGTGCCTTTCCGCACGCCACACACAATGAACAGCAATCGGGATGATAACGGCGCGTATTGTGAGTCGGCTGATTGAATCTGCACAAGGATTATGTCAAGAAGGGGCTTGAAGTTTTCCGCATCTGTGTGGTGAATGACTGCGGTAACGACACCGACTAGGACCGGCTCGAGTGGTGGTGTCTGAACAGAGGCATAGTCGGCGTGATATGCCTCGGCGAGCAGCGCCTGGAGTATCGCCGAAGCGCTTGAGTGTGTGCCGCGTTGGATGCCCTTCAACGAGTCTGCCAGCAGGAACATGATACCCTGCTGGAACTCATTGTCCCTCTCGTTGTCCTGCAGTTCCTTCAATTGCTCAGAGATGTGCCTGACGATCAACTGCAGTGGTGTCTTGTCCCGGTGGTATGCAGCTCCGGCTTTGCGAATGAGGAAGCTGAGTGACTCGGCGGCGAAGCGTGCCACGAAGGCTTTCTGATGTGCGCGTCCTAGCAGAGGCGATATGAGGTCGAAGGTCGGCCTGAGGTCCGGGACTAAGAGCCTCGAGAGGTACTTGAAGAGCCATGCCAGACATGTGAAGCTCCACTCTATGACCTCTATTTCTGCATTGGTAGCTGCCAGGTGCGCCACAGTCTTGACAACCCTCTCGAAATGCTTCTCAAACTGCTCGCCGAGGTCGTGTGCGAGATGCGCCAACAAACTGAGCAGCGCCTCTTCACTGTGCTTCTCGCCCTTCTCTATGAATTCGACAAGCAAGTCGACTATGCAGTCGCTGTGGTGGAGGACCTGCGGGAGGCTGTCGCACAGCGGCGAGACTTTGCGCGAGAAGTGCACAAAGTTTTCGGCCAGACAGAGCTCTTTCCACTCCAGGAACGAGTCTCGAAAGTACGAGAATGAGCTCTCGAGCTCGGCATCGTCGATGATTGTGTTGCGGCCGCGGCGGACGGGTTCGATCTTGAGCTTTGCAATGCGCTGCGAAAAGCCCTCGAATCGGTGGTTGCGGGTCGTGGTGGTGCCGCCTTTCGTGTGTTTCGGTGCGCGCTTCTTGAAGGACGACTTCAAGGCTGGTTTCGAGGACGACCGCGCGCCCGGCTTTGCAGACGGTTTGCCAGTTGCGCCCCGCGACATAGCTGGCATATTGTGAGTAGAAGCTGCGACCGTGTAGAGTCTGGGTGGCTGCCGCTCTGCTTTCTCGAACAGACCCACCCAAATTTCTTAGCGTCTGCCACTTTTTGGACCCACCTGCACGGACTGCGGACTTTGCGAAGACCTCCGAGGCAGCTCCAAAACACCAGAGGTTGCCATAACCAAGGCCATTACATCATCATGGCTTCCAAAATGTGAGTTTTGCATATGGGCATCATCAGGTTCGTCTATAACATGCTGATGTCAACTCAGAGTAGTCATCGGCGACGTCGACGGTCAATTTGCGGCTGTCTTTAAAAAAGTGAACGCGCTCCACGCGAAGAATAACTTCGCCTTCGCGATCGTTGTTGGCAATTTGTTCGCCAGCACTCAGAGTTCCAGCGACGCAGCTGATCCAGACGTGCAGTCGCTCGTCAATGGCAAAATTGAGGTTGCGCTGCCGACATACTTCGCTCTTGGCAGCCATGCCCTACCACCTCCAGTCGTCGAGAAGCTGCAATCATCAGACGATGAGCTTTGCCACAATCTGCATTTTCTTGGCAAGCGCACGACTACGAAGACCTCTGAAGGCATTCGCATTGTCGCGCTTGGCGGGCAGATGGACCCCAACATCATTGCAGGCCAATCTAAAGACAAGTACCCACCATTCTACGGCGAGACAGATGCGAAAGTACTTCGAGGAGCGACGACAGCCGACATTCTTGTAACCAGTGACTGGCCTGAGGGTATCCAGAAGCGGTCGAAGGCCGAGCTCAGTGCAGAAAATTCGCTCTCAACGCAGCAATGCATTGCCGACCTTGACGTGATCCTCAAGCCAAAGTACCATTTCTCGACGTCTGGTAGCTCATACTGGGAGCGAGAGCCTTTCTTCCATACACCAAGTGATGAGACCGACAACCTCTATTCGGTCACCAGGTTCATCAGTCTGGCTGCTTACGGTAACCCTAACAAGCAGAAGTGGATATACGCCTTCTCGTTAGATCCCACAGCGAGCAACCCTGTTGCGCCTCCACCTGGATCGACTGCTTGCCCTCTCGTCCTGTCAGAAAAGAAACGAGCTGCGCCAGAGCCACGTGAACAAGCATTGGTCTACGACGATGGCAGAGGAGGCGGCAGAAGATCGCACAAGCGGCGCAAGGGTGAGCCTCGCGGGCCATTGACTGCAGCTGAATGCTTTTTCTGCCTTGCAAATGAGAATATTGCTACACATCTTGTTACCTCTATCGGCGACAGCTCGTACGTGACTACAGCACGAGGACCCCTGTCAACGTCGCAGACATATCCAAAGCTCGGCTTCCCGTGTCATATGCTCATTATTCCTTTCTCACACCAACCTACACTCGCCGCAATGGAAGAGGAGGAACGGCACGCTACTTACGCTGAGATGCAGAAGTACCGAGTGGCGATGAACAGTATGCTCAACTCTGTTGCGGACGAAGAGTATGGCTCCGTGGTATGGGAGGTGAGCAGATCAAGTCTACCGCATACACATTGGCAATATCTTCCGGTACCAGCAGATCTTATACGCAAGGGTCTTGTTGAAGTCGCCTTCAAGGCTTTGGCAGAGAACTTGCATTGGCCAGCCTTCACAAGGGAAGATGTTGGTGATGGGTTCGAGGAAACCAGTGATTTCTTCCGGGTGCTCGTGTGGGATCCGAAGAACCCTCCGGAGAAGCAGACGAGTCTGGTTATGCGCTTTGACGACAAGATCCGGTTCCACAACCAATTTGGTCGGGAAGTGTTGGCTAAGCTCCTAAGACTCGACAAGAGAATCGACTGGAAGGACTGCGGCCAGACACAGCTGCAAGAAGAGCAAGATGTGGAGAAGTTCAAGGAGGCTTTCAAGAGCTTCGACTTTGCCGCTGAGTAGTTGTGTATCCGCTCCGTCCTCGTCAATGACTCGTACGCGTACCACTGCCAACATAATAGAATAATCGAATATACGGCGGTCGCCGACGGAAGCTGAGGGTTGATATTGGCTCTTGTTCTGGCGACGCCATATCGACACAACACCTCCTGGATCCGGCGCGCAATTCCTCGTTACCGCCCGGCAAACATATTAAGTGGTATTGGCAGCTTGCCGAGCCTGCAGTCGAAGCAAACATACTCGAAACGGAATTTCCGTCAGACACCGTCGAATGCAGCACTAAAGGGTTGGCACTGCAAGCTCCGGCTGGATCGGTCCACGAGGTGCTTATTTCCGTGAAGCCGGGGTCTACCTTACCTTGAACTCAAACACAAACGCGTTCGAGACATGTTCGGATGTGCGAGACCATAATGTCTTAGAACGATGCCGACGATAAATACGAGAACTTCAGCCAACCTGCGCGACGAAGTGAATACTTACGGCTTGGCGTCCACTTCAGGCCAAGAACCGCTTGGCACAGGTGACTTTAGACTTTCTCATGCGCGTGCTAACGCGGGGTAAGATCTCCCATCTCAGCCCCGACCGTTGGCGTTCCGGCACTTTGATAGGATCTCTTCGCTAAAACCCACCCCAGCGCATCGCTTGTGTGTCAAGACACCGCATCCTCACGTTCCGCCGTCCTGGTTATCTATTCGCTATCTCACCTTCCACTAACAATGCCGAGCGTCCTCGCCCCGAACCGCAGAACCGCCGTGTTTTCGAGCTTTCATCTACTGCGCCAATCAAATAGCGATCTACATACAACGCCGAAGTTAGATAGCCCAATCAGATAACGCGATAAGAGCACCTGCACCCAACCTTCCTAAACCTTCGTCCCTCAGCACGCTGTTCGAAACTCTTGTAATCTTCCGAGTGCCCAGTCAGCTTACCAGAGATGCAGCTTAGGTCGGTTCCGAGTCCCGTCCTGGCAGTTGCACTGTTGCTGCATCAAGGCACATATGGATGATCAGGTACACATTGCCTGCTTCGCCCGAAACGGTAGAAGATGTGCAAGGCTTCGCATCTTGGCTGTGGCCTGCACCTGCCACTCTGGGTTCGTGAGAGCGTTGGTGCATGTGCGAGCATGGTACTACGGTGAAGGACCCAGTGAAGCTCAGAGCGCGTGGCTCCGAAGATCGTTATCATTGGCATGCTGACTGGATACCTTGCTGTTTGTTTGCAACTTTGCTGTGCTGCTCCGAGGACTACTGAGAGACGTCTTGGGAGAAGGTGTATAAGAGTGGCGAGCATCATCGACTTCTTAGAAACAAGACAGGACAATCCTCGCTTCCTTCTTCAGCTTGCAACTTCGACAATACCTGCTCAGGTCCATCAGCGCCGTCTTCCCCCACAGTTATTCTGCAAAAAACACATCACCATGAAGACTGCCATCCTTACATTCGCTCTGGCGACCATCGCCTCGGCTGCACCGGCACCTCTCGTTCCCCGTGCACCGCCGAACGTCCCAACCACTGCTGCCGCAAAGACGCAGCTTGCTGGTCTCACCGTTGCTGCTCAAGGTCCTCAGACTGGATACTCTCGTGACTTGTTCCCTCACTGGATCACTCAATCAGGTATGAAAGACAAGACATATCGAAACTCAGGCTGACAGCCACAGGTGCCTGCAACACCCGCGAAGTCGTCCTCGCACGTGACGGCACCAATGTCGTCCAGGACTCCTCCTGCGCTGCTACATCTGGAACCTGGAAGAGCCCTTACGACGGCGCCACATGGACCGCCGCCAGCGACGTCGATATCGACCACATGGTCCCCCTGAGCAACGCCTGGAAGGTTCGTCATCCCGTCCCACCTCATCTCCTCTCCCCTCTGTCTACTTCACTGTCCAACCCCTAATGCTACCAACATACTAACCCCCCGCAGTCCGGTGCCTCATCATGGACCACAGCCCGCCGCCAGGCCTTCGCCAACGACCTGACCAACCCCCAGCTCCTCGCTGTCACCGACAATGTCAACCAGGCCAAGGGCGACAAGGGCCCTGAGGACTGGAAGCCCTCGCTGACAAGCTACTACTGCACGTATGCGAAGATGTGGGTTAAGGTTAAGAGCGTGTATAGTTTGACTATTACGAGTGCGGAGAAGACGGCGTTGACGAGTATGTTGAACACCTGCTAGATTGGAGGAAAGCGATATAGTGGGTATTAGCGTTGGACTCATGAGCGAATGAAAAGATTTTTAAGCAATTTGGGAGGAAGTCGGATGTGATGTTCTAAAGCTTGTGACGCTGTGGTATCGAGTTGACACTGGTGTGCTGGAGCATACGCGGTTTTAGCATCACGTCTTTTGCGGATGCCAGTCACCTAAGCTCACCCATGTGCAGCTCCTGCAGCCAAATTTTGTAGGGGTTGACATCTAGTGTTTCAACTTTGTTGCGTCCATGCTGAGAGATGATGCTCAGCTTGCAATAAACCGGGACCGGGGTATTGACTACATATTGCCATCCCTGCATACCTAAGGAACGCTCGCCAAAGATCAGAACATGCTGGTAAATAATAGACATCTTGATAGCAAGATGGAGCAATCGTAAACTGGAAAGAGGGTATGTTCGTACATAGTTGGGACTAAACACACGGGACGGCTTCAGCCGCATCGTCGCCTGCCCTTGTTGTGCATGATACCTCGTGGCTGACACCGTCTGCACCAGCAGCCAGGAAAGCGCCGCTGTGTAAAACCACACGATCACCTTTTGAAAGCGAAGAAACGATCAAGCCTGCCCTCCACATCCTTCGCATCTGTGCCTGCCACAAGACTTCCTCTGATCCACTTTGGCAGCTTATTCTGGATCCGCTCACCACCATATCTCTTATCCAGCATCATAATCGCCGCATAATCGCCCTTATGCCGAATCGCCCTTCCAACGCACTGGTTGACAGCGCGCATACACGCATTTTCGTAGAAATCTCTCGCGGCAGCCTTGCCGTCTCCTCCTCGCGCATCCTCTTTCGACGTGATGTACTGCATCTTCGCTTTCCACTCGGCCGAATGCGGATTGGGAAACGGTAAGCCGACGACGACGACACCGCGGCCGAGAGCGTCGCTGAAGTTGATGCCTTCTGATAATGTGCCGCCGATGACGGCGAAGAGAAGAGCGCCTCGGCCGTTGCCTGATGCTACGGCTGCGCTGTATGCGGTGAGGACTGAGTCTACGGCGGCTTCCTTGGACTCTGCAGGGTTGCTGGTGGAGGTTTGATTGCTGCGCTGCTCGAGGAATAGAGGCTTTGTTTGGGTGAATTGGTCCCAGAATGTGGACTTGGAAGGTTGAGCGGAGAGACGCTTCCAGGAAGCAATACAGGTATCGAGGTATGCGTAACTTGGGAAGAAGACAACGACACCATCGGGGATGTGTTGAGCCATGCCAAGAATGGCGTGTCCGAGATTGACAATCTTTGCAAAAGTTAGTGTACAATCGACAGACTTCTTCAAGCATGCTTACCGTGCTTTCTTTGTTGCGACCTTCGAATGTAAAATCGAAGTCATTGCCGTCCCTGGCTTTCGCTACAGGGACCGCCAGCAGGTTAGACGGCGGTATGACATGACCACAAGATAACATCTTGATCTTTGTTGGTTCAAGGTACGGAAGCAGGTGTTGCTCGTAGTCGCTCATCTTGATGGTGTCAGCACAGAGAAGCCTTCAGTTCTGTAAGCAACGTACCGGAGACATAGTCCCGCCTGCCAATACCACCGCTCTAGCATCTTCCACGATGTCTTTAAAATGATAAGTGGGGTCTAGGAGCATGTAGCGAAGTGTCAACTCGGCTCCATCTTCCTTCGAGTAGAAGAAGCGACCCTCTGCTGAAGGGTTCATCAGGGACAGGAGAAAAGCTTGTACGTGCATGAGCACTGGCACGGTTTGTCTGGGAATAGGAGCCGAGTTGTCTTTGCGCTTCAAGACGTTACTTTCTTTACATGTTGCGTCCGCAAACGCTGTGTAGCCATCAACCTTTCGCGCCAGCTTGCTCTCCTGGAGATATTCGTTGAGCTTGAAGATGTTAATCTGATCGACACCCTTGCCGGACATAATAGAGACCATGTCAACTAGTCCATCATTCGCTTTCGGGCGTATGTCGATTGACTGTAGATACGTAATAATCGAATCGAGGATGCGGATGACCTGTGCAACATATACACGATTCTTGCCCTTCAGTCGGTTTCTGAACTTTTGTAGATAGGTCGTGAGTTGACTTCGAGCCTGTTGGACCTGGGACAGGGTTACCGAAACAGAGTAGATGCCAGCTATCGCGTCCATAAGGTTGTGTGCTTCGTCAATGATGACCACATGGTCCTTCAGCGAAAGGCCGAGCGCTTCACGCGCAGATCGCTGTAGAAGCAGTGGATACGGTAAGGTAACGATCTGAAGGAGTCAGCGATGAGATTGATCCGGCTCCAGCGCAACCCACCTCACAGAATTTGGTCGCTGGCCGTGAGGCATAGTATGGGCAGATTCCCAGTTTTTTGCCGAGGATCCCAAGATCCTCGATGTCTCGTATTCGTGCCAGTGCGTGATCACGAAACTCGTTCAGCAGGACTTCGTTATCTTTCGTGGGCATAGCGGAGCATCTACTGTCAGTTGATGTAGATTGCTGCAGCTCGAGACATCGCTCGTTGATCGCAGTTGCGTTGCTCAGGCGGCTGACTTTTGGATTGATGCAGAGATTCTTTCTCGAACCCAGGGTCAGATGTTTGACGTCTTCTGTGAGCTCGCCGATATCCGCATTCTCCCCTTGCTCGTCCAGCAGAAGGGCAGGTGGCATCTTCACCCTGGCGAGTTCGCTCGAGAACTGAGTTAGTTGCGAGTGTGTTCGCGAGCAAAAGAAAATCTTTGTCTCATCAACGACCTCTCCATCTTCTGTCTTGGTTTCACCAACGGCGTAACCCAGCTTGTCCATCAAAGCTTGGGTCTCTGCAGAGAGACCGGAGCTATCAAATCTGTAATAATTAGTATTGCCACCGCGCTCTTGATCAGATTCATAGTCATCAAGCGCGAACTGCGCCTCGGCATCGTCAAGCTCGGCGTCATCTGAGGCAACTTTCCGACGCTTGTGCATTGGATCGCCGTTCGCAGAACGCTCTTTCGCGCGCTTTTCTTTGGCTTTTATCTTCGCAAGGCGCTCGTTGAGCTCCTGCTTGCGACGGAAAGCTTCCTGCTTTCGCTGTCTTCGGGCATGCTCGAGCATCCATGGCGGATCGTCACTATTCTTTGCTTCAAGCTCGAAGCCCTCTTCGAAGTTGCGGCGCTTGTGGTCACGCAGCCAAGTCAGAGAGCCACATATCAGACTCAGAGACTTGCCAGTTCCAGTCGGAGATTCGAAAATGCCGATTTTGCCCTCTTCGAGACACTCATAGACCGCACCCATAAACTGTTTCTGTATGGCATATGGCTCGAACGGGTGGTGGAAGTCTCGGTCTGCATTTTCGTTCATGGTTGCGGTTGCTACTGCAAAATCGCGACAAGAGCAAGACGCGTCAAAAGCCAAGAACGACACGCGCTAGCACGTGCGGACCCACTTTTGCCATTCTAGCTAGTGCTTGGACCTCATTGTCACCACCGAGATTCAAGCATATCGTCGAAACGGATTGTTCCTGTGTAAACTTGGAGCTAGATATCGGGAGTTGTCAGCCATGGCCACACTGTCAAGAGTGAGGGAAACCAGATGGAGCGATGACGTCGTCCATCCACGCTTATGGAATACCCTGCACAACCTATGCATGGAAGCTCAAAAGTGCAACATTTGCTTGGCAAGGACGTCGACTACTCAAAAATCTTACACTATAGTAACAACCGATGCAGCCGAGGTCGTGGTGTTCTGCACAGTAGATGAGCCCTGCGTCAACCGTCACGACTATGGCGTGCTGTGACACAAGACGGCTACGCGCCAATCAACGCGTCGATCTTGGAACAGGTGTCACATCTCATCAACACCCTGCGACCGCGACATCCAGCAAGCTGATGATGGCAGTGCTTGCTGACAATTGTTGCATTCCTTCGGGGCGCATAGTTCTGCTACAGTATGACCTTCTCTACAGTACCTAGAATTGCTATAACGCAAGTTTCATGACGAGTCAAGATGACTTCACCAGAGAATCAGCCTCTGCTATCACCTTCCTTTTCACAATCCGATAGTACCAAGACCTACGTCGAAAGCGATGACGGACGACTACACCAACCGACGCGCTCGGTCGAAGACGATGTCCTTCCTGAAACCTCAACCTTAGGAAGGACAATCTCGTGGTCCAGCGCCTACATCCTAGTCATCTCACGCGTCATCGGCAGTGGTATCTTCGCAACACCTGGCGTTATAGTAAAGGCTGTAGGAAGCGTCGGTCTCAGCCTTTCGCTATGGGTACTCGGTGCAATCATCGCAGCTTGCGGGCTTGCTGTTGCTCTCGAGTATGGTTGTATGCTACCTCGTTCCGGGGGCGAAAAGGTTTACCTGGAGTTCACATACCGAAAGCCTCGATACCTGGCCAGTACACTGATGGCTGTGCAAGCAGTACTGCTAGGCTTTACAGCAAGCAACTGCATTGTGTTCGCACAGTACACGCTATATGCGTTTGATATCGAGGCTACCGATTTCCTCCGGAAAAGTCTGGCTGTAGGACTGCTCACGGCAATCACTATAGTGCATGGTTGCTTCAGGAAAACAGGAATCGCTATACAGAACTTCCTCGGCTGGATCAAGGTTGGCTTGGTCGTCTTCATGGTGTTTGCCGGACTGTTCGTCGTTGTCTTCAAGCCGCAAGGCCTGGATGGGAGGCGAAGCCATTTCCCCTCAGGAGCGGATGTGTGGAAAGATACTGAGTGGGGTTGGGGCACGATCTCGACAGCGCTCTTCAAAGTGTTCTACTCGTACGCTGGACTCAACAACGTGAGCAATGTTCTTAACGAGGTACGCAACCCCGTTCGAACGCTAAAGTCAGTGTCGATTACTGCACTTGTCACAGCATGCGTCTTGTACTCTCTGGTCAACGTTGCATACTTTATCGTTATCCCCTTGGAAGAAATCAAAGAAAGCAAAGAGCTCATCGCAGCGCTCTTTTTCGAAAAGGTCTTTGGAGCTACCGTGGGCAAGGTCGTACTCCCGCTCGCTGTAGCTCTCTCGGGAGTGGGCAACGTCATGGTCGTCACGTTCGCTCTAGTAGGTTGTTTCTATGTACCGATGGTATACTAAGCTCACACATCGTAGGCTCGACTCAATCAGGAGATTGCTCGGCAAGGCTTTTTGCCGTTTCCCGACCTGCTCGCGTCCTCGAAGCCATTCAATGCCCCCTTAGGCGGTTTGATCGTTCACTACATTCCGTCTCTGCTAGTCATCGCACTTCCGCCTTCGGGCGAAGTTTACTCTTTCATCCTTGAGGTGGAGGGCTACCCGGGTCAAATTTTCGCGTTAGCAGTATCAGCTGGTCTGCTGTATCTCCGTTACTCAAGGCCTGACCTCAAAAGACCCTTTCGAGCGTGGAACTTTGCCATCGTATTGCGCATCGTACTCTGTCTTGCGTTGCTCGCTGCTCCTTTCTTTCCGCCAGAGCATAAGAGTGACACGGGTATATGGTACGCAACGTACGCCGTGATTGGCATCAGTGTGTAGGTTACCATTACCCCACTTGCTCGATTCTGACCACTGATTCTTTTTATAGCATTGCGTTTGGTTTCGTGTATTGGTACGTGTGGCTCAAGCTCATCCCAAGGTGGAGAGGCTACCGGGTGGAGGAAAAGGCTAGTGTGCTAGATGATGGCACAACTATCACTCAGCTAATTCACGTCGCTATCTAGAACGACAATTTGAAATAACTTAGATAATCAATGGTAAAGAAACTTGACAAAATTGCACAGTTCCAAAACCGAGAAATTGCAAAAATGCCGCTGACCACCAAGAAATGGTCTGGATTTCCTTGCGTCACGTATCTCGTATCGCGAATGCTATGTTTGCCAGCTCGATAACACCTGTCAGACTGAGCCAGCAAGCCGAAGTCAATCCATTGGAGCGGATCTCACGCGGAAGGACTCATCCTTCGGTTTGGCATTTCAAATCCAATCACTCGGTCGTCTGAGCGTATGACGTGCTTGCGGGGAACAGCATCGCTGACATATCGACCCCCGGACATCACATATCTGACACTGTGTATAAAATGGACGACGATGAACTGCATCTAAGAATTCACAAGTCTACTTGCTTAACACAACATGGCGACTGCTGCAGTTTTCTCACCTACTCCTGCTCCAACATACACTCCTCAGACCGTCCAGTCTGCGCTGAACTCAAAGACGACTGGACCTCAGGATGTACAGACAACCCTGAACTACCACAAGCCGAACGAGGATGGTTCGCCGCCCCACCCTACTTATGTGGATCGTCCAGAAACCTACAATCGCCCTTTCGAGTCGCATTCTGTAACTGTGAAGGACGCACGAGGTCGCGAGAACGAGTTCTCTCTCGACGTTAATGGCTTCCAATTCTACAAGCACCCAAGCTTCGAAAAAGACTTTGAAGACGAAGAGCAGATCAAGGATCAGTACTATAGAGAGACCGAGCAGCTTCTAAAGGATGCGTAAGTTAACACATATTCAAATGCTGCAACATGTGAACAAGGACTGACTATCGTAAGCACTGGCGCCACACGCATCCATATCTTCGACCACACCATCCGAAGGCAACCACCGGATGGCGGTCAAATAAGCCGACAGCTTCGTGGTCCAGTCCAGCGTGTCCACATTGATCAGTCCTACGATGCCGCGCTTTCGCGTGTGCCTTTTCATCTACCTGATGAGGCCGATAAGCTACTCCAGTCTCGCGTGCAGATAATCAACGTGTGGCGTCCGATCAAGACTGTGCAACGAGATCCACTTGCAGTCGCGGAGGCCGACAGTGTCTCCGATGACTCTTTGGTTGTCACTGAGCTCATCTATCCGAATCGCAGGGGTGAGACACTCGCCGTGAAACATGACCCGGCACATCGGTGAGTCCTCTAAATCGTTCTCTTTTCGTTTGCATTGCAAGACTTCTGAAATCGCTAACGCTTCACTTAGCTGGTACTACAAGTCAAACCTTAGCCCAGAAGAAGTCATCCTGATCAAGTGCTTCGACTCCAAGAAAGATGGAAGGGCGAGGCGTGTGCCTCATACCGCGTTTCATATCCCAGGAAGTGAGGATAAAGAGAACAGGGAGAGCATCGAAGTGCGTGCTTTGGTCTTCCACGAGCACGAGAGTCTGGAGTAGTCCATTCGCTTTACCTCTGACGATCAATTTGAATACCTCTATTGTTGCTTGAATGCATCGTGCTCATGAGTGCCTAGGCCATGCTGACGAAGAGAAGCGTTTCCCTGTCACAGACTGTGCAGGAGCATCCGCCGCTGTCGTTGATAGAGTGAGGAGCAGAGTGGGTTTGCCGTATCGAGACTAGCGTCAACGCCCTTCCGCCGCCGCCTTGAAGGTCTCGTAGACGTCATCTTTTGACATGTCACCTCTATTCCCGGACCTGTTGACAGCAATGAACAATCTCACTATCAATGAAGCCGCAGTAGGTCGCAGGTATGTCGGGAACCCACTCTTCCATCTGCACGGACCACGTGGCTGCCTGATCTGTTTCCCCTGAAACCCTTGAACTGGAGAACACCCATATAGCCTACCTCTTTAACAGCAGGGCAGTCAGAAGGTTCTTTTGAATTTCCCTTAGTCTTCGCAACGCAAAGAGACAGAATGGGAGAGTGGGATGTCTATTGCGCATTCTGTTCAGGTCCCCTGCTAAAGTCCCGCATCAAATTTACACGAAAGAAAGCTGCATCAAAATCAAAAGAGGATCGAGTCGATCAAGAGATTCAAACGCCCTTCGAACCGCACGTCAACACTGACGAGGAAGAGGACATTGAAAACAGCGAAGACGAAGACGAGCGCTCAGATGATGAGGATGAGCAACTGCCTAACTACGAGTCTGATATCCTCTTGCAGCAAGATGTGGAGTGGGTCGGAAGATGTAGATGTCTCGCGTTGAATATGCAATGGTTCGAGATGCATGGAGCAGGTAAAGCCTTCATCTCGGGCCTGGGGCATCCGAATGGGTTGGGCCACTTTTGTGTCAATCGACGAGGCGAAGGTGATATAGACCCACGTTGGTTCCGGGAGATGATCTGACTGGAGACAGACCCATCTGATACTGGAGCTTGGGAACATCTATGCTACACTTCTTACAACTCAGGAGAGACTGCAGCATACCCTTTCCACGAAGCGTGCCTTACGGTCTTTACTCATAGTCTCGGCCTCTCAGACGCTACACATATCGACAAGGACGTTCTGTACGACGTCATGGAACAGAACCGAGGAGATTATCATAATCATCTTGACCTAGAGTACGGCTGCTCTAAGGCTGCAGCGCAATCTTGGTGGTGCTTGCCCGGTTTCGAATATTGCGTCGCAGACCCGAGCATGAATTCTGATCTAGGTAACACGGTTCTCAAAACACTCCCGGAAGCACTGAGGAAGGAGAGGCCCACTCACCTCGACCTGTCACAAAAAGTTCGCAGGGACTTGTTTGAGACCCTGCCCGACAACGTCCTACCGAATATCATCGAACACTTGGAGCTCAACGACACCCTCGTTTTAAGAGAAGCATCATGGCATGTCCTCAATTGGAGCCAACGCAACGTAAGAATGTTTGGAATGCAGATGATCAGACTGCACTTATTGCCATGGTTCTGGGAAATGGAAGACTTCGTTGCGAGCATCAGCGATCCTGACTTTGACTGGTTGCGGTGTTTTCTTTGGCTTGAGGCTGTGACTGAGCCGAAGATGAATATGAGTAGTCCATTCATAGGCGTCGCGAATCGGTATCGCATCTGGGATGCTTGTCAGCAGCTCTTGTACGATTATCAAAAGCGATTACAACCTGATTCGGTAGTACCTTGATAGCAAATCTTGTATAATCCCCCAGTGGTGTGTAACTCGGCCACAAACGCGCAGCCGTTCAGAGAAAATTAAGCGAAAGAACTGGCGAGGTCGCCGGCTGCACTTGCCAATCACACCATGCATCCCCCCCACACCTGCCGAGCCCACCTGTGGACAAGCGCACAGCTATCGGTTCAACGTCCGCATGCGCTGCCGCAACAGAACGAAAACTTGTTACCAAGGCGACCGTCGCAAAGACCGCAAAATTCGACATAGCCATGGCAAGTAATCGACTACCGACCTTGAACACTCTGTGCACATCATGCATGTCTGACTTTCCGGATCGAGGCCCTTGGTCTTGCCTAGAGATGGCTCAAGATAGCAAACACGAGGAGGTCTTTAGATTCCCGACTATCAAAGAGATCAGAAACTCGGCTAAGTCCGGTTGTCACGTCTGCGCCATGTGGTGTGTGAGTCTGCAGAAGTCCACTTACAGTTCCACAATCAGGGATGAGGATAGCTGCGAGCTGACGATATACCGGAATCCGTATGATTGGGCGTTGAAGCTATCCACAGATAAGCTATCCGTGCGGCTACTGCTGAGCCAGGCCACCGAAAACCTCAATCGCACTGTATTTGGAGAAGCGATCTGGGATATGGGTGTAGTCAGCGAATTCACAAAAACGCGAATGACGGCGTTGCAGCCATTGTCGTCCACAAACACAGGGCATCGTGCAATCCCACAGATCAAAGATTGGTTACGTGTCTGCGAAACCGAACACGAGCAATGCAGAATCAAAACCGGATCAGAACACCATCATGCAAAGTCATTCCGTCTTATCCACGTCGGGACCGACATCGACCCCACCGTTCGCCTGGTCAGTACTCATGAGCTAGGCCACCTGCCAAGGTACACAACACTCAGCCACCGCTGGACCACTGTCACCCAAGCAACACAGCTCACGTGGAAGAACCTTGGAGCACGTCTTGTTAGCATTCAAACAAACGCCGGGCCTAAGATATACCGACAAGCGCTTTCTTTCACTCAACAACTCGGTATCCAGTACATCTGGATCGATTCGATGTGCATCGTACAGGATTCGAGGGATGATCTACCTAAGCAAGATTGGGATGAACAGGCAACGCTTATGGATTATATATATACGAACGGAGTAATGAACCTGGCGGGCTTCCAGAATGAGAATTTCGATGGTTTCACAGCCACTCGAAACCTGCTGACTGAGGCCCCGTGCGTTCTTACACGTAACACAGAGCCGCAGACACATTACCTCTGTTCTGTGGAACATCATAACCAAAACGCCGTCGATTTGTCCCCTCTTGCCAATCGAGGCTGGATCTTCCAGGAGCGTCTCCTTTCCAGGCGAGCTGTCCACTTCGGTTATCAACTGTACTGGGAGTGTCCCTCGCTGCGGGCATGCGAAGTCTTTCCGACCGGCTTCGATCGTCCTTTGGGTGTTCATGGCCCCAGAGTGGAGTACGCGAGGGATTTCAAGCAGACTTTCAAGGCCACGCTCTTGGAACCTCAGGTTTGTAACTATGAGAAGACGGTTCGGGATCTGCACAACTTGTGGGGGGAGATTCTATCGGTGTACTCAAAAACCAACCTAACCATGTTGAGCGACCGACTTATCGCGCTTCGAGGCATAGTCAATGCATTGCTGGAGCACTACCGTCTCCCGGAGACAAGCTACGCAGCAGGCATATGGCAACCATGTCTACCCGTCATGTTAGTCTGGCGCAGTTCCAAGAAGCACACTACTACAGAAGAAGCAAGATCCAGACAGCAAACACTTCTTCAGCACTTTCCTTCGTGGTCTTGGGCGTCAAGCGACGGTCCAATTGGTGTGGGTTATAGTGATTACAGCTATCACGCAAACCTGAAGCATCTCGTGAAGATCACATCAATGCAAGGCACAGACGATAGACTACGTACTATTGATCACGCTTATATCCACCTACATGGTTGGGTATTCCAATTCGACCAAAGGACGATCAAACAACAAGATACGAATGGGTCACTAGAGACATACGTCCACCTAGAAGACGGAACTTGCGATGCAGAACGCACAATCCGGATCTTCATAGACTGGGACGGACCAGCTACATCTCTAATTGAGTCTTTGACGCTGCTTCCTATATTTCATGAAGTAGGAAATGTCAAAGGGCTTGTACTGGAACACGTCGCGACCAACGATAAGTTGGCCACTTACGTTCGACTTGGCTCTTTTGAAGGTTCAATGGACGTACATCCTTACAATGCTGTACTACCACTGCATGGCGAAGACGATTGTAATCAGAAACTGGAGCTTGCTCCATTAATCAGACTTGTGTGACTGGTATGATTCTCACAATCAGACCATACCTCTACGACGATCAACAGTCAGCTTGCGACACTACATACATGAACCAGACAGTACTAAATGTTGTACGGACAACTTCTCACAGCTTGCATGAACCCTGAAACCTGTTCGTAATGCATGTGCCAATTGGTCTTCTAATTGCGAAACCTATCGAATGATGTACAATGATTCGACGGGCTAGTCTTTGATACTCGGAAGGGGTGAACGTGAGCCGTAAACAGAGATGTGGAATTCTTCAATCTGCAGTAACGATCGCGACAAAACCATGAATGATAACCACGCTGTCGCACAATGAGGCAATTCCCGCAATTTTATACTTATCCAGTCTAAGAGCCAGCAGAACGATCTTTGTCCAATCCAGTTTGCTTTCTTGCGTGTCTGGGTTGACATAGACATCAGGGTCTACCCATCTCGGATGGTTACCGCCCTCTCTGCGCCATCTTGCACTACGATAGTAGAAGAAATCTGCTTTATCTACGTGTTTCTTATGTCGCCACTCGAATTCGATTGCAGGGCCTTACATATGTAGAGGGAGCGCCCTATGATGTAGGAATCCGTCAGTAACTCTGGCTGCTCTTTTCACCATTATTGCAAGTATCCCACATGTATAGACATTGGTTATTTGGCCAGTATCCGCTTTGTCCGCGCCATCATCTTGAATGATGCACTTTGGGTCAACCGAAAGATGGAAAATTCTCAAAAGGCGAGCTGTAGTTGTTGCATCGTGTAGCATCCTGGGGATATCGTCCCATGGTATGTTCTTCTCGTACAAAGCGTAGTTGCTTGTGGTCGATTGCTTGGGCTGATAACAACTCAACAGTAACTCAAGGCTGTGTATCATGACTGGCCCTAAACACGCTTGTCGTTTCCATATGCACTGAATTCAGCTGCGGTTGGCAAGTCTATCCAGTTACTTCAATCAGACGAGTTAGTGTGAATGGTGCCTCTGATACCGATCAATGCTTGTGCCTACTCTCCTCATCATTACAACCTGCTGCATAGTGGTAGTATTACTAAGGTTTATAGACTGTTAGCTGTATCCTATCTAAATAGATAACAGCGTTGATCAGTGTATACCAATCTCTGTGTGTGACACCAGCATCCAACTGCAGACCGGGCGATGCAAGGAACGTTCCAGGTGCACGCTAAGACAGTAAATCCCCGATAGCGCAGTGTGAAGGGGGCGTCTAATCTCGTAATTTCTCACTGGCAATATCAGTCTAGCTGATTGCCGTCAGTGATGCTTCGAACCAGAATATTGGATGCTCCTTCAACACCCGACAGGGATTGCGGATTGAGCCATATGATCGTCCAGAAGCCACGGATCCACATCTGCATTAGGTATAAAGATGTCGCCCAAATCGAATGTGGCTAAACTCCAGTCGTGGCCCGACCCGCTCCTGCCGTTCATGCCAGTCATATCACCGTTTAGGTCTCTTGTCAGAAGTGACCTGCATGCGACGTCGGCTTGTCCGAACACGACCAATGCACTATCACACACTAGGCGTGTGCCTGCTTCTGTCTCGCTTCAAGCTGTTCAAGGCAGAACCCCGGAGGTTTTGTTGTCCTCACTGCGAACGGGGTGAAGTATGGAACATCTTTTCCAGATGCATGCACTGAACGCCATCCCACTGGACGCCTGATTTCACTGCGCAGCGCGGCTAGATCCTGCAGTATCCATGTTCTCTTGATATATGGAAAAATGAATGCTTACTGTGGAGCTGTGACCGAGAGATCATCGCGATGCAGCCTGGTGGATATCGGTCCGAAGTCAGGTCCTTCTGCATATCCGAATCACCACGCGTATACAAAAAGCAAAACTACGGCCTCGGTACAGGCCAGCACATCAAAAGCTGGCTGGTCGAAGTGATGCGAAGTGCCGGGGGATCAACAATGTGTGGCGTGATCAAGCCACGGAAGCGATGCTTTCCATTTGTATCTTTTGTGTGACGTAGGTGTCCACCGCCCCATTGTTATACCTTCCATCCTTCGGTTGACGGGACGGGCCGCGATACCTGACTTTGCTTCGTTCGACTGCTTAGTCTTTCCTTATGGAATCGGCGATCATTGCTCGCTCCACTTGACCCTTGGTCTGATCTGAAGATCTACAGACGAACCGTTCGACTGTTTGTATGTTGGCAAAGAAGAACACTTTGCACCCGTTTTCACCGGCTGCAGCTGTGGATCGATCCTGATGGTATCTGAGCCAAATCCGGCCAAAAGACCAGTTTGACCTAGCCCATCTCGATGCTGGAATCTAAGAAAGCTTAACAAAGTCAATGCATCAAAGCCGGGCACTATGCACGGGAATCACGAACGGCCGGACAAAAGCACCATTATCAAATTCTGCACAGCCTCAAAGTCGTCAAATTCACTACTTCATACTAGAGCTCGACACACAGAGTCCTCCCTCTTCTCACATTCCTAGCTTGCGTTCGCGCACTCAGCGCCATCAGTCATCTGTACACCAGTATAAACCAAATGATCCTGATTAATAAACCCCGTAGCCGTCCCTCTGTTGCAATCCGCAGCCTCCTGGCCAAAGCAACGGAACGTAGTTTCCGGCGCCTGCGTCCCCGCCGCATTATCCAGCTCATAAATCTCTGTCCTCGAATGCTGGAAGCCCATAGCTTGAGACGGCAGTCCAGGCACGCCATCAACATTGTGAGTAATGCGAATCAGCGTGCCGAGATTGGTGTCGCTCGCGCCTGACAGGCGGTCGTTGAAGTCTGCGTATGTTGGGTTCCCGACTCGTGGACTCCCCATGGTATATGCTGTCTGCACGGGCACATTGGCTGCTTTTAGATCCGTGTATGCTAGCGTTGCGATCGCGCCGCCGAGACTGTGGCCTGTGATGATGGTGTTGTAGCCGGGGTTTTGGGCCCTCAGGTCTGCGAGTGCGGTAGTGACTTCGTCGGCGATGCTGCGCCAGGCGGTGTAGAATCCGCCGTGCACACGGCAGTCTGTGCAGCCTGTGGCGGTGGTTTGGTTTAGTGGGACGAAAACGAAGTCTGTTACGAAGTCTTGGACGGACGCTGTGCCGGGGAAGGAGAGGATGAGTTCCTTTGCGGTGTCGTCGCGGAAGATGGCGGCTTGGGTGTCAGTGACGAGATTGTTGACTGTCTTGACGAGCGTGGACTTGAACGGTGGAGATGGGCAAGTGCCGAGGTTGAAAGTGAAGGTTGCAAGGGCAGCGACGGCGAAACGGGTGTAGCGTTGAAGGACTGGGTACAGAGCTGGGTCAACTAGAGAGAAGTTAGAAAGGAAAGTGAAGGTTCGGGGAAAGACTGTCGTACTCTGTACACGAGGCTGGGCTGCTTGTCGTTCTGCTAGCTCGGTAGGCAGAGCAAGAGCCAATGAGCCTGCAAGGGCAGCAAGAGTAACGCTGACTGTCTTCATGGTGCGAATCGTATGGGCTTGTTTTCAATTCCATTCTGGCAGATTTGGAGCTTTATATGCATCATGAGTTTCTTAGGCTCCGTATAACGGCACGTTCGATCGACAAAGCCTATTGCTGCCCTTGAGTAGTTCGCTCGCCGATATAGGGATTTGTCAAGTTTGTTTTTGCAAACCTAGCCTTGTGACCTATCGAACTGTGGTATCGTGGTCCTCCATGCTAGGTTAGCCCCGGCAGTTGCTCGACTAGTCCATGAACCATTGACGATCTGCACAACCACTAGCCTGTGCCGAGGTGGATTCCACCATCCTGCGGGGGAAAGCACATGCTCGAGGCCGATGGTGCATGTAGTTTGCGGACAGATCGAGTGGATGCGTAGGCACGCAGCACCAAAAGGGGAAAGAATCACGACGTTGGGACTCGCAATAGTGGTGCCTGACGGAAGAGGCGTTGTCTGGCAAACAGAAGCATAGTGCGCCAAGAGCTCGCACTCGCGTTGCTGGGATGTTGGTGGAGGAATTGATTCCGCATGCATCTTGGACTTGGATGTCGTGAACGCTTTCTGGGTTTGGGTTGAGAAGCTGGATGACAGACCTTGAAAAGAAAAAGAAGAGGGGCAAGTAGTTTTTAGAGAATAGTGCAGCTTTGCTTGGACCAGAGTTTTCGCAAGTAGTGGAGAGGTGAAGTGCGCCGAGCAACGAGACAAGCTCATATTAGTAGTTCGCATTTTGAGGTGGTGAGTTGTAAGCCGAATCCCAGCCCTACAAAGCTGCATAGGTGTGCTCGTACTTCCATGACGTTCGTCATTCCGATTTTAGGTTTGTAAGTTTCACCACAGAACGACTGGAAAACATGCTAATATCACCGCTGATCGTGCTGACAACAGGCAAAGCGGCTCGACACGAAGGATTCGTGACAATCCAAGTCGGATGACATAGAAGCGATGGTACGAGACCCCAGAACACCTCAGATCAAGGCAAACTTACGTATACAGAGATGGCATCGTTATATAGCTTATCCAAAGGAAGATAAGCTAAGACTAAGTTCGGCACTCGATGCGTAGGACTCTGATAGGACGTAGGTTCAAGCCTCGGATGCCTGTTCATGTTCCCGCTAAAGTGGGCCCCGCCCTGACCAACGCGTCTGCGGCTTGTCTCACCTCCGCCTCCGCCCGCCGACATTTGGTCCCTGACGACTGACGCACCCATGCGCCGAGGAGACATCCCACGCGCAAGATGGTGCTCTCGTTCATCCTGATCCAGAACCGGCAGTGCGTACACATAATCCACCTACGAGAAAAAGAATGTCGCTGATTGGAAGTAATTAGGGGGAAAACAAGACTGGCGAAGTGGTATGCGCCGTACAGCGTAAGTCCTCGTGTATAACAGATGATGCGTGGAACGACTACTAACTGCTGCAGGATGAAGAGAAAGTCAAGCTCAAGGGCGAGGTACTTCCCTCCCTCTCCTCCTCCAGCCCGGCACCTCCACCTTCTTCTCCACCTCCTCACGACCGACTCCTGCCTCTCGCCCTTACCTCTGACACCACCAGGTCCATCGCCTCATAGCCCCGCGCGACCAAAAGCACCAGTCCAACTTTGTCGAGTTCCGCAACATGTCCAAGATCGTATACCGGCGGTACGCAGGCCTGTTCTTCTGCGCGTGCGTCGATACGAACGATAACGAGCTGGCGTATCTTGAAGCGATACATTTCTTTGTTGAGGTGCTGGATGCGTTTTTTGGAAACGTGTGTGAGCTAGATTTGGTGTTTAATTTTTACAAGGTATGTGATTGAGCAAAGGCAGATGGTGATGACGAGCAGGAGGGGGATGTGCGAGGGCGAGCAAGGGCACGTCGAATGTGTGCTATAGGGTTATGCTGACGCGACATAGGTGTATGCGATCCTCGACGAGGTGTTTCTAGCGGGCGAGATTGAAGAGACGAATAAGCAGGTTGTGTTGACGAGATTGGCACACTTGGACAAGTTGGAGTAGATGCATCATGGAGGAGATACGGAAGGGCTACACGAGTACCCAAAACCACGGCCGCTGTTAGGAGGTAGATTGAGAAGACACTTCGACACAGCGGATGGCCTAACAGCCAGTGAAAGCGTTGGTATAGAGACAGGTCAACTGCCAGCGAAGGTAGTACGATTTAGGAAGATGACCATGTAGATGGGACTGCATGCATCGAAAGGGCCGCAAATATCACAATAGCAACAACAGCACTCCGGATAAGTCGGTCCCGAAACTGTAGTCATGGAGCTACACTTACGTGACAAGCGACTGGCACAACCCCTGCATTTCACATGCATGCCCCTCCTCAGCGTAATCAAACAGGAAAGCTACAAGATGCCCTGTGTCCGGTCAATTTAGAGCACAGGTCAAGACCTTGCCCACATGAACTACGAGCAGTACCTGTAAACATTTGACCATAACTTGAAGGCACGTCATGGTAGAGTTATAAACGTCCTTGCGTGGGTAGCGCTCGAGCTCGGACTTTATCGTAGAGTGCAGCACCACCATCATAATAGCCAGATCACCAACTTCGGCTTCATGCCCACACCACACCAGATGAACCCTGCCAAGCCCGAGATATGACATAGACGCCTCGAGTATTGCTCTGCGACCGACGTTCCCTTCCTCGGACTCTATCGACGCTCACCATCTAGAAACGCACGAGCGTGAACATACCCACGACGCCAGCACCCCCGCGGCGCAACCATGAGCGACCCCTTCATGTATCACGTCCAAGGCCAGGGCTCGCCAAATCCTAATGCGCCGCCGAGAAAGGACGATCCCACAAGATGGCGTCCACCCGTCGCTGCGAGCCCTGCTGGCTACCAACAGGGCGGCAGTCCGTACACGCAAGCTGGAGCTCCGCAATATGGCTCGCCAGCGCAACCGCAACAGCCCGTGCAGCAAGAGAGCTACTTCCCACCGCAGGCGAGCCCGCTGATTAATCAGGCTGGTTCATATCAGAGCGATTCTCACGCGAACATGCTGGCGACGCAGATGGGCGGCATGGCACTGGGCGGGGAGGCGACACCGGACCACAGGCGCAAGAAGAAGGACAGACACGCATACCACAATCTCGAGGGGCCGGGAGGAAGCACGCAGGTCTTCAATGGCATGCAGCAACCTGGCACGCCCTCGCAATTCAGCCCGCAAGTTGGTGGGCCGCAATGGCAGGAGCCCCAGATCACGCCCGCCATGAACCAATTCCCTGCTGCGACACCGCTGTTCACTCCAGGAAGCGTAGCCACGCCGATACAGCACGCCGCCCGCGCACACACACCGCAGCCAGGGACTGCCGTTGGGTCGGCGCAGGGCAAAGTCGACCCCGAGTCAATACCGAGCATCCCCAGGTCGCGAGATGCGCCGGCGAAGTATTACCTCGAACACGTATACCCTACCATGGAGCACCACATACCGCCGCCCGCCACCGTACCCTTCGTTGCCTACGACCAGGGCAACTCGTCACCCAAATTCGCCCGATTGACGCTCAACAACATCCCAATATCAGCCGAATCGCTCGCAGCGACAGCGCTCCCGCTTGGCCTGATATTACAACCGCTCGCGACGCTACAAGAAGGGGAGACTCCAGTCCCTGTGCTAGACTTTGGCGAAACCGGTCCTCCAAGGTGCAGGAGATGTCGAGCCTACATCAACCCCTTCATGCAGTTCAAGGCCGGCGGTAACAAGATGGAATGTAACATGTGCAACTTTCCAAACGACGTCCCTGGCGAATACTTCGCGCCTACAGATGCCAGCGGTGCTCGCGTTGATAGGCTTCAGCGACCAGAGCTGACGCTCGGTACGGTTGATTACGTGGTGCCGAAGGAGTACTGGGGCCAGAAAGAGCCTGTTGGGTTACGGTACTTGTTCCTGATCGACGTTACCGCGGAGAGCGTCGAGCGTGGGTTCCTCGACGGCTTCTGCTCAGGTGTTCTCAGTGCGCTGTACAATGAGTCAAGCGAGGAGACCGAAGACACCGAGAACCCCGTCAAGATCCCGAAGGGTGCAAAAGTAGGCATTGTCACATATGACAAGGAGATGCACTTCTACAACCTCAGCCCGAAGCTGACCACAGCGCAAATGCTCGTCATGCCGGATCTTGAGGAGCCGTTCCTTCCTTTCACTGAAGGCCTGTTTGTTGACCCTCTGGAATCAAGGAATGTCATCACCTCTCTGCTGACATCACTTCCCAACATGTTCCGCGAGTTTAGGCATCCTGAGCCAGCTCTGTTGCCCACACTCAACTCTGCGGTTGCTGCGTTGACTGCCACCGGAGGAAAAATCATCTGTTCGCTGGGCGCATTGCCAACTTACGGCCCTGGCAAGCTATTCATGCGAGACGATGGCAATGTACACAACACTGATGCCGAGAGGAAGCTACTCAAGACAGAACACCCTGGTTTCACGGCAGTGGCTAAGAAGATGGTTGAAAGTGGTGTTGGTTGTGACTTCTTCCTAGCTGCACCCAGCGGCGGCTACCTCGACATCGCCACAATAGGTAAGTCTTGCATATGTTTGACGAAGCGCATCTGTATTGATTTCTGCCAGGCCATGTATCTGCTACCACGGGCGGCGAGGTTTTCTACTACCCTAACTTCCACTCACCCCGAGATAACCTTAAGCTGTCAAAGGAGATCACACACACCGTTACGCGGGAAACCGGCTATCAAGCGCTGATGAAGGTTCGATGCTCAAACGGGCTGCAGGTTTCCGGCTACCACGGCAACTACTTCCACCACAGCTTCGGTGCAGATCTCGAATTTGGTACAATCGACGCCGACAAGGCCATCGGCGTCTTGTTCAGCTACGACGGTAAACTCGATCCCAAGCTTGACGCACATTTTCAGAGTGCGTTGCTGTATACCACAGCCAGCGGCGAGCGGCGCGTCCGCTGCAGTAACATCGTCGCCAGCGTCAGTCAAAGCGCAGGCGAGTGCATGAAATTCGTCGACCAAGACGCAGTCATCAGCATCATTGCAAAAGAAGCCTGCGCCCGCATGACGGAGAAGAGTCTCAAAGACATCCGTGGCGCGCTTACCGAGAAAACCGTCGACATTCTCGCGGGTTACCGCAAAAACTTCACCGGCAACTCTCCCCCTGGCCAACTCGTGCTCCCCGAGAACCTCAAGGAGTTCAGCATGTACATGCTCGGCCTGATCAAGAGCCGCGCCTTTAAAGCCGGCAAGGAACCCACAGACCGCCGCGTCCATGACATGCGGCTCATCCGCTCCATGGGTCCGCTCGAGCTGTCTCTATACCTTTACCCGCGCATAATCGCAGTGCACGACCTTGATCCCGCAGATGGCTTCGCGAACGAGAACGGACACCTCCGCATGCCTTCTGGCGTACGCGCGAGCTTCTCCAAAGTCGACGAGGGAGGCGTGTATATCGTGGACAATGGCCAGATATGCCTCCTTTGGATCCATGCACACGTCAACCCCAACTTACTCATCGACCTTTTCGGACCTGACTATGACTCCCTCAAGTCGCTGGATCCATTTGCGTCCTCGTTGCCTGTCTTGGACACGCATCTCAACGCGCAGGTGAGGAATATACTGCAGTACCTCGAGGGCAATCGCGCGAGTAAGGGAATGAGTGTCCAGCTTGCGCGACAGGGGCTGGACGGCGCCGAGTACGAATTCGCACGTCTGCTGTACGAAGATCGGAATAATGAGGCGCAGAGTTATGTTGATTGGTTGGTGCATGTGCATCGGCATATTCAGCTTGAGGTAAGTCAGACAATCCTGCGGTAGCGATCGAGTGACTGAGGATGATAGCTGATTTGATTTGTAGCTTGCCGGCCAACGGAAGAAGGACAGCGATAATGACAATACGAGCATGGGGAGTCAGTTTGTCGGGTTGCGCACGCCGTACTGGGGGTAGAAGCAGACATGAGGGACGGGAAAAGGGAAGGAAAGAAAAGAAGGGGAGAGAGGGGGGGTTTGTTGCACAGCGAAATCATGAGTAAAGTGAAATCACGAGTACAGTGAACACTTTTAAATATGGGCAAACAATAGAAGTCTGCGAAGCATACTTGAATCACGTAGGAGCTCGTTTACCATGCGCAGCACGTAAAGCGTGCACTGCCATTTTAGCAAGTGAGATGGATGTCTTCAATCCTTGTAACTCAGCTCTGATGGCTGCTCTCCCACGCTAGAGATTGCAGTGCAGCGCTCGAACGGGCATGTCGGCGGCCCGCTCTGTTGCTCGAGAATGCAAGGCATACCCCTAGCGACCTTGCACTGCAATCTTTAGCGTCGAGAAGCAGCCCTGAAGAGGGACTTTTTGGACCTTACTGAATTAGCGTTAGTTTGCGGTTTCGTGGGCTCACCCTAGCAGCTTGCACTGCAATATCTAGCGCGGAAGAGGAGCTGCTTCGTTCAGCCTTGTGACTCCGTCAGACTGACTTGATTCGCTGGAGCTGCGTTGATATACTCGCTGTTCCGCGCTAGAGATTGCAGTGCACGCAGCTGTAGGGCGCTAACCTCGCGGAGAATTCTGGCATTGAATCCCATGTGCACTGCAATCTTTAGCGCGCAAGAGGAGGTGCTTCAGGCTTGCTGTATGGTTGGATCTCGGCGGACGTTGAACTCGTCGGGCGATACGCCATGGCAATTGCACTGCAATCTTTAGCCTCGAAGAGGTGTTGGTCCAGCCTTACCCAATCCGCCTGCGGTGCATTGCAACGTCTAGCGCCAAATGGGGGTGGGTCACTTCAGCCTTGCGGAGCGGTCTTCTGCGCTAGAGATTGCAGTGCAAACAGGGTGTAGGTGGTGCGATGGTATGGGTATAGCGAATTATAACGCTGAGCTGAACTTCATGTAGATTCGTTCGTATATTGTCCTAACTACCCAGAAGCTGCACTTGAGAGAGTCCGAGATGAGGTCTTGGTGCATGGACCTCACACCGTCTTGGATCAGCTTGCCTGATGAACTTTGTTAGCAGTGCATTTACAAGGTTGTGCCATCTAGTTGCTAGCGAATGGGAGATATCTCTACACTCTTGCACTGCAATCTCTAGCGCGGGAGAGGGGTTGACTTGGCCTTGCCAGCACGTACAGCCTGGTAGGTTGTAGGCGTCGCTCCGCCTGTTGCGGTGCACTGCAATCTCAGCGTAGAAGAAATGTTGATCCAGCCTTGTAACCTGAACACAAACACATACGCGACGAACACGACTTCCCAGCTCGGACGTCAAATTCAATTCAAGACCAACGAACTGATAACGAGATCAAGGCAAAGTAGCGCATAGACTGAACTATGTTTTGTTCCCTACTCCACCATCACAACAGTCTCACCTTCGGAATGTATAGGTCTTTCTAAGAGTTTGGCTCTGGGAGCTACGCACGACGACCTCTGCACGATTTGGCGCTGCTCGCTACGTTTTCGAATTGCTGACCTTGCGGTCGTCCGAGCGGCTGACTATGCTCAGAGTGACTACGTCAGTGCCATTTGCACTGCAATCTCTAGCGCGACAAAGCATCCAGGCCTTTCAACCTTGCGATATTCGCTTTGTCGCGCTAGAGGTTGCAGTGCAAAAAGCCGTGCAACCCCATCAAGGTAGACCCACATGCGTTCCGATGTGCACTGCAATCTTTAGAGCGAAAGAGAGACTCTTTCTCAGCCTTGCAACCTCAGCATGTTCGTACGATTGGACACAGCATGCTCCCATGCTCGCTCCTTCGCGCTAAAGATTGCAGTGCAGTCGCCCGATTGCGGTTTGTATTTCTAGCAGACATTCTGCCGGGGATATGAAATGTATTGTGCTCTTAATGCGGGTGGCATACCTATCCAGCCTTGTGCTGAGCTGTTCCATCGTTCGCCATCCGCAGTATAGCGATTCCCAACGTCCCTCCTTTGGTCTATCCGTATGCCGTAATCATACCTGCCAATCAGGCTTGCTGTTGCAGTTCAAAAAAGCAGCCAATGCCTTTACAGGAGGGATGTCATCCAGAAGTCTCGTCAACCCCTTTCTTTTCTGTGACTTTGGACCCTTCCTTTCCCTCCACCATCTTTTCAGATTTCCACTCTGCTACCCGGCCACCTTCTTGATAATCTCGAAACACAAGATTTCACACAAGCCACTGCGCTTCCTTTTCTTGCACTCAGTTCCTCAGCAAAAGCTGCTCTCTGTAAGGTCACGTAGCTGCAGAACAGCCTTGGAAGACTGCCCAGGTGCTATTTTGCCAAGGTAAGCTACACGACAATGCGAAGCACACAGGATCTTGCAACACCAAATCATTCGCACCACTGTGTCTACCCAGAGTCTAGCTCAGACTTGATATCAGATGAAACCGAGGGCCGGAGTAGAGTCCCTCCGCTCTGGAGGGCTGAGCGCCAAGGCCATCCAGCTCGCTAATTCGGCAAATTTACATTGCGTACTTTGACGGCAGTGCCTGAGATACCGGTCACCAAGCTTCAGGCAACAGCTTTATACGCCTTTGGATCGTTCTCCTCGCGTTCTGCCGCAGCGTCCCGCGTGGACCGGTGATGTCGGAGGAGATGAAACGGGGCTGCGCCACAGCTCCGAGCGAACCGAGCTGAGCACGCCAAACCTAAAATGGAGAAGCTTGCGAAGAATTCTGTCGACACCACACCTCCTGGATGAGTCCTTCCAGATTGTTCGACGCGCAAAGCAATCCGACGCGACCCCAGATTTGTTGCGCATCAAACAAACATGTTGTCGCTGCCTCTGTCATCACACTTCGACGACTTTCATAGGCTTGCGGCGTAACATTCGACCTGCATTGGGAAACAAGCCTCGCTTCCGCTTGCCCTGGACACCAAGCGCACTACAAGAACGCTGAGCTCTACGCCAAACAATCGGATTTGCAAGGATTGAGCTTACCGGCGCGCGGGAACTTGCACCTACCATTGCCTTGGAAATCCTTCGAAGGCTGGCGACCGCGACAGAAAGGCTACGTAGTGTATTGTACTGGCCTAATGGTCGACGTAGGCCCTGAGGCGGAGTGTTTAAGCACCATTGATACACGACTCGATTGATAGTATTGCCTTGCGTATAACACACACAACCCAGGCCAGCATCTTGGTCGCCACCATTATCGTGTGCGGATATCGTTCAAAGGGCCATTCTCGACCAGTGCTGTGTCACCTTGAAGCACAGCATGGTCTACACAGGCAAGCCAAGTCGTGGATGCGGCATGTGCAAGAGCCGCAGGATCAAGGTATGACACTTGCATGTGGTTCCAGGTTGCGAGGTCATGATGCTTCTATGTGCATGATCCATCAACGCTGGCGGACTGTGCCACAGCAGGACTGACCACTCCCAGTGTGACGAGAAACGACCAACATGTGGGAACTGCAAGAAGTCCGGACGCGATTGTCCGGGCTACCCAGACGAATTCGATCTAGTCTTCCGAGACGAGAACAAGGCTATGGCCAGAAAGGCAAGGAAGACATCAGGTCCAATACCGACCAGGTGTAGTCCTGGTGGCTCGAGCTCGCAACCTTCCCCTAATCAGTGAGTGGATCTACTCCAGTTTTGTACGCCCAGCAAGTGTAGTTGTACACCGTGCAATAACTTGCATCCGTTTTTGGTCCCAAGACACTATACGTGGTCGAAAAACGCATACCACTACCACATGTCCCACATGCCCTCGATATATCGACTGACCAAAGCAGACCGGCCTTTCTTACCTTTGAAGTCTCGAGTGCCTCAAACTCGTCACAAGAGGAATCTACCACAGCAGAAGCCACTCCAAACTCAGAGCAACAGCTCATACTAATACCCCAATACCCCGAAGCCCTATCATCACAAGGCTTATTCGACAATTGGCTATGGAACCTCGATCAAATTCCGCAGTCCATCGTCATGGCACCGGATTACGAAGCCGTGACTTTCTTCTTCAAGAATTTCATCACGCTTCCACAACAAGCGGAAAGTACAAGAGGTTATCTCGAATTCCTTGTCCCTCTATACAATCAAGCATTACCCTCGTCAGTGCTACATTTGGCTACAAGTGCAGTAGCGATGGCAGCCTGTGGGCAATATCCGGGCAGGGAGGCACTGGTTGGCGAAGCTGTCAAGACGTACGGAAAGGCTATACGGAAGCTTAATACGGATCTCAAAGACCCTGTGATGGGTAGATCGAACGAAACAGTCCTTGCCATCCTGATGTTCTCCCTATACGAGGTAATCACATTCTACCATTCTATTCAATGCCTACAGTTGACACCGCTCAGACAATCATGTCCACTGACGACACTATCACCGCTTGGGGTAATCATGTCGACGGCGCCGTCGCCCTTACCAAACTTCGCGGTACCGACCAATTCAACGACCCAATGTCACACGCCATGTTCCGCGCCGTGCGCACAATGATGATAACATCATGCGTACAGCGCTCAAAGCCTATCGACTCGTTCCCTGGCCAGAAGGGCTGGATAGGCGAATCTGACATTGCCTCCGAAAACGCCGCAAACCGGCTGACACTGATATGCATCGATCTGCCCAACCTGCGGGCTCGCGCGAACAAGCTGACAAGCACTCTCTACGATTCAGCTGAAGAGCTAGAGGCAAGACAGATTATCGACTTTGCACAACTCGTCGACGGAAACCTAGAGGAATGGTACCGCACGCTCCCACCAGAATGGAAACACCGCATCATCGGCGTCGAATCCAGCATGTCATCTGACATCGACGTCGCCAATGCAGAGAAATGGCCGGGCGAGCAGCACGCATACCACGACGTGCCACTAGCTTCCATCATGAACGACTACCGCGTGTGTCGCATCTTCTGCCGAAGAGTCATGGTGGCTTGTCTCGACTGGCTGAGTTTCGGCGGGACCGTAAATGCGGATGAAGAAGAGCAGTACAAGAGGAGTGTGTACGTAGTACAGCAAATGGTAGATGAGCTGAGTGCTTGTGTGCCGTTCCATCTCGACTACGAACTGCAGCCGCTGGCGAAGGAAACGGGGCAGGAGCAGTACGGTAAGTCAACCTTCCGTCTCCTGTAGACTGAGAGTTGGCATTGCATACTAACACCATCGCAGCGGCCGAAGCATTTGGCGGCTACTCGCTCGTCTGGCCTCTATACGTCGCCGCAAATGCCGACACAGTGCCTCAGCGCCAACGCGACTGGCTGCTAGGCCGATTGAGTGTCATCGGAACGAAATTCGGTCTCAGCAGCGCGCAGGTGTTGGTTCTGGCGAGACGACACGTTCTCACATGTGGGCCTATGTTTCCATGATCATGCATCTTTCCACTGCAACAACTTAAGTAAGTCGAGAGTGTGGGATGTGGCAGGGGACGTCGGATCTGATCGGTATTTTAAGAGCTCAAACGTTAGAGCCGATGTACAGATGATTGGAAAGAGATGGATGTAATCAAAGCACTGTAATTCCAAGAGATGGCGAACCGGACTCCAGCAGCATTCAGGGCGCAATGGGGGCTGAGATGAGATTTTACAAGCAAGATGTGTAGTATCTGGGTGTTGCGATTGTAGGATGGGTGTAAGCACTCTAATTGACCATCGAACGAACTTTCAAGTCAGATCGTGGACCCTCTCTTTGCCTGGTGTTGTGTGGACGCGGAACGCATTGCGATTGTAGACAGTCTTGATTCGTGGATACTGACATGTGGGTGGCTGTCAAAGAAATGGAGAAAGCTCAAGACGCTCGAATGAGATTGGCTTAAAGAGACGAAGGACAACTTTGTTCTAGATTCTAGATTTACCATCGTCTTGACACGTGCGAACACCAGCAATGAAGAGACGAGATACATTCCATAGAATGATCTGCACGCAAAACCAGTTGGAGGGAGACATGTCCTATTGACCTAAAACAATACAATAGGTTCGAGAAGTGGACGAGCCCGCTTCAAGCAGTCTGTCTTTCATCTTTCGCCTTCCACATGCAGCAATGCACCCGAGAGCCAAAAGACTATTGGAATGTGTCTCGTTGATAATGCCATGATGTCAGCAGTCTTGTGGGGGGGGGGGGGGGGGGGGGGGGGGGGGGGGGGGGGGGGGGGGGGGGGGGGGGGGGGGGG